>QLTV01000214.1:187280-246566 GCA_003457575.1 Thermophis baileyi
ACCTGTTTCTTTAGCTTTTCAGAGTAGCTTCTTTTTGCTGCTCTGACCTCCCTTGTTAATACATTTCTGGCCTGACTGTACAGCATTTTCTCACCTTCTCTATAGGCTTCCTCTTTGGAATGACGTAACTGCTTAAGTTTAGCTGTGAACCAAGGTTTGCTGTTACTGTATATTCGCAAGTTCCTGGTCAGTACACATAGGTCTTCACAGAAGCTGACATATGATATTACAGTATCTGTGAGTTCATCCAGGTCTACAGAGGTATCTTCAAAAATATTCCAATCAGTGCAGTCAAAGCAAGCCTGTAGCTTTAACTTTGCCTCTTCAGTCCAAGTCTTCACTGATTTAATTATTGGTTTTGTGGTTTTAAGTCTTTGCCTGTAAGCAGTTACAAGGTGAATCATGCAATGACCAGAGTGTCCCACAGCTGCGCGTGGTAAAGACCGATAAGCATCTTCTAGTGTTGTGTAGCAATGGTCTAAAGTATTCTTGCCTCTAGTGGGACAATTGACATGCTGAAAGTGTTTTGGTAGCTCTTTCCTTAAGTTTGCCTTGTTTAGATCTCCCAAAATAATGGCCAGTGAATCGTGGTATTTGGCTTCAGCCTCCATAATTTGGTCAGCTAGAGTTAGTAATGCCTTGTTTAATATATATATTAAGGAGTAGACAATACAGACCAAATGACCAAACTGAAGTCACAAGTCACTACAAAAACATGGTGAGACGGGAAAATGTAGATGTTGCCATTGTGTTCATATATGACTCTTAAATCACCTTTTGACTCCCCCCTTGAAAATGAAGGGGAAAGAGGCAAAAGAGAAGCTTTTTGTAATATGGTCAAGCATTCTGCTCAGAGGTTAAAAAGTTCAAAGAGTGATCACAATGCACACAGTTCCACCACCTTTCACACTTCGCATGTAAACAAGGGCCCGGGCTTTAATCACACAGTCACAGCCAACCAAGTTGACTTTTTAACCTCCCATGGATACTCCTGATTCAGTTCCATGTAGGCTTGACATCCTGCATAACAGAATTAGTTAGAAAAGCAGAGTTTCCTTCCTTCCTCTGTGGAACAGCCTAAGACAAAGGCAAGGCCTCCTTGGCCTATAATTTCTTCAGAGATGGTGATCCATTTACATAAGAAAGAAGAAACTGAGTTCCAGACATGAGTCCACTAGGCAAATGATTTTTTTCCCTCATCCATCCATCTACACATATATAATTTTTTATAATTTCTGAGGTTATGAAAGATTCATTGTAATCACTAGGCCTGATTTCCGTCCGATGAAACGTACAACATGCTCTCTTCATAGTTAACCCACTTTGGAGTCAGACAGGTGGGTTTAGCTGACAAAGATAAAAATATTATAACTTGGAAAAGCTGAAGAAGCAGTGGGAATCCAAAAGGAGGCCGAGAAACTGATGAAACTGAGTAGTGGCTAGAGGACAAATTAAGCAATGAGACCTTAAGACAAAAATAATTTTAGCCATTACAGTAGAGTTAGACAGTTTGCTACTTGCAGTGGAAAGACAGCAACCCCTCCCACACACACACACCATTTTTGCTCGTCAAAAATGACAAACTAATTCCCAGATATATGGGGACAACGGGTTAGCCGTGGAGAGGAGAAGCTCATGTGCCATCCCGTGTACCAGCAATTACAAATAGGAAGAGCTCCAATGGGCCACCTTTTCACATAATTAGGTCTCCCCTAACTTCCTTCCAAATTTTTATCCTCATGGTACCCTTTATAGAAATGCAGACTGACAGAGAGTGATGGAGTTCAAAATCATACAGTAACAACAAAAACAGGGATTTAATTCCAGGATTTTTAAATCAGACTTTGCCATTCGGCTTGCTGTATCATGTTGGTTAATGCCACTCCATTTTGTTTGTTCATACTCTGGGCTATATAAGTGTATTCTTGTCGTTCTCCCCACCTGGTCAACCAAAACTGGCAATTACATTACAGTCCAATATAAAATAAATTCAGTGTCAGTATACTTTGCATCAAAAGAAAATAATAAAGGAGTCAGGTGAATTCCCTGACAAAAGGATGCGGCCCCACAGTGATCAGGTCACCTTTGCCATAATGCGGGTTTGGTTTTTGTTTTACAGTTCTAGGAAATATGGTCGCTGAGCAATAATGATTTCTGCGTGACATGAGATCCATGAATTTCCTATCAAGGGTCAATCCTATGAAACTTTGCTTGGAATTTAGCTCCTCAATATTCACTATTTGTCCATAGGCTGCTGTTTAACTTTTCTAAACAAATTAGCAGAGAGATTAGCAGCGGGGCTGTCTTGTCCTTGGTATGAGAATGTGGATTGTATGCATTGTCAAGATGGTATCTGCAACCATATGATTGAAGCCCTGCCTCATGTTTATGTGTGTGGAAGACACACACACACACACACACACACACACACACGATTGGGGTTTCTATTGAGTGGTCATAATTGCCATTTTGACACAGTCCTGTGGATGCCCTTGAAAAACCTGTCAGACTCATGTCACTTTCCCCTGAAAGTCTTCCGGAAGAGATGGTCTAAACCAGTGATGGCGAACCTTTTTTGGCTCAGGTGCCAAAAGGGTGCGCGTGTGCACGATAGCATGCGTGCGCGTGCCCACACCCATAATGCAATGCCCTCCCCCGCGCATGCGCACAACCCCTGCGCATGCGCACAACCCCGCACATGCGCACAATCCCCGCTGGCCCCCAGCACATGCGCACAGGCCTCACTGAAGCCTCCGGACTTCCTGTAGGCCCGTTGGGCTGTTTTTCGCTCTCCCCAGGGTTCAGGAAAGCCTCCTGAAGCCTGGGGATGGCGAAAAATGGCCCAACAGGCCAATCAGAAGTTCGGAAACGAAACGGAAGTGGAGCTGCCCTACTACTTACCTTCAGATAGTTGCAACCAGGCCTCGCACACCTCGGCCCATTTCTTCTGCAGCAAGGCTTTCCTGAAGGCCTCTGTAGCCGATAACAGAGCTCCGAATCGATCTGGAGCTCTGTTATCGGCCGCAGAGGCCTTCAGGAAAGCCTTGCTGGCTGCGGAAGAAATGGGCCGAGGTGTGCGAGGCCTGGCTGCAACTGTCCAAAGCCGAAGAAGTTCCTGAAGACCTCTGACAGTGAAAAGGAGGCTGGGGGTGACACACACAAGTGAACTTCCGGTTGGCCCGTTGGGCCGTTTTCGCCATCCCCAGGCTTCAGGAGGCTTTCCTGAAGCCTGGGGAGAGCAAAAAAGGCCGAAAAGAAGGCTGAAAATCAGCTGGCCAGCGCGCGCATGCCATCACTGGTCTAAACAAAGGTAGCAAATATACGGTAGCAGGAATTCCTTTCAAGAACTAAGTAGCACCTTTAATTTCATTCAGGATAATTGGCATCCATGGTGCTGTAGCTGGGCAGCACAAGCAGCATCTGATGCTCTCTGACCCATTTCTTGCCTGTGATAGATGCCAATGCAGTGGCGGGCCCTGCTCTCTTTGCCTTAACCTCTGCCTGCAAGCCATTCCCCACAATTGGATTAATGCTATCTCCCCTCCCCAAGGACTCGGTCTCTGACATAATCTAGCTTCCCTGGCACATTGGCGCGTGCCCTAAAGCCTCCTTTCTTACTAGATTAAACCACAAATCCTGTCCGTTCCAACTTTCCTCATAGGCTTTCCATATTCCTGATTGCCTTCCTGGCCTCTCTCTCTTTGTTGCAATCTGCCTTTGTCCCTCTTAAAAGATTATGCCAAGAAAGGGGCCCAAGTCAAAGACAGCAAGTAGAATTAAGTGATTAAATATCTCCCAACTGTCTCAAGATTAGGCTTTGCAGCTAATCCATCCCCAGATCAGATTTGTATCAAGGGACATTGCCGTCTACCCCTGCTCAAGTTTTTCGGCTCTCTGTGAGGCGGCAGCTCAGATGGTACAGCTTGTTCAATGACCTCCAGGCTTGTTTAAATACAATAAATATTACAGAGTGCAAGTGAACTGTGTGTTTATATCAGTGGCTGGAGCCAGGTGAATGAATAACCAGTCTCAGTTAAAATGAATAATTCAAAAGGCAGTTTATTCCTTACCATGCATATTGTTTGAAAAATTAACTGAGCCTCTTTATGAGTTATCTTTTGTTTGAAATGGCTTCTTTAAACAGTGGTTGGAAGGATGTTTTCTGGAAACCACCAGCTGCTCTAAATGGCCAAATATAGCACCTGATCCACAAACTGATTACATTTAAGTCCTTGGATGTAAGATGATAGAATTAAATTGGCTGGTGTTAACTCTTTCCCATCTAATTTGGGGGGAGGTCTAATATTTCCAGTTACTTGTTCAAATAAAATATAGATGGAGAAAAAAAATATCACCCCAAATCAGGTGATCAGGCAAGGTAAATGAGAAGCATTTCTAATTTGTTTGACACCAGACCAAGTTTTGGAGGGTCAAAAATGTTTCTTCTGAAACTTATCTCAGTAGACCATAGGAGAAGAGCAGGTTGAGCTGGAAAGTGGAGTTAAATGTGTCATCGGTTTAGAGTCATTATGTTGCCACAAGTGACCCAAGTCCAACCCCTCCCCATGAATTCCATTAACCCTTATTTGGGGGCCAATTTAGCTTTGACTAAAATTAGTTGACTAGATTCTTGTATAGAGGTAGCAATAATAAACTCTTCTGTGCTTTGAACTTTACAAATGCTTCTGGTTATTTGCGCCTGACATAGACTGACAAAATTAAATGAGTAAACAACTCCAGGTCCACTCTTCTTAGCCTCCCACTCCCAACCTTGCTTCCTTGCCTCCTGGCTAGTTAATTGGTTAACCCTAACCCACCTGCCTGAGATGCTTTTGAAGAGCAGTGTAGGAAAAAGTTATTAAAGCAAATAGCAAAGGTAGAATATTGTAGTAAGTTGGAGCATGGTTCCTCCTACTTCCTCTCCGATGAGTTGGGCTCCTTTGGATTTCTGGGAATTGTAGTGTGGAAGTCACTAGCCCACAAGAAAATGCTTTGGTAGCTTTTTAACACTCCTATCTGTTTTGAAATATGTGACTTCCAATGAGAAAAAGGGCAAAATGTCCAGTACTAACAACAATATCTCCGTTGGAGCATTGTCAAATAACAGTCAAGGGTTACCCATGGCTGGATCTGTTATCTGAGTTTCAGGATTCAGGAAGTAAAACTTTCGAAGGCCCCAAGAGAAGCAAACCTAAAAGTGTTAAAGGCACTGGGATGGAACTGCCAATTTAGCAAGCTTTAGGAACATACGGATAATCTGTAGGCCACAGGCCACATGCTGTCTTCAACATGACATACTGGGGGTGTCCAGCTGCCATCAATGTGCTGTGAATGCCCACCACTGCTTGATCTTGCCCAGTACAGCCTTTAGCAAGCTGGCTGGATAGCAGAGTTGCGAGATGAAAGTTATTTCCTCTCCTCCTGCCCACTTTCAACAAATCTGTTTCTTCACCCATGGAATATAGTATCTGTGAAAATTTCAGTTCATCTTGCTTTTGAAGGTGAAATGACAACTCAGAGTCAGCTAAGCTCCTTTTTCCACCTTAGGCAGGGGAACAGCAATCAGGAATCTCCCTTCCCTAACCACTGCATGTGATGATAGCAGCAGGATAATTTAGGAGGATGTGGGGTTAACTATGCAACCTATGCTTCTTCTCTGCCCTTCAAGACAAGCAAATGGTGGGGTGAGGGAGTCAAATGGAATGACTGAAGAACTACCGTGTTTCCCCGAAAATAAGACCCTGTCTTATATTTTTTTGAACCCTGAAATGAGCGCTTGGCCTTATTGCCATGCACTCAAAAGCCCGATTGGGCTTATTATCAGGGGATGTCTTATTTTGGGGGAAACAGGGTAAATGGCATGCTAAGGCTGTTCTCTTCAGCACCTTTTTCTTTGAAGGTATGGCTACAAATAAAGGAGAATGTCTGTAGCTCAGGGTTGAAATGAGGGGCCCTTGGTGCTCTCTGAGCTTGGTTGTTTTCTTGCAGACATTTCATTACCCAAAACTAGGTAACATCATCAGTGCTAGGTATGGGTACAATATCAGCAGGCAGCAATAATAGAGCTGACATGTTCCACACACCAAAGACTACAAGCGGTAGGAAGTTGCAGTTAATAGGCATGGGACTGAAGCAGTAAAAAGGCTGTCATCAGGAGGTCTACAGTTTTAAAAAAGTGAGCATGCTCTGGTGAGCCAAATTCCATCCGTGTTCAATAGCTATTACATGCATTGTATTATATGTTAATAGAGGCCATCTGCCATTTTGACACTGCTGAACATCAACACCACTGCCACCCTGTGTAGACTTCCCTGACTAGAGTTTTAAGAACTGCTTCCCTTTCAGCCAGCAACTGATATATTTCGAGCAAGGCAAGGCAATCGAGGAACAAATAGTTATATATATGTATCTGGAAATTAATTATCCAGCTGGATCTTAGAAATCTCCCTTCCTCTGAATCAGACCAGTGGTAATTCTTTTGTGGCTGGCTGGGCACTTAAAAGAAGGGGGGGAACTGTTTTGAGGGCAGCAAAGGTTGTAGCAGTAATGCAGTGACATCTTTCAAGGGGGAGCCATTTGTTCACTGAGGAGAGGGGTCTTTTAAAAAACACACAATGTATCTCAGATTTCTTTTCATTGAATGTTCTCTGGTGCAGGCTAAACTAGAGAAGATCCAAAGCAAAGGGCCCAAGACCAGATTAGTCTGTCAGAGTAACTATGCACAGGTGTCAACCATGACTTCTGTCTCTTATGACACACAAGTAGGAGTTTGCAGGTGCTGGGACATAGTGTGGGCCTTGTACCATTGTAATAGCTAAAATAAAACTGTATTGGAAGGATCTGTGCCCTGTAGTTCTAGTGCTGGTCCAGGTGAAGCCAGACATCTTCTAAGAGAACTTTGCTACAAGGTTGTTTCATTTGAAGCAGCCATCTTATGGAGCAAGTAAGCCCTTTTAAAAGAGTATTAGGTTAGCAACCCTGTATGTGTGTATACTTAGAAGAGGTACCAGTGACTTTAGTGCATTTCTCCCATGTATGAATGCATAGCTATAGTCTCTCCATGTATGTTTTAGGCAGCATAGCCACTTGGGTGAACTTTGGGCCTGGGTGAACTTTGTCAACACTTCCACAAATGTAACAGATGGTTTTACACACAAGAAAATAACTATTTGACTTTGCCAAAACAATGGAAATGCGTTCTGTGAAATCAAAGATTACTTTTCTACATTCCAAAAATTGCATGGCATTATATTTATTATTCACCTATACAACACAGCTTCCATTTTCTCAATATTTCTTAGATTGCTTTCTGAAAATAAATATTGCAGCACTCGCCAGCAATATGGTACAGAATAATACCTTTGTTATTAGAGGATTCATAAATTAACTAAGACATTTTTGCTTTTTGCAATGCAGGTGGTCTTCATTGACTGCAATTGGGTCTGACAAAGCCATCACTAAGTAACATGGTCATAAAGTGAAACAATATGCGACCAAGCTGACTTTGACATTTTCTGACTGCAGTTGTGAAATGAATCACTCACTTGTGGTCAATAAGTGTGACATTATGCGATCACTTCTTGCAACTTCCTGCTGGCTTCTCCATTGACGTTGCTGTTGTTCGGAAAGCGGCCGTGAAGTCACACATGGCAGTCGTATGACCACAGGATGGTGTGATCATCGTAAACATCCACCAGTTGCAAAGCACACACATTGCAATCACGTGACCATGAGGAGGCTGTGACAGCTACCCTGTTTCCCCCAGAATAAGACATCCCCTGATAATAAGCCCAATCGGGCTTTTGAGTGCATGGCAATAAGGCCAAGCGCTTATTTCAGGGTTCAAAAAAATATAAGACGGGGTCTTATTTTCAGGGAAACACGGTACAAGTTCAGAGACCAGTCATAAATATCCTTTTCAATGCCATCATAATTTCGAACAGCTGCTGAAGGAGTTGGTAAGCGAGGACTACCTATGTGCATATGTGCACATGTAAGAGGTTTTAAGAATTAAGATCTTTAATCTTGGACTTTCATAGCTTCTAGAATAAAGTCCTTTTTGAAGCAGTGTATACGTCTCTTGCGACTGTGTCATATCTCTGAAAAAAAATCTTTATTCCCATTTTTATCTTTACACTTATGCAGCAATACACAGTTCTTCATATCTTCTTATTATTCTCCTTTCCTATTTTTATCATTATGCAAAAGCACAATACAGTCTTTCCTGCTGTGCCTTGCTTCCTCCCTATGCCTTTGTTTTGTTCAAAACGCTAAGCAATGTTGTGCCATGAAAATGTCAGTTTTCAGTGCTTGTGCTATGCCTTCTAATATGCTTCTCTGTAAAACAGGCTGCATTCAGCCTATTTCAAAGGATGCATTTATATGTGGCCTCCCTTACTTCTCCCTAAGTTATTATTTGGTCTTATGCTTATAAATCCCAGCCAAGTCATCTCTGGAAGAACTACATCGTTCAGACATTTAATTAATAACTGTTTGGATTAACTGCTAGAGCTAATGCCTTGGCTTACATACCTGCCATTTAATGATCCCCCAGGAATCTCTACTCTATTTCTTAGCTCTCCAATTAAATTTAAGGCTATTAGTCTGAGGGAAACAATGTAGCTCAGAGGACAAGGTCTGTCCAATGAAACTTACTGGTCTGCCAGGTTGCAATGCAGAGTGAAAAAAGAGAGATGATGAATCTGAATCTCAGTTTCATTACAGAGTCAATGAGATTCACTTTAAAAGATTAGTTTGAAGGGATCTTTTTCAGGGGCAATTAGAAACTTAGATATTACTATTATTGGAGGCACTTTTTAGATATCACTTCTATGAAAAGGGGTCAGGTCTCAAAGATGCTTCAGATCTCTCGAAGGGTGTTCAAAGGCTGATAAATATGAATGACGTAGAAATCTTCCAAAACTTAATGGTGGTGTGGATAAATAACAAAGGATGGCTTTAACAAGGATGGGTCACCCATAACAGTCCAAACTCAAGTTTCATCACCCAGAACCTCTTGTGCTGTAGAATTCAGTGACAAAATGAAGGATTTCAGTAGTGTGTGGATTTGGAGGTGTGTTTTGGTTGATCGGGGCCAGGTTATCTTCGACACCGCCTTCTACCACGTAGTTCCCAGCGACCGGTAAGATCCCACAGGGTTGGGCTCTTCCAGGTCCCGTCAGCTAAACAGTGCCGGCTGGCGGGCCCGCAGGGGAGGGCCTTCTCTGTGGCTGCCCCAGCCCTCTGGAACCAGTTACCTCCTGAGAGCCGGACCACCCCCACCCTGCTGGCCTTCCGGAAAGCGGTGAAGACCTGGCTGTTCCGGCAGGCTTGGGGCCGTTGATCTCGCTTCTGCAATTTGGCGAGATCCGGCCATGAAACGGTGTGTATGAGTTTTTAATTGTTTTGAAATGTTTTTATTATGTCTCTTTTTAATAATTTTTTATATTTTAACAAGTTTTTTTATATTGTTGTAAGCCGCCCAGAGTCCCTTGGGAGTTGGGCGGCATAGAAATACAAATAAACTTAAACTTGTGGTTTTTTGCATTTTAAGAATGAAATAAAAGGTAAAACAGGTGTTTCTACATCTGGCAGACTTTTTCCTTTTCGCAAAGTATCCATAGGCTTATGTCGGTCACATTCTGCCTGCACTTCAAATTAATATAATGCTATATTGCTTCCTCTGTTAACATTCTCCTGCCACAGTGGCAAGGCTTCTTAGTATAATCTTCAGAACTGCATTTTGTGTAATTCTGTTTTTTTAAACAACGCAAGCAACTACTATAGGGCAGCCATGTTTTCAGAGTTTATCAGACAAATCAGAACTAGAAAATTCAGCTGAAAATTTCATATGTGCCAACAATTATGTATTTTCTGGGCTTCTTGGGAAAGTTGGCGTTGTTTCACACTTTTCTTTTTGCTACAAATCAAAATTACCTTTGCATGCAACTTCATTTCTACAAAAACAGTATTTTCACATGCTCGTCATTTTGCAAACTGTATATGCTTCATTTCTACAGGTGCTGTTCAGGAGAACACACAGAGCAAGTTTCTGAGATCGGTGCCCCCTAGAAAAATTTTGATAACCGTTCCAGTAATTTTCTACTACATGGTTTTTGGCCATACTGGTTGGAGATAACAGAACATGTAATCCTATCAAATTGAAAAGGCCAGGCATAGAGATTATAAATATTTTTAAACTCTTGTTTGTGGGCAATCTATTCATTTTAAATGTGCAATAGCTAATCATGGAATAGCAGTTAACAACATGACATATAAACAGTCAATTAATCAGTGATTTATTCAGAATTCTTTCAGCACTCTTCTTATGTTTACTGGCACATCTTCCACTAATTCTAGTCTCCAACAAAGACCCTCCTTCAAAATCCTGTTTATTCAACGAAAGCAGAGCCTACTTGGCCAGCTTATAGGGCTCATTAAAGTGCATCAGGGGTTAGTGAAAACCATCTTTTTTTGTTTACATGCCATCTTGTTCAAATGATGTACATTCCTAGTGCACACCTGGCATAAAGTTTGGTAGCAGACTATTGAGGGAAGATTTGGGAAAAGCAGAGGAAAACTGTTTATGGGGTGAGGTGTGAGGCTGAGAGGCAGCAAAAGGAAGAGTTGACTTGTTCTTCCTGCTATTAAATAGTCACAGCTATGTTTACAGAATTCTTGTTCATAACATCATTTCAGACTCTCTGACTCACTTATAAGAAGCAAGCAAATCATGCTGCAAGCTGACTGAATGGTAACAACGTTATCTCTTCCTGGAAGCAAAAAGGCATAGTATGTCTGGCACTTTTCCTCTATTTTATTGGCTTCCTGTTTTTCTGTTACTTAAAGGCTGGCTAAAGATGTTTCATGTCTTTCTTTGGTGGTTGTTTTTTTCCTGAAGAAAAGGCACGGGAAAGAATGGAAGTCATAGCCCAACACATGAAGAGAACATCAGGTTGTGCAAAGTTGCTGCAGTGACCAGCTGTGAACTGAGGTGCTCCCACACAAATGTTCCCCCACAAACATTTCTGTCCTCTGTCATAACTCATTCAGTAATCTGTGCCTCCATTAGCTTTTGCTCTTCTTCAGCTGTAATCATAGTGATGCTATTGTTCCTAGGGCCCCTTCTGCAGCTACATGCATCCCTGAGAGGTTCCCGTTGAACCCAAACCCAGATATCTTTGCAGGTACTTCAGAAAGAATCAAGAATTCCTGGAAAAGTCTGCATTGTGGTTTGGTTTTAAAATAGGCAGTTGGATATGCTGGATTGATGCAAGTAATGATAATGGTGATGGACTAAGTCTAGCTCCATTCCTGGTGACTTAATGGAGGTGTACATGCAGCTTTCTTGGCAGTAATATGGAAGCAATTTGCTATGATCATGGATTTTTGATTGGGATCTTTATTTCTTTAATAACCTCCTATGAAAACATTTGCTATAGGTGAAGATGACCAGGAGAAAACCAAGGTAGAGCCTCCCACTTCTGTAGAACTATGAAAGGAGAGGAGCCCTGTCTTCCCTTGTTGTCTGGCACTGAATTTCATGCTATTCTACATCCCTAAGTCACTTGCTTGCATTTTTCTTAAGCCCCCAAGTCCTCCTCCAGTCAGATTTAGTTTTGCACTGACTGAAGTATGGGCTCGGTTTAACCTTTTTAACCAGAAGTGGAATTTTACCAAACTAAGCATTCTGCAATATTCAAACATTTCCCTCTTTTATTTGAATTGCAGCTGTGAATGATAAAATCTTTTACATGTTTAGTGGGTTTCAATCTTAAATTGGAGGGGAAGGATAGGATTACAGCCTAATAGTGCAACCCTACCTCTAACCCTAACCCTAACTCTATCGAGACATGGCATCTCAAATCAATGATGCTTATTTCTAAATAAGCAAATATATCTTATTTGTTTGTGTGTTTATTAAATATCTATGCTGCCCATCTCCCCTGCTAGATGATTCTTGTAGGATCACCACCATGATACTTTATCTGCCCAATCATTCAAGCTCTCTGACCATTTCATTTTATGTTCTTGCCTCGGCTCTCATTTCCCTAACAGAGTAATTGTTCCTGCCAACTAAATTTAAACCATGATGAAATTTCTTTGGTGTCAGTGTCAATAGTGCTTCCTGTTCTGTTTAATATTTGCTGTCGCTATCACTCTGTTGACAGAATAGGTTCAGACAGAGAGGATGTCAGCCTGAAACCCTGAGAACTAAATGGGCCAAATGAGATCACTTTGAAAGCAGCACATACTCTTGCATCACCCATTAGATAATTTAAATATATATATTTACAGACTACCTATTTAAGGAAATGGGACCATTGTATAACCATCCTGCTCATATTAAGATCTTATGAGCATTTTTTAATTATTATTACAATACCGGAGCAATGGAAGAGCCTAACTGGATCAGACAAAAAGTTTCTGTATTTATTCTATACTAGTAGCTGGATACCCGTGTTTCGCTACGAAACTATGTGATCGGGCTTGATAAATTGACAGTTAAAGCTTGAAAATTAATGAGTAGTTACGATCGGGCTTGATACATTCACTTAAAGCTTGAAAATGTATGTAGAATGTGTAACTCCTTAGCATCAGAGCATGTTAATATAAGGCAACTGGCACTTGGAACAGAGTTATTTTCAGATGGGGAGGGGGAGTAGAATGTCTAAACTCCCAGCTCGCAGGCCAGATAAGTCATGCGCTGGCCACGCCCACACCCAGTTTAGCGAAGGGGTAGCATCAGAGTGTGTTAATATAAGGCAACTGGCAGTTGGAACAGAGTTCTTTTCAGGTGGGGAGGAGGAGTAGAATATCTAATTCCTTAGCATCAGAGCGTGTTAATATAATAATACTGTATAAGAAATACTAATGATATGATGGTCATTTCAAAAAATCCTTTCTTAGCAAGCACCTAGAAGCCAAGAGGAACATACGTGCCAAGTTTCAAGTTTGTAGGCTTTATGGTTATGGAGATTTTGTGATGAGTGAGTGGTATTTGGCTTTTATATATAAAGATTTGCTTTCCACAATGGCTAAACAGATACTGATGAGATCGCAAGTAAAATAGGAACACAAGAGGGCTTTCTCCTTGTGTTCCACAGCAACTGGTAAAATAACACCACCAATAATAAATGTATACATTATCACAATAGTGGTCATTGATAGTCTTATCCTCTACGAATTGAACTACAGTACTTCCATCTTGAAGCCATTCAACAT
Source organism: Thermophis baileyi (assembly GCA_003457575.1). Lineage (NCBI taxonomy): Eukaryota > Metazoa > Chordata > Lepidosauria > Squamata > Dipsadidae > Thermophis > Thermophis baileyi. The sequence goes on from QLTV01000214.1 coordinate 200,505, forward strand.
TGACATCACTACATCGTCTTGTAATGAAATCTATAATTCAGTTATATTTCCTTTATCATCCCAGAATTTCTCATCATTTGTCTTAAACCGAAGATTCCAATTAAGTTCAGATATTATAAAAGAGAAAAACGTTTCTTTATATATTAGTCATCATGCATAATTTTATAAATGTCTGCCTTTTGAACAAGACACCAGCATTGTTTCATTGCTCAGAAGCTTCTACCGTATATACCCATTAGGTACAGTACCTATAAGCCCAGATTGGAAAACCTGCAGAGTTCCATATTCCACTATAAATACAACATGATCAATTATGAGGAATGCTAGAAGTTGTAATTCAGTAAAGTTGAAGAGACACAAGTTTCTTGACCTATAACTAAATATGGGAAGAAGTATGATACATGAGTATAAACTCTTTTTGATATATCTTCAGTATTATTATTATAAAGACAACAGTGAAATCAAAGCTACCAATTCTTTAGAGCCTGTTGGCCATCATTCACATAGAGTTCTTCCCAAGTAACTTATGATGTCATAATGTACTGGCATATGTGCAGATCAAAGCAGTGTGATCTTTTGTAATTGATAGATGGAAATTTTGTCAAAGCAAAGATTTTCTAAGTGCTAGCCAAGATTTTTTGGTATGGCACCCAGTGTGCCAATAATAGACCACCACTGCCGGTTAATGCCATAATCTTTCAACTTCAGTTTTGATCTTGATATTTATGATCTTTTTTGTCTTCTATTCTACTATCCCCTGGTAATTGCCACATCAATTGTCCAGTTTCTTCTTTTCAACCACAGTTAAATCTAGTGTGTTATGAGCAGCTCAGAGTTTGTTATGAGATGGACAGCTATATGTTTTAAATAAAATAAATAAGACTGTATCAGTTTATAGTCAGAAATCTCACAACATTTTAACCTCTCATCTTCAAGTACTTTTTCAACTCTTATGTTCCCACTAATTTTTCATTAGTGGCACAGGATACTTTTCAGATATTCCAATGAATCATTTCAGCCTCTCATTGTTTATAATCAGTTTGTGAGATCTTTTTGCATGATCAAGGAGAGTCAGTTTGATTTAGTGGTTAAGACATCAGGATAGAAAACAAGAAACCGTGAGTTCAAGTCCCACCTTAGCTATGGAAGTGAGCTGGGTGACCTTGGGCTAGTCACATTCTTGTAGCCCAACCCACCTCATAGAATTGATGTGGGGAAAATAGGAGCAGGAAGGTGTGTTGGATATGTTCATCACCTTGAGTTATTCGTAAAAATATTAATGGCGGGATAAAATTAAATAAGTAAATAAAGTGATTTGCTGTTTCTTCTACTTCTTTGCACAATCTACAGCTTGAATCATTTGATGACTTTTATTACTATATTTGTATTCCATCTTTATGTTTGGTCAAAGCAAGGTGCTGAAGAAACCCAATAGTCCTGCCTCCAATTTTCCCCAAATAATATTCTGTGAAAGGAGATAAAATGGGACAGATAAAGTTTAGAAGACAATTCACCTTCTTCCCCGCAATAAATAAAATAAATAAATAATCCCATATAAAATTCCTTGTGAGTGTTTTTTTTTCAGATGTTAGCTGCTAGTCCTGTAAAACAGTGGTTCTCAACCTTTCTAATGCCGCTAATGCCGCCACCATTTAGAGTTCTTTTACCCTCTGCGCATGCACAAAGCATTCTGCGCATGCGCAGAGGGTAAAAGAACCCAAATGGCGGCGTCCGGGCGGGTGGGCGAAGTCTCCCGCTTCTGTCGCTACCGGCTATCCCGCGACCCGCAGGCACGGCCAAACCGGGAGCATTTCACCCCTGCAGTGACGGTGGCACCAAGATGGCGGGCTAACGCGCGCGGCGATCCCTGTGAAATGGTCGTTCGACCCCCAAAGGGGTCGCGACCCACAGGTTGAGAACCGCTGCTGTAAAACATTAGGCTTGTTGCCTTGCTACATTTTATTTTAAATGAATAATTAAAAAACTGCTATTTTTCGCTCACAATCATCAAAGGAATGTTTTTAACTAATGTCTCTTAGTTCTATTTTGGGGTTTTAAACCTGATTGTAACTTTCAGGAAATCCACAAAGATAAATAAATACATATGGCTTGAAGGCCCTTCCTGTTTTGATTCTTTTTTTTTTTCCAATTTGGGTTGCTTGCATCTATTCCTCTTGTGATTCCAATTGTTCACGAGGACCAGAACTAAAGAGGGAGAGGAGAGCCAAAACTAGCTCTCTAAAAATGCAATCCAGAAAGAAGGGCATGGCTCTTATGTTTGACTAAAGCAGGGGTCCCCAAACTTCGCAACTTTAAGACTTGTGGACTTCAACTCCCAGAATTCTGGGAGTTGAAGTCCATAAGTCTTAAAGTTGCAAAGTTTGAAGACCTCTGGACTAAAGGCAACCTCCTAGAGGATGAAAATGGTTCATTAAACCTGATTTGGTAGGAAGGGTCTTCTGTAGACCTTAAAGCCTCAGAAAACCTTATAATGAAGAATTTACTCTTTCAGATGGTCTAGTTCCAAATTAGATTAGGCTTTCTAAAATCATTTCCTATAACTGTATCAGCAAAGAAACAGATTCTGGATCAACTGATATTTCCAACCACATTTTAAATATATCCCAGTTGTCAAAGTGAAATGTTACTAATACATAGGTTACTACAGCCATGTAGAGCTTCCCCTTAGCAATAGATATAATTGGTGTATTAACAATGGCTGTATCATTGTAGCCCTATTCAGAGTCAAGTGCTGATATATATTCCAAAATACTCACAATGGGACACTTTCCCAGTTTGTGATTCAGGTGTCCAAGAGTATCCTTGCCTTCATCAAGTTTCCATCTGCTTCTCCTCATCCAATCCATTACAGATGTAAACCTTGATATAGATCTCGTAAAGCGTTCTTGGAATCCAATGGGAAAAGAAAGAAAGGGTTACTCCTTGGTTTACAAGTGACACTGACATCTAACTCCTTGATTATAGATTACATTATAGATAGACAAGAGAGAATCCACAGATAACTCCAACCCCTCTCCAACCTCTCCCATGTGGTAAAATGTATGAACTCCATCTGAATTTAGAAGCATGGCACATAGGCAATGGCCTGAAATAATAATAAAGGAATAAAGCAAGGTAACCCACTAAACACTTGAAGGAATGTGGCCTTGGATGTGCAAAGACTGGTGAATGGCTTAGTTTGAAACTAAACCAGATCAGGAGCCAACCACTAAGCGAAAGCTACACCTCAAGTAGTAAAATCTTGGTCACTCAGCAGTGATAGCAAATAATGTCAGCACAGTTAAGATGGAAAGTTTAAAAAAAACTCCTATGAAAAAGGGATGGATAGAAATCTGATTGTAAGACATCCTGTGTACGCACAAGCAGTAGCATCACAACACATTTTTTTCCATTCCAGTCAAGTTTCTTAACCAGTTATTCTGGTGGAGTCTGATGAATAGCGTACGTGAGAATGAAAGCTACGTATGTCTGCATGCTTAAGCAAAGACTTGCTAGTGGTCTATTATGATCAGTAAAGCTGCGAGATTACTAATTAATTAATTGATCGATTAATTAGAAATGGGGCTCCGTGATACCTGTTACTTCCAAGTAAGGTGTTTTATTACACTTAGCTCATAAAAAGCATATTTTGTCATTGTCAGTCACTGGAGTTGTACAAACAAGATCCCACTTCAGGATCCAAGTGGGACATGGCTAGACGACATTGTTTCCCAAGTTGTCACTTTTATTCAAGTTTCAAAGTACAAGCATGCAGTTTGGGTATAAGCCAAGCCCTATCAGTTTTCAGCTTCAATACCGTTAATTGTTTTGTATTCTTTAGCGGTTTCCCATTTCCCGGACTACAGCAAATTACTAATTTAATAAGTATTAGACTTATCTTTGTACTCAAAAGCATTCTAAGTAAACAGAGCTTAACACAATAGTATGTGTGTTCCCAATATACGCAACCCATCCCAAGGTCCCTAGCTCTTAGATCTACTCCTATTTACCCTTGTAGGTCTTAGGAAAAGGCTTATACGGTTGATTGGCATATCATTCACTCCAGGCTGAAGATGACTGGTCCTAGAGTCTTCAAGTCAAGTGTCCCCACAATGCTGTTCCTCTTCAGCATTTATCTCCCTAAGCCCTAAGGCATGTTCTCAAGTACTTCGTTGAGTCTTGCCCTGGTCTCACCCAGCATCCCTTAAATTCTAGTTAGTGTTAACTAGTCATGCCATTTTAGCTTACCAGCCAAACTTATTCTAGGTAAAAACTAACAGTCCAATAAACCGCATTCAACAGCTGTGAGAGATGCCTAGTCTATTTTAGCATTGTAACTATTGCTGCCAGCCAGCTCCTCCATTGCTCAGCTTCTGCTTGCCCAAATCCTCTGTTATCTTGATGTGGGATATGGGAGTTTCCAAAACTCTTTCCTTTATGTCAAATCTGCATCTGCATCTCTTTCTATTTTCAAACTCTAATCTAAGTCCTATCCTCATTCCTTATCAGCAAGCCACAGCTTCATTTAAAAATTAAGGAGAAAGGACTAAGTCCTGAAACACCCCATACAGGAGTGGCTGGAACTTTATTTGGTCTTCATCACTCTTGCTTGGAACCACCCACCTGGAAAGAGTAAAGCCACTGTCAAAGGGGGCTCCAAACGCCAGCTCTTGCAGGCAGCCCTATGATATCAAAAATCACTGAGTGTCATAATAGGATCAAAAGAACAGCGCTTCCCCCATGCTGATTCCATTCCAGGTGATCCATAGGAGGGACCAATGCAGGGTCTGTCCCATACCTAGATCTGAATCTATGTGGACAAAGATCCAGATCAGGGGTGAAATCCAGCAGGTTCTGACAGGTTCTGGAGAACCTGTAGCAGAAATTTTGAGTAGTTCAGAGAACCGGTAAATACCACCTCTGGCTGGCCCCACAGTGGGGTGGGAATGGAGATTTTGCAATATCCTTCCCCCCAGGAGTGGGGAGGGAATGGGGATTTTGCAGTATCCTTCTCCCAGGAGTGGGGAGGGAATGGGGATTTTGCAGTATCCTTCCCCCAGGAGTGGGGAGGGAATGGAGATTTTGCAGTAACCTTCCCCTGGAGTGGGGTGGGAATGGAGATATTGCAGTATCCTTCCCCTGCCATGCCCATCAAGCCACGCCCACCAAGCCACACCACGCCCACCAAGCCACTCCCACAGAACCAGTAGTAAAAAAAATTTGGATTTCACCACTGATCCAGATCATCCGATTTTTCCAAGTTCCTCTGCAGCTCAGACCCAAATATTAGCCAGAGGTCATCTTGCAGAGGATTCAACCCATTTCCTCAGTGTCCAAAGGATTGTATAGCTCTCAGATAATACGGCAAGATACTGTTGTAGGCATCTCAGTGGTCTTTGCAGAAGAGGCATTAAGCTCTGAGTGACAAGCTACCCATTAAAAAAACCAAAATGGTTTGTTAGTTTGAAAATGATTCAGATATTATGTTCATTTTTTACACCAGTAAATTCCTAGGATAGGTCTGAAAAATAAATGTACTACTGTAGTAGCTTGAAACTAATTTCTGCCAGCGTATTCCACTGTTACTGTCCTCCACTTGGCTTTGACTCAGTTTAGGGTGTAGCCATTGAATTTTGTACAGCCCAATTTACAAAATCATATGATACGTGATTTGTTCAACAAACTGTAGTTAAACATTGTGGTTTAATGTATTGTGCTAGCCTAGACATTAAACAGGAGCTTCATGGTTTATGCTTCCATTATAATTTGCAGTTCTGGCTTAAGTTCCAAGGCTAAAAGAAAGATTAAATGGATTACTTCTATTTAGAAATCAACCTAGAGTGATGATTGCAGGAAGAAAAAAATGCTCCCAAAGCAACCCCTTTGCTGATGTTTCCAGTCTCAACCGTGAAATATCCATCTGTTCTCCTCTTGGAGCTGGGTGACAACCAAGTGTTCCCTGTCCCTCAGAGCAAAAAAGACAAATTTTGTACTGTGGTGAGAACTCTGATGCTGAGTAAGGGTTTTCTCCTTGAATTGTGAGGTCATATGATGACTGTGCCTGTGTATTTCTGGCATTTTAAAAATGCAGTAAAATGTTTGCAAGAAGCTACCCAAAGGTTTTCCGATGGGACCGAGAAGAATTTGAAAACTTGTGCAGAATCTGAAGCTAAAGAATTTGTGGCTTCTGTGACCCCATCTTTTCAAGGACATCTCTTCCATTTCCTGTGTCATAACTTTGGGTCTTTTGCTGGGCTTCTGGTGGAGGGGAAGGTCACATTTTGAATGAGTCATTTAAAGGGAATGCAAACTGGTCTTTCAACTCTTAAAAGGACAGATTCCTCCTTTCTCTGCAGTCCAGTTTAGCTGTCTTGAGGAATATTTTGTTTGACTGAGAACTGAAGCATATTAAGGAATTGCAAATAATATGCTCTTGCAGTGGCTGAGTTCACACAATTAACTACCGTAAGAACTAAAAGTGGGCTAACCTAACACACTTGCTAAGTCTGAAGTATGAAGCAAATAAACAGCATTGTGACCTAACATGATGGTCAATTCATGCAACAGGTTAAGATAATGGCAGGGTTCAAATAAAATACTGCATCACAAATGCCGCAACCACATTTTAGATTAACCTAGGATGCTTTATAAATACAGACAGTACATGGCTTCCAGTAACCAAGTTTACTATTTGCAAAACTTGCCTACACATGTGGGTAACATTGAATCCATAGGTAGGGTTTAAAATATTCTGAGAACAAGTACAATTGGCATCTTGACTGATTTTCAAATGAATGTAGTAGAATCTGGTCTCAGCTCCCCCCCCCTTTTTTTTCCTTTAACTCTCAAATAAGCCCATTTGTTTCTTTTACGCATTTTAGTTCTTTATGTACCGAGGAGGGAACCACCATGTGACAGCTGTTCAAATTACCATGTGATAAATAACTACAACTTGAGTAATTAGCATGGTTGTGTGAAGTAGCCTATAGCAAAATGATCAATATCCAAACTAATTAAGGTAAATTATATATTTTGAAACTGGTTGAGTAACCATAGTTCCTTCATCTTAACTAAATGGTGATGTCAAGTTCTGGAAGGAGACTTAGTTTAACAAAACTTCAATAATATCCCTGTCCTCTTTGAACATATTTTGTAAAGCAACATGGTCCTTTATTTCTAAAGGTGAATTGAAGCAACAAAGCTTCTCTCCGCCTTCTGCAGAGCTCACCATAGGGGAGAAGGCCGAGAGAAAATTTCTTTGATAGCTAGGTGCTACAGCAGGGGTGTCAAACTCACATCGCCACGGCGGCGTGTCATATCGGGACGTTTTTTGCTAAACCGGGTGTGGGTGTTGCCAGCGTGTGACACATCCGGCCCATGGGCCGGGAGTTTGACAGTCCTGTACTACAGGATTAGATGAAGTGGAGCTTCCCCAGTGCTGACTGTGGTTCATCAGGCTATGCACAGTTCCTTAGCATGCAATTCCTGTGTGCAATTGCACAGCACTGGTTGAAACTGTTTACCTGGGCCCTCCTCTGGACTTTGGTGAGCACTTCTTTCTACCTGCCTTCTCACTACATTGATAATAAGTTGGGAGAATCCTAACAGTCACTTCAGACTATTTGCCAATGGCTTTGGCCAGTACTCTGGAGCAAGCAAATGGTATGTCCAAAAGCTGCTATCTGGTCAGCTTCTGTCATGCAGCAAGAACATCTTGGTGAACAACTCTAGTGTTTGTCTATGGAGATTCTCAGTCATCCAGGTCATGGTTGTCCCAAAGGTGCTTTTTCAAGAGGCAACTGGACTTTCTGGTTTTTTTCAGAGCTGAAGAAGCTTCTTGGATGAGAAGTGAAACGTCTTCAAAGAAAAACCAGAAAGTCCAGTTGCCTCTTGAAAAAGCACCTTTGGGACAACTCTAGTGTTTGCTGCAGAATTTCTTGCAGTGCACATAGGAGGTGGACAGCCTGGAGCCCATACTGAAGGGTCACCAAGATGGGCAGCTCAGGCACACACGATAGGCAGTCTGGAAGCCCCTCAGTCTGCAAGCACTTTGGCCACTACTGAGAAGCTTTCTTCCTTGGCACTTACTTTAAGCAGTTCAAGGTTATTTGAACTGGATGGCTTCTTTGCTTTCCAAAGCAAATGACACGATTCAAATTGCTTCTGGGTTGCTTTGAATAGGCCTATTTCAGCAGGCCAAAAAATAACATCCAACCAACAAAATTAGTTCAGCAAAAGAAAAAAAAATCTCAGTCCCAGGTTTCTGTCCTGGTTCTGCAGGTTGCCCAGACTTCTAGGACTCTGTTGGGAACACTCTATGTACTCATATGGCAGATTTGAAACATGGCAATGAATGGCTATTTACTGACACTTGTTGTGGTGATATTTTTGACCAGTAGGGCCATGTACGTTTTGTCCACTTCAACATCCCAGATGAAAAGACTAGAGTCTGCCCTAACTTCAATGGGATTGCTCCCACCAATTCTTGCTAATGAAAGACAGTGGTGAAAGCTTCTGACCAGTGTGTTTAATTAAAACTTCCCATAGTGCTGATGGAACTCTATAGTTAGTGCAATAATCTAATTTAATGTTTTCTACAACTCAGCTCCATCATATTTTTCTGTCACCCAGCATGCATTCATGCCTGCCAGTTTTCATCATGGAGCATTTGCCTTTCGAAGAGGCAATATCCATTTGAGTCAAGCCTTTAATTTGCACTTTGAAGTTATAGCAGAGCAAAAAGAAGCTCTTGTGGTTCCTAATTATTTTCATCCCTAACCCTTTTTGTACTTTTCTCAGCCTGGGTTTCATTAACAGGAGCTAAAATGCAGAATCGTTCTTGCGGTATCACCAAAGCTGCAAATTGGAATGTCAGCAAAAATGAAGACTTATAAGGAAGTAATTTCCCAGGAGAAAAAGGAGGAGGCATCTGTCTTCTATAGAGAGAAATTACTATTTCTCTCTTTTCTTTGAAATCTTTTCAGCAAACTCAGCCTCTGACCCACGAAAATGTATAATGCATTATAAGTAAAGTTGAAATGAGGTGAGCAGCCAACGGCCATTTTAGAGGCTGTACATCTCCTCCTCCCCGTTCAGTTCTATAGATCTGGGGTTTCCAGACTGCAGAGTTGTACAGAGTTGTAGGATTCTATGAGAACTCAGTGGGTATGAGAGACTAAGTTTGAAAAACTACAGTAAGTCTACTTAAATGCAGCCACGTTTCTATCACTAGAGCTTTGATTCTTGATTATTTTTAACTAACAGGTTCTGCGGTCTGAAAAAGTTTGAAAATCCCTTCTATGATTCAACGCACCGCAATAGGATCACTTTCAGATGGGTTGAACTGCACTTTCCACAGTTCCTAGGCCAGAAGGGTCTGCTTAGGCCACTGATGCCAAACCCTTTGGGCTTGGTATGTCAAAAAGGTGGAATTTGGTCTTAATTTGATTTTTCTGGTGTGTCTCGTACCCAGACAAACACACATACCCAAAACACAAGAGATAATTCTCTATGTCTCCACCCCCACCCACCCCCCATCTAGGCCACCCTGAACAGTGGCACTCTGTGGCAGCACTGAGTCTGGCACTGAGCACTGAGTCACCATTGCTGCCACTCAAAAAGTATATTTTGTACCATTTTCCAAGGTGCATGAGCCTTGGGGAATGGCACGGTTGCCCATCCCCAGGATCTGCCACGCACCGCTTACCTCCAGGTGGTGGTGTCTTTCTATTGACAGACCCCCGTGGCCTACCCAAGTCTGCTGTGAGTCACACGAGGCCTTTGTTCTAGAAGCAGCTTGGAAGAAGGCTCTTCCACAGCCTCTGCAGCCTCCAAAAACCATGTGAAAGCACCACCCCTTTCTTGTGCAATTTTCCAAGGCTCCACAGGCCACACAGGAGCCTGGCCCTTGCAACTTCCATAAGATCTGGAGCAGGGGTGAAATCCAGCAGGTTCTGACAGGTTCTGGAGAACCGGTAGCAGAAATTTTGAGTAGTTCGGAGAACCGGCAAATACCACCTCTGGCTGGCCCCAGAGTGGGGTGGGAATGGAGATTTTGCAATATCCTTCCCCCAGGAGTGGGGAGGGAATGGGGATTTTGCAGTATCTTCCCCCAGGAGTGGGGAGGGAATGGGGATTTTGCAGTATCCTTCCCCTGCCACGCCCACCAAGCCGCACCACGCCCATCAAGCCACGCCCACAGAAAAAAAATTGATTTCACTACTGATCTGGAGGCTACCCAAGAGCACACATGATTCTTGCATAGCCTCCAAAATGCACATGAGAACAGAACGGAATAACAGAGTTGGAAGGGACCTTGGAGGTCTTCTAGTCCAACCCCCTGCTTAGGCAGGAATGTGCTTTCAAAAATAATGCTGGTGAATGCTGGCACGTCACCCCAAAAGTTGTGGTGTGGTCCCCTTTAACATGTGTATCATAGGTTCACCATCTCTGGCTTAAGCATTATAGGAAAGCAAGATGAAAAAGTAAATAAGAGCAGTTAACTATTCATTATTTCTCATTAAAAGGCACTATTTGAATCTCCAGAGTGTGGCCTCTGGAGCACTTCTCGAAAGTGCTAGCGAATTGCTTCTTTGCATGTGACAGATAGTAGAAATAATGAATACGTAAAAATGATTATATTGTAACTGGGTTAATCACTTGGTTCAAATTGAATTTATAGTTTTTGTACTGGCTTGACTTACTTCTTTTCCTGTGACTCTGCTCTCTTGTTGGAATTGAATAAAGTTTCATGCCCCTGGCTTCACCCTACCAGTCTAGAAGTCAGGTAATCCTCAACTTATGACTGCAATTAGAACCAAAATTTCTGTTGCTAAGCAAGATGGTTGTGCTCAGTTTTACGACCTTTCCTGCCACAGTTGTTAAGCAAATCACTGTAGTTCTTAAATGAATCATGCAGTCATTAAGCAAATCTGATTTCCCCCATTGACTTTGCTTGTCATAAGCCATTTGGGAAGGCCACACATGGTGATCACTTGAATCTGGGATGCTGCAGCCGTAGTAAATACATGCCGGTTGCCAAGAACCCAAATTTTGATCAGGTGACTTTGGGGACACTGCAATGGTTGGTAAGTGTGAATATTGGCCATAAGTCACTTTTTTCAGTGCTGTTGTAACTTCAAACCATCGCTAAATGAGTGGCAGTAAATTGAGGACGTGTAATTCTATTGAATGTAAGAGAAGTAAGAGGAGAATACAAGTAGGAAACTCTTGATTTTTTCAAGCAACAATTAACTCTGATGCTACCTGGTAACTACACTATGAACAACAGGCATATAGTACAGTTTTCATCAAGCAGTTTTATTAGCATTGATTGGAAATAGCATGTGTAATCTTTTTTCCAGAATTTTTTTCTAGCTGAAAATTTCTCTGCCTTTTTCCCCAGCACTATGCTGTGTTCCCAAAAATGGATAGAACAACAACAAAAGTGAATATAACTTCATTCAAATTTCAATTAAGCAAAAAAGCTAAATAAAATTTAATGAAATATACTTTAATGTTTCATTCAAGAGCCGAGGTGGCGCAGTGGTTAGAGTGCAGCACTGCAGGCTACTTCAGCTGACTGCTAGCTGCAGTTCGGTGGTTCAAATCTCACCGGCTCAAGGTTGACTCAGCCTTCCATCCTTCTGAGGTGGGTAAAATGAGGACCTAGATTGTTGGGGGCAATATGCTAACTCTGTAAACCGCTTAGAGAGGGCTGTTAAGCACTATGAAGCGGTATATAAGTCTAACTGCTATTGCTATTGCTATTGCTATTTTTTTATTTTTTTTATTTAAAAAAATAAGTTATTTACAGTTTTTGTATCCTAGATCAAATTCAATTTGACCCAATACAAAATCTCTGGGCAGTGGACCAGAGTAAAACCTAAAAGAGAAAATAACCATCACTAAATAATCAACTCATGTTAAAAGCACAGTGGAACAGGTTTGATCTGAGGGCTTTACAGAGGGGAGAGGGACTCACCAACCTCTGGAGGACAAGAGTTCCAGAACATTGGGATCACAATGAAAAAGGGAAGAAGAAGAAAATGCCTGTTGCCTTTTATCACGAGTTATAATTCAGCAAAGTATCTGAGAAGTAATAATCCCAAAATCTACAAAGAAAGCTTTCAAAGAGCTTCAATTTGTCCATTCCTAGCCTAATTCAATGGATATTTAAATATATAAAGAAACTGTGAACCTGTGCACTTCGTGGGGTGTGTGTGTGAGAGAGATGAGGCTTCAGTTAAAAACATCATTATGATTTTATTCTCAATAGTAGAAGATTCATGATGAAAATTAAAATGGTTTTATGTTATCCCTGTATTAAAACTCAGAGAAAAACAAGACATGATTAATATAGAAAGCTGAAGGATGATCATCACTCTTTGGTGTCAACCATTTAATTGTAAATTATTGCCATTGCTCATGAATTCCCCCATTCCTGATATGCATGCTTATTGTTAGGGTTTGTTTTTTTTAAATAGATATAGTCAGGGAAAATTGAGCTGTGGGTTCATGGAAGATAAGAGGAAAAATAACTAAGTGAATTTATTCATTATTATGTGTGTCTATGTACTGTATAAATGACCTTATATGAGAACTGTTCAAAAGGCAAGGTATACATTAAATAAATAGGGGGGGGGGATGAAATAAATTTAAGAGTCATGAAAAAAAATCCAGTAGTTGGATTTCTGAGGTAGGAATCAACTACCTCATCTGTTCCAGAGGACATGAATAAAAATAATTTGACTCGATAACCAATACTCTTATGAAAAAATACAGTCCACTCCAGTGGCAACATCTTTGCTGTCTTGGCTGCTCTAAAAAAGTCAAATTAGTTTGGTACGTAGATAAGAAACCAGGGATGTAGAGTAGCCTGGGTATAGTCAACCAAAAAAAAAAAAATCCTCTAAGACAGCAATGGAAAATCACTTTCAGATTTAGTAGAATGTTAAGTGCATGGATTAAAATACAGAGCATGAGAAATTCAGATTACAGGTTAGACATAGAGCTTCAGACATATAGCCATGCTGCCTGGTGAGGCTGCTAGAATGAGAAAACAACAGTTGCTAAGGACAGACATGGTCATTGTTTCCCTGTAATGATCTGCAAATCATCTTCAAAATCACCTCAATCATATTTCCTAGTTAGGTCACCTTGAGAAGTCTTGTTCTGCCCCAGCTACGAACCACGAAGAACGCAGCACACACAAAGTCCGTGCAAACCTTATTTTATTAAATAAAGACTACTAATAAGCTGCCTTAGTAGTTTGTTCAAACAAAAAAATGCAGTTTCAATCAGTCTTTTATGAACAAAGGCTGTTAATTCAAATTCATTAACAGCCGACAAGAGTCCAAGGTAAAATAACTCAATTCTTGATGCAATATTCTTTCCGATATCAGTACTCTTACCGTGGTTTGGCAAGACACCCAGAAGCAATTAGCAGAACAGATAACACAGGAAAATCAGAGCCAAAGAGACGTTTTCTGAATCCGATACACGAGGTGATTATGAAGAGTTGTTTCCTGCAAATCACTTCAACCATCGTCATCCCTTAAATAGGCTAGGGGTGTGGCCAATTAGCCCCAAGCCTTACTCCCAAGGAGACGTTCTCCTGAGGAACCATTCCTGCCTTTTGGCAGCTCTGCGTGCTCGTGCATTGAGAATAGGCTCCTCCTCTTCTTCCTCTTCACTGATGGGAGCTTCTGGAGGTTCTGAAGGCCCTGGCTGAATCTCCGCCTCTGGCACCGAGTCCTCACCAACCTCCTCACTGTCCGACTCAGGTACCAGCTGCACAGGCCGCTGGTGCATCACCACAACAGCCTTTTTGCTGTCGGAGTCCGCAACCAGCTGCATGGGTCGCTGGCAGGCCACAACAAGTCCTGTCTATCAGGCCAGGACTAAAGTGCTTCAGTTGGTTGAAAGCCAACCTCAGCAACTCATTGGCTTCTTTGCAGAGGAAGTACCATCTCTTCATTTGTTATTGTAGACTCTAATAGGGTCTAAATAATCCTTACCTATTGAAGTAGCACAATGGCCAGGAGCTTCATTAACCTTCAACAATGTAGCTGTTTGAAGTATACCAGAAATGTTTTGCTCTTGGAAAACAGGAAGCGTCGCGGCGAGATAGACTGGAAAATAGCGGAGCTCCAATGAGCTTCGCGAAATCCAGTGTGACAAACTGCTGTCGGGGGGGTCTTCGGACCGGAACCGTCCTGAAGGGACAGTGAAGAAGGAGAGGCATCTCGGACGACCTAGAGGAGCAGGCAAGTTCCTTGATCGGTCAGAGACAGCTCTTTGGACTGGCGGCAGGAGTTAGGGTTCCCAAGCTGAAATAGGGTTCCCAAGCTGAAATAGCGGCTAATTGGCACCCGGGAACTGTACGGAGGAAAGAAAAAAAACGGAGGCTAAATCTTTAAAGCCCAAGAAGACTACTTGTACCTTGGAGATAATTTCAATTGGAGAAATATAAAATAACAGAAGGAAGAAATTTGTGAGAAAGTCTTTTGTATGTGTGTGTGTGTGTGGATTTAAAGTTATTTTACAGTTTTGACAATCAGCTGGTGGGAGTATATGGTGGAGTGGAGAGTGCCATCTACTGGAGAAAAGAAAATATTGCAACAATTTGTGGATTATAAGAGAGAAAGTGCAGCTGTCTGACCTTGGCTGTAAGAAGATAATGTGGAAAGGCTGAGAACTTTTAAGGAGTGTTTGTTTTGCCTACACTGCTTGGCTTTGTTTCTCTACAGTAGCGGAGGACAATAAATTTTGAAATTGGACTGGACTGGACTATTATTATCAGATACAATAGAAATTGAAAATAAAAAAGAGAGACTATATGGGCCTTAAGTTTCAATTTAGTGTGATATAATATAAAAATTTTAAATGGGCAATATGGAGATTTGGATGTATGAGGAATTATTTGTTATGTTAAAAATGTGTGTGAAACTGTAAAAGGTGATACAAAATCAGAAATTTTGTTGGAATGCAATGAGCATGAAACAGAAGAAGAGTCAGAAATTTTGTTGGAATAAACAGAGCGAGAAACAGGAGAGGAGGTGGTAAAAGAGACAAATGAGGAACAAGAAAATAACATAGAAGAAGACGGGATTGAAAACAAAAAACAATTTGATGATTTCACGGGGATTTACAGTGGCAAGAAAAGAACTGAGAGAGGGGAATATCATGTGAAAAAGAATCAATTAAAGGGTAAAATGGGAAATAGTGGGAAGAGATTAGAGAAAATTGGGGGGGAGAACCACACGAATAATTAATTCAAAAGAGAGAAAAAGGACTTAGGAGAAAAGATATAAGATACATAAAAATAAAAGAAAGAAAAAGAAGAAGCTAAGGGAATGGGATAAAAGGAGAAAACTAACAAGAAGTGGAATTTTTGAGAGACCAAAGGAAAATGGTTAAAAAGGGAAGGCTGGTGGAAAGAAAGAAAGAAAATAAGGTTCATATTAATAGATTTAAGAAAACTGTATTAATAATATTAATGGTGGATAGTTAATTAAGTTAAAGGTTTATGGTAAAATAGATTAGTAGTAATTAAGATATATGATGATGTACACTATTTATGGCAAAACAGATTTAGTAGAAAAGTGGGATGGGAAATTTGATACATTTTTAATTGTGGATTATTAATTAAACTAAAGGGTTTTTATGCAAGATTTGAGGATGATGATGTATATTGATTATAGTAAAACAGAACAGTAGATGGAATGTGAAAAGGTAATTTGTTTTATTTTTAAAGACAATTTAAACTAAATTAAATTAATTAAATTATGAGAAGAAGTTGAAATACAGTGGGACAGAAAATATGAGAAATGTATGTAGTAAATAGGATAGTTGATTGATGTTATTGTAAGGGATTAGGAATTTAGGGCGATTAGTAATATTATGTATGTACTAAGAAGAAAATAAGTTAAAGAAATATGTAAGGAGAATATTATGGGTTGGAATTGAAACAGAGAGATGATAATGAAATGGATTATGTATATGGAAAGCCATGTAAGATTGAGCTGGACAACACTTTGTTCATAAAATATGTGATGTTTGTTGGGGGGAAAAATTTGTATAAAAAAAAAAAGAAATGTTTTAATCTTGTACGAATGAATTTATGAAGCTAGTTGTTTAGTTTGTTAGTTCACTGAAAGAATGAATGCTTTGCCTGCCATGCTCAGCCATGAAATTGTTAGGCCAACAGGACAAATAAACGTGGACCACGTGAAAAACCGTGGTTAAAAGGAGCACCTTAAGCACACTTTGCATCATAGTTTGTAGAAGATGAACAGTTATTTTATCTGCTTTTATGGACCTGAACTTGTAATTTAGGGCTTCATACATAGGAATGGAAACTAGGAGTGTCTGTAAAATGGGATGGCTCTATCTTTGCCACTCTGCTGCTTTTAATACTTTTAAAGTCCTCCTTAGTTGCATGGCAGTGAAAAAGAAACACTAAGAGGAGAGTAAGGATATCAGCATTTCTTCACCCAACGCATTGTGGTTCTGATGCTATTTGGATAATTTCAGGTTTTAATCTTTTATGCTAAATTTGCTGCCTCCCATCACAGCAGGAAATGGCAGCTCAGAATGGCTGTGAAATTGACCAATAGAAAATCATGACCAACTTTGTCTACAGAGATTCTCAGTGATCCAGGTCATGGTTGTCCCAGAGGTGCTTTTTCAAGAGGCAACTGGACTTTCTTTGTTTTTCCTTGAAGATGTTTCGCTTCTCATTCAAGAAGCTTCTTCAGAACTGGCCAACAGAACCGAAGAAGCTTCTTGGATGAGAAGCGAAACGTCTTCAAGGAAAAACAAAGTCCAATTGCCTTTTGAAAAAAGCAACTTTGGGACATTACCAATTTTGTTGTGACAGCTGTTGCAGTACTCATAGGCAAGAGTCTTATCCATGGTTAATGTAGACCTAGTGTACCATGTAGTGCAAACAAAATCAACCAGTTTCCAAGTTTTCATAATAGGGTCATGGTTAAAATGAGATTTGGATCAATACCCATTCCTTCAGTTGGCCCACATTCAAATCTGAAGTGGATACAATGCCTCAACTGCTTGCTTCCTGTAACATAGGTGGTATCTTGCTAAAGTGTATTCTCGAGCGTTCCCCCTTCAACTGCATTGTCTTTGCGAGCATAAACTATGGGCTATAAGTTACCTGTTAATCATTATAATCTCTATGACCGTGATGGCGAACCTATGGAACGCGTGCCACAGGTGGCACGTGGAGCCATCTCTGCGGGCACACGAGCCGTTGCCCTAGGTCAGCTCCAGCGCGCATGCGCGTGCGCCGGCCAGCTGATTTTTGGCTGGCCCCGCCCACACCACTCCTCCCCTCCCAGGAATCTCCACGCAGCCCGTTTTGGATGCCAGGTAAGTACAGGGCTCGCGCAGAGGCTCTGGGAGGGCGAAAAACAGACCCCCCAGAAGTCTGGAAACGGGCCATTTCCGGTCTCCGGAGGCTTCAGGGAGGCCTGCTAGGCCCAAAACGGGAGGGTCGGGGATCGTGCGCGCATGTGTGATGGGGCAGGGGAGCACGGGGGGTCATGCCCGCATGCACAGAGGGCATTGCATTATGGGTGTGGGCACGCACACGCTTTCGGCACCCGAGGAAAAAAGGTTAGCCATCACTGCTCTATGACTTCTGCTGCTGTATAGCTAGCAAAATTAAGAGCTTGAATTTTTAGAAACAGTTTAGAATCCATCTTTACCCCATTAGCCTGTTTCTAGGAGAATCTCAAAGCAGGAAATGATCTTTGGCTACAAAACTCCAGATAACTCCGGGCAAAGTAACAGAGTTTTTTGTAATTTTTACTTACCATTGAGAGGTCATCTGGATTTGTGGGACTCACAAGGAAGAAATTATGAACTGAAAATGAATTGTGGTGAAATGAAAAGCCAGCAAGTAGACTGGTTCTTTGTAATTCCTCTCAGGACAATGAGATCACCCATAAGTGCTCCATATAGTTGCTGCTCACAAGGAGACCACAAAAAAGTGGGTTTATTGCTCTGGGTGATGAGAGAATAACCATCTTTTTGGTGCCCTCAAAAGGACACTGGGTTTGCAGACTTCCTTTTCTAATCACTTTTGGAAATTGTTTATTAACTGCTTTTCAGCTATTGGGTACCTTTAGATCAACAAGTTTTACAGCATCAGGTGAGTTTCCTTCAATCCTTAGTGAAAGGAATTTTGATCTACACTGATTCACTCCTTACATCTGCTCTCCATTCTTCACTTTCTTGCCTCTAAGTACACAGAACAATACATGTTGCCAGCTAGTTATCTTGGACTTGGATATAAATCCAGAGCACTTTTTACACTGTGGTTTTATCTCTTGTCCCTATTTGCTCTTTGCCTTATCTTTCTTTGGCAGCGGAAGAGGTACTGCTGAGGGCCGATACAAGTCATTCTGTGTGCTAAAACTATGTTCAGTTCAAAAATGAAAGATACAGGTAGCCAGACAGATTTTATAGGAGAGGGGCAGGAAGGGACAGAGGGCAACTAGATTTCAAATTCTGAACCCCAGTGTGACTTCATCAGGTAAAAATGCACTACACCAATATACACAAATAAAGACAGATGGTGACTGCTGTTCTGGGGTCCATCTCAGTATCTTGTGAATTCTCCCCTTCTTATAAAGCTTAAAAATTAGCATCTCTGATGATTCCTGGTATAACACCGAGTTGAGAGAGAAGGATTTCAGTCCTCCTGCCAGCTGAACACCAGAATATAGCAGAATCTTCAGCATGGGCTGTTGTTCAAGTTTAATGCACTGCCTATCCCTTAAGCTCTTATAATGATTTGTCTGAAGGAGAACCCTTCAATATGAAAAAACGCAAGTGAACTTGTCCTTACAGACAACCCGTGGTTCCCTTTTTGCCTTTCGGCAGTCCTTATTAAACCAGTACTTTGACATGTGCTGATTACTTTGTGCTTTTAGATTGAGACACTGAACTGAGATCTGTTTGCAGGATCTGATCAAGAATTCATAATGCTTCAATGTATCTTCACTGGATGGATTTGAAAATAATTTCAAAATGTGTCAGTTATGAATGACTGGAGTTCAAAGGCTTCCCTAAGGATGTGCTCATCTTAGTTGACCCTCTTATGCAGCCTGAGCATAGAATTGTCTCTGAGGCCATAAGGCAAGAGATATCTACTAGTTTCACTTTATCATCTAAATCAAGGGCTGTCAAACTGGCGGCCTGCGGGCCAGATGCATCGCGCGCAGCCCACGCCCACCCCAGCTCCGCGAAGGGAAAAACGTTCCAATACGTCACATGACAGCAACGTGACGCAGCACATTTGACACCCATGATCTAAATGAAGAGCAAAGATGGAAGTACTGTAGATAATCGCTACTTGGAGCATCAACCATTGTAAAATCTTTTAGACAATTTAAAAGTCCTGGAGAAGTTTTGACAGAATGACAAAAGCAGTGTCATGCTATCACAATGCAAATGCTGCCTGTTTTGTATATGAGTGTGATGTCATACCACCTGGCATCATGTTCGTATAACATTGCTTTCCTTGATCGCTTCCACCACCCCCTTCAAGATACCACAAAAAAGATTGGATAAATTACTGGAGAACAGGTTTATCAAGAGCTATTGGTTTTGAAGACTCTGTGTTACCTTGGAGTTGGGTGCAGCATGCCTCCAAATTCCAGTTTCAGGACAGCAATGGGGATGGGGTGGGGCGTATGTCTCCATCTCCCACTTGCAAAGAGCCTAAGGACATTTGATTGGCCCTACTAAGAAACAACACGTTAGACTAACATGGGCCTTGGTCTGATTGAGTAGACTATTCCTTTGTTCTTATTGTGTCTGGGTAGAAAACTGCTTTTGGAAATCCCAGTGAATGAGCATTCAGATTTTCAAAGAATGGTGCACACCCATATAATTGTTCATTGTACTGCTATATATATATATATATATATATGCTTTATTTCTCTCAACAAATTCAGTAGACCATACGGTTATTGCACAGAAAAGCAAATGGAAAAAAAAACTAATTCTACAAGGTCTGAATTAGTTTTTAAAAATCTGTATGACCACTAGATAAAGTTTTCTGTATTTCTTTCACACCATCAAATAATCACCCAGGTATTTGTGGTCCAGATCTGGTAACCTGAAATGCTGAAGTCTGCCTCCCCACCCCACCAGAAGCTGATGGCAGAGACTGCTACAACCAGGGACATCTGCATAGGGGGATTTTAAAAATCAGGAAGGCAGCTGTGATTATACAATCAAAATCCTGCCCTTTTTTTATGTGCCAACTTGATGTTCTCGCCACTGCCCCATGCGTTTCCTGCCACAAACCTGGCTTTCACATTTTAGCTCTGCAAAGCTGACCAGACACATCATCTCAGTCCACTTACAATCCCTTCCAGAAAGGAACGTTTTAGCTCCTATGCTCCTCTAAACTATTGTAAGAGGTAGGAACTGCTAGAATGCTCCAGTAAATAACATTTTATGGGAATGAAAACAACTGTATTGTTTTCATAATCTTTTTGAGAAGAACCATAGCATTTAATTACGGAAACTGAAATGCTGCCCTGTATTCATCTATGTATGAATACATAGTTGTATTCATACAACTTGTATAATAAATCAAGGACGATTTATTAGGAAACCAGTGGTGAAGGAGTGGCCTGACCATATTCTCAGGAGTTCTTTAACTGAAAGACAAAAACTTGCCACAGGCAATAAAAATGTGGACTATATTGGTGATCCTGCCTGGCTTAAATATGAATATGTTTTAAATTAGAGGCATTTGCAAAGAATGGAGCCATTCAGAGTTCCTTTTGAATCATCTCCAACCAAATGGAAACAAACAGGACCCAAACAGCTATAGCCATCGGCAACCAGTCAGTTGTTACCATATTTAGTTACCACACACAACAATTAAAAATGGAGGATCTCTGCCCTCTATTCGTATATACTCTACAAATGGATAATTGAAAAGTATAAATAACACACACACACACACACACACTTCCATTCAGTAGAGATAGTCCTCGACTTACGACCAGAATTGAGCCCAAAATTTCTGTTGCTAAGTGAGACATTTGTTAAATGAGTTTTGCCCCATTTTACAAACTTTCTTGCCACAGTTGTTAAGTGAATCACTGCAGTTACTACCACAGTCGTTAAGAGAATCTGGCTTCCCCGTTGACTTTGCTTGTCATAAGGTCACAAAAGCTTATCACATGATCACGTGACATTGCAACCGTCATAAATACATGCCAGTTGCCAAACAGTTTAATTTTTATAAGACTCTGCCTTATATTTTTTTGAACCCTGAAATAAGCGCTTGGCCTTATTGCCATGCGCTCAAAAGCCCGATTGGGCTTATTATCAGGGGATGTCTTATTTGGGGGGAAACAGGGTAGTTACCAAGTGTCTAAATTTGGATCACATGACCATGGGGATGCTTCAGCATTTGTAAATGTGAAAAATGGTCATACAGTAAGTGACTTTTATCACTGCTGTTGTAACTTCAGATGGTCACTAAACAAACTGCTGTAAGTGAAAGACTACCTGTACGAAATGTGCAGGCTGCTGTCAGAAAAGCAGGCAACAGTGGGTATTCCATAACACTGATTCTTCCAAGTTATTATGATGACTTGGTGGATCTCTGCACACCTGATGCTGGGATGGCAGGTCAAGGGATAATGCTCAGTCCACAAGGTGGCTTGCATTCATGTGATTTGTGTCAGTGTGGTCTTTGAGCCATTTCTCTAGCCATCAACCACATTAGTGTCAGTTATTGCCATCATCATGGCTTGAGTGGCTTCCATTTAGGAAGACTCTCCAGGGACTGTCGTCCTCATACCCAGGGATCTGGGATTGGCGCAGCCCCTGGTCCCATCTATGCAGGCAAGGGTTAGGATGCATCAGGAGGAAGCTGCAATCACTGTTCTGGGAGACGTTGCATGTATTGGCAAGAATGGACAACCTCCAACTGACACAGGTATGTGTATGATCAACACAAAAATATTTAGTGAAATAAGGATAAGCCGATCAGGCCTTGCAAGACAGTAATAGGGTTAGGGTTAGGGGAAGAGGCAGGCTTCTCTTTCAGGAGGTATCAGTCCTATCAGCAGATCTTCCATAAGAACTTCCAGCAGCAGCAACTAATGTCAAGCAGGGTCCTTGGGTACCAGCACTAATGGCAACACCACCACAGTCCTCCCTGAAAATATATAGATGCCATGCCACATAAAGCTTTTTAGATCAAAAGTACCCCTTTAATTCATGGTGGCTAACATTAGACCAGGTCAACAAGTTTGCTTCTGGATATCATGAGTCATGGCTCATAGTGGGGACTAGGCCCTGTACGGTGGGTTTACGCCACTTATTGGGAAGCATACAAATTTAATGAAAGCGCTTTCCCCAAATATTTGTTGAGATTATGGCTGCAAATGAATGGGTTGTTGTCTCCAAAAGAGGGAATTTGCAAGTGCTTGCTAGGTGACCATTTTAACTGGCCAGGATCTTTGTTATCTCTAAAATAATGCTGCTAATATTAAATAAGGGGGTAATACATCATTTTGGTCTTTGCCCATTTTCCCAGCTTTCTGTTTCTTATAGCCAGAGACTTGGCACATAAGAACAGTTGCTTTCTTCTCATTCTCGTGTGCTCACAGAATTTATTTTTATTTATTTATTTGTATCCCACTTTTATTAGTTTCACAAACAACTCAAGGCAGTGAATATATCCAGCATACTGTACCTCCCACAACAACCAACCTGTGAGGCGAGTTTGGCTGAGGGAGAGTGACCCAGCTGGCTTTTATGGCTAAGGCAGGACTAGAACTCCCAATCACCAGCTTTCCAGACTGATGCCTTAACCACTAGACCAAACTGGCTCTCCTGCAGTATAAATGCAGTATGTTCAGGAATGCAATAAATTCAGAGGCAGCCTCTTTCCCTGGATCCTGCCTCTCTTTTTCTGACACTGTAGTTCATTCTGCCAGCCTGGGGAAGACTTGGGAGTGTTGTGTTTGTACAGCTGTTTTTTTCTGCCTTGTTCTCTAAAATAATACCAATCTGTCAAAATAAAGTCAAAGCTAATGATGCTTCTTGCATGAGACTTCTTTGGCATTAATAAAACCAAGATGTTCTCTTGATTTATGCCACCTTCTAAATGTCATGGAATGTGGCTCGAAGTACTCAGCACATCCACAAGGAAAATGCAATGAGTGTGCTGAAGTGATGCATGGTGATGCACACAAATTAGCATTGCAGACCCCCTTGCAGTTTCTACCTCATCACGGCAACCCTCCTGGGGATGGACACATTGATGCTCTGGGTGGTTTTTGTTTTTTTTTAATTAGCAGAAAGATGATTCTATGTGGGCACGCCCAGCTTCTGCTCTGGATCAGTCATTTGGGGGGGGGGGTTGTCCTATTTTTGTAGTGGTTTTTTTAATTGCAGAAAAATGATTTTATGGGGGGACGCCCCGCTTTTGCTCTGGGTCAGTCATTTTGGGGGGGGGGGTTGTCCTATTTTTGTAGTGGATCCTGCCCACCTAAGCAGGTCGAAAGCATGCAAAATGCGAGTAGATAAATAGGTAGCACTTCAGTGGGAAGGTTCCATGCACCACAGTGTATAAACATGCTGGCCACAGGACCATGGAAATGTCTTTGGACAATGCTGGCTCTCTCAGCTAAGAATTGGAGATGAGCATCACCTCCTAGAGTTGGATACTACTGGTCAGAGGAAACCTTTACCTTTACAAAACAGAAAAGCACCATGACGACAAAAACTATGTGGGTATTTTAGATTCTGCTATGTACTTATCTGATTTTTATCCTGCTTTTATTATTTTAGGAGTAACTCAAGGTGGCAAACATACATAATACTCCTCTTATTTTCTCCATAACAACCATACTGTGAGGTAGGTTGAACTGAGAGAAAGTCAGCTTTCCTGCCTAAAGCAAGACTAGAACTCGCCGTCTCCTGGTTTCTAGATCAGCACCTTAACCGCTACACCCAATTGGCTCCATCAAACTATACACTACACTTTATCAAACTATGAATAAGAAAGGACTGAATTTGTGTGAAATTATGGCCTACCATGCTGGAGAACACTGTACTATCAAGAGACATTTTTGTTCTCAACAAACAGGGCACCCAGCTAGGACCATGTCCATTATGTTTGTCATGGATAAGCATGCATAAGACTTCAGCTTTTGACTGAGATTGAACTACCACCGTATTTTTATTTCATTTAAAAGAAAAAACCCCACATTTAAACTGAAGAGAACTTGATGAGAATATGAAATATCCATAGCTGTACAGTTCAGAGTTTCTGTAGCATTTTTCTGGTTCTAAGGCACTTTAATAATTCTTGTCCTTGAAGCAATCTTGAAAGACATGTTTAATTAAGAGGAATGAGGCCTGCCCGTGGTGGTCTGAAAATCTGCCAGCTTGATGATCTCTCCCACACACTGAGTAGCAATATTCACTTCACCAGCTCTGTTCTAATATTCACCAACTGGCTTCTATTACCTCAAGGAAAAAAATTTGTGGTAAAAGGAGATGCACCTGTATCACAGGCTGTGCCAGAGCATTGTTATTATAAAACACATATAAAACTGCAGATGTTCTTCATTTATATTAGCTTACAAGATGAATTTCAGAACTTCCTTTTAACTTTATAGATCCATAGTGAAGTGCACATACAGTGATCCAACACATGAGCAAGACTAGGAAAACAAATCAAATCACTTCTAGTTTCCAGCTGAAAGACAAGGAAAAGCCTATTCAGAATTACTGTTAAAATACTTATTAACTAAAACTTACCTAATGGGAATTGAAGTCCTAGAAGTGGCAGATCAAACAACTTATTACTCATATTGACTTCTTTGTTTAAATTTTTTTTTCAGTTTACCCTACAGTGGTAGATTTCTGATGTATCTATCTTTCAAATCATCCTTGTGTTCATATCCAAGGATTTCATAAATTAACGAAGCTGTACAATTCTTAGAGGATTTGAATTCCAACCAATTGTCTCAGGGGATCTTGAGGAGGTTTCCAGAGCACCTTGCAAAGGACCAAAGAGAAATCACTTATGGCCTACAATACTGGAGATTTGGGACATATAATGGATGTCTGATCCCATATAGGCCTGTTACGCAGCTATGGATATATTGGTGAAATGGGAGGTGGGGTTAAAAAAAATTGGGGTTCTTAAGGGGCAAAAGCAAAGTAAAAATATCCCAACCTAAGTTGGGTCAGGGAAACACCGCCAAATAATGGTAAAATTAAATGACTGATAGATTAAGAGTTAATTCCCAAGGGAACCTGGAGGTGATACTGCCAACCATATCCCATTGTTCATAAGTAATGATTTTACTATGGGTCTCAACCTGACAAATGAGGTGGAATGAAATAATAGCCTAGGGTGAAGATGCTGTCTAAGCAAAAGAGACAGATTTCACTGAATGCAGTGAAATTTAAATTAGACAAAACCACAACTCCAGCATGCCATCATCACTGGTGTATTCATTAGGGCTACAGGCAAAAAAAAGCAAAACTAAAACCCAGTAATTAAAATAACAAACATTATTAAGAACAAGTTTAACAGAGGTTATAATGAAAGAACAGGCATTCCAAATATCTATTCTGGCACTGGAATAGATGGGCTGTATTTTATGTACATATTTAACAAAATATGCTTGGCATTTAGATCCAATCTAACACAGATAGCAACCTTAGGAGGTATTTATTCAGGTTATGGACAAAATAAAATAAAATAAAGCACTGTCTTTTTACTTGCACCATTATTGCAGTGCTTTCACCATTCACCACCACTGCACTTTTCAATATCCTCAGCCAGCTCTTCTAAATGGCAATCTTTTTGCTTTGAGCAGAGTGGACAGAGCCACTCTGAACTGCTTAAAAGAGAAATAGGAATCTATGACCTCCAGATGCTGAACTACAACTCCCAGCAATCCCAAGTCAGTAAATTCAATGATGAAAATGCTGCACTTCAGCATGATGTGAAGAGCCGTAAGTGCTTCCATTTAAAAAACTATTAATTCATTTTAGCAAATGCACTCCCCCCACCCCCCTACTGTGCATAGTTGGGTCTTTTTCAAATTACACTTAATTTCAAAGCAATCTTGCCAAAGTGTATTTGCTCACTTAAATCGAAACTTTATAATGTCACAAGATAGCTGTGTCCTCCAGCTTCAAATTATAACCAACTAAATTAATACTGTAATTTAAGTGAAGTGAAAGTACACTTAAAATGACTTATTTTATCATCACTAATTGAAACCAATTGTTTGGATGGTTGGATGAAATTTCTAGTGGAATAGCCTGGTTAATTTTTCTTCCCGCTCATGCTAATCTGAGAGTAAACAAAGATAAATGAGTAGATTAACATCCAGGTAACTGGCACCAATCAGGAGAAAATCGATACATGTACTGGTAGTCACCAAGTGTATACTAACTTGATGTCACATAATCAACTATCACTCAAAGTAATTTTGTGATTTATTGTATATATTAAAAAGGACAAAATTAATCTCCTATCTCTTTCAGAAATGGCTTTGTTCACAGATTTCAAAGCTATATGTTTCATCTAGTATGTTATGACTGGGAATCTAATTGTAATAATTGAAAAATCATGCTTAATCAGTATGAGCCTAGAGAACTGTTTTCAATAAGCTATGGTTTATTTTTAACCATTTTAAATTATGAGTTAGTATAACTAGGACAATGAGTAAATGAGCCAATGCTTGGATCAGAACTCCAAATCATAGGTAAGATGGTAAAAAAATTGGTGCAGATAAGCAGAAATATTCAGAATTTTGCTTAGTTGGCATCAATACAGAAATACAACTTCATCCCATTAAGGCAGATCTACTATTTATTGTCTCCATGTAAATAATGGGCCTTAGGACCCTGAAGACTCAGGGCAAAGGGCATTGACCTCATTCAAGCAGGACAAAGGCTTTTTAAAAAAAATACTGCACAGCTGTTTCCTAAGGATCTAGGACCCATTCTCAAAACCTTCTGTTTTAAGTAGCAATCCCTTTCATCCTGTGTTATAAAAATATCTCTCTAGTGCAAGCTCTTAACTTCTAGAACTGTAGTTCTGCATGCACTTGGGATGTGGAAATCCACTTAATCAGTGCAATTAAAAAAAGAAGATGGAAAAATGGCACCCGATTTTAATCTACTATGCCACTGAGAGATTATGTATGCTTCTAAGGGGGTCCTATTACAGTATTGTAGGCCTGAGTGAAGTAATTTTTAGTTAGGCCAGTAAGGATCCAGGATGTTTAAAACAGTCTCCAGCAGCTGTAGTTCAAAGGAAAATGCTTACATTTTTTTCAGAACCAACAGACAGACGTTCATTCAATCAGTCACAACAAAGAAGCGAAGAGTATTCTCATGAATGTAGTCATAGAACTTTTTAATACTTTACCAAAAAAGTCCTGCATATACAGCTTAGATGATTTTAAGTAAACTTCACATGTCTTTTCTGTAACCAAATCAATATAGTGTTTTGTGTGTTTGTTTTAAATAATAAAACTCTTAGTACCACTGTTAAAAATGGTCAGTGGGGAAGGGGATTAAATCAATCAACTCTCTGAAACAGAGAAGCACAGGTTATTCTCACACCCCACTTGAAGTTGGCTGGTGAAAATAAGTGTACTACTGTTTGAAATGAGCCCAGAGATGGCACTTAGTGCTGAAAAAGTAAAACAAAACAAAAAATGACAAAAAATGTCACATTCTTTTAAAAAAAAAAAAGACAGTGTTTCCACTTGTTTCTTGATGCAACAATAACCCCAGAAGATATTACAGTGGCTTTACATAAGTCATCAGTTATACAGAAATAAAGGCGCACAACCCAGTCAAAAAAAGAAGCATTTGAAAGTCCCATTGATGGCTATCTGGTGAAAGTTCTTCGAAGGCTCAACTTCAAGGGAGGAGGGGGGGTGTTAAAAAGTATTTCCCCTGGAAAGTGCTTAGCTGGACTGTGCTCCAAATGAGGTTCTGACTCAAGGTTTTTTTTTTTGTAATGGTACAGTGTCACACTGCACATCACAAGTGCATTAAGGTGTCCAAATAAACACCCTCATCATTGTGCAAAATAGGTTCTTTTGCAATAGAAATCAGATTAAAGGGATGGGGTGGGGGGCAAAAGACAGAAAGGAGGGCATCCAAACCATATCAAGGACAGCAGGCACCAGACTCTGGGAAGTTTGGGAATTCTCTCCACCACCAGCAACCCAAGGGGAACAAATTATACCATTCTTCTGTGAGAAGTGGTTATCTCAAGAAGGAAAAAATCTTTTCATTGTGGAGGGGCTAGGAAGAAGGAAGCCCAATCCACTCAAACCCCTCCCCCCCCCAAAAAAAAACCTAGAATCAGTCTCAAAGAGAGCAAGGTCCCAGTCCAGTGTTAAACAAGCCCCAACCTTTCTTTGCCCCAATTCAAACAATTGGCTATGTACACTCAGCAGTTGCCCCTCCCTCCCTCCCTCTCAGCGTTTCTCAATGCAGGAACTCTCTTCCCAGCTTGAAGGAAAACACCGATTCAGTGCAAGCGGGGGGAGGATCCCGATCTAGGCAGATCCCGTCCCCCAGCCTCCTTCCAAGGGAAGAGCAAGGCGGGAGCGGCGCAGCTACAGTCTTCCGATCTCCTCCTGCAGTTTTTTTTCACGAGAGATCTAGGCGCGGCGCACCAATAGTCCAGTTCCTTTCCTCCAGCAAGGAAAAAGGGGGAAAAAAGAGGAGCGCGTTCGGTTCGCGGAAGTCCCACGACTGTCCTTCGCGAATGAGAACCACCAGGCATAAGAGAGCCAAGATCGGGAGTTTGCATCAACGGTCGGGGGCCCCTTCGTGGAAAATCAGCGCTTCCCCACGTCCAAGAGGGCGCGTGCTTTGCTCTCTCCCACCCACCCCTCCCCCGAAGAGAGTGCGGGTCCGACCCCTCCCCGGTTTTTATTCTGCGTGCGGGCTCTCTCCGACGGGCTTTAGGAGTCAGCCCCGAGTCCCTCGACGCCTGTCTCCCGCCCCCTCCCTGCCCCCGGGCGTCCACGGCATTATAGCACCTTGCAACAATTGATGCAACCGTTCTGGGTGCCGTAGCGCTTCTGCAAAGCCGCTCTGGTGGCCGTCTCGAAAACCTCCCGCACCCCTTCCTTGGTCTTGGCCGAGCACTCGAGGTAATCGTAGGCTTGGATGCGAATGGCCATAGCCCGGCCGTCTTCGGTGCGGACGGGCTCCTGCTTCATGCGGGCCAGCTCGTTGCGAACGTGCTCGTCGTTGCGCAAATCTTTCTTGTTGGCCACCAGGATGATGGGCACGTTGGGGCAGAAGTGCTTCACCTCGGGCACCCATTTCTCCGGGATGTTCTCCAAGGAGTCGGGGCTGTCCACCGAGAAGCACATGAGAATCACGTCGGTGTCCGGGTAGGAGAGAGGACGCAAGCGGTCGTAGTCTTCTTGGCCGGCCGTGTCCCAAAGGGCCAACTCCACCTGCTTGCCGTCTACCTCGATGTCGGCCACGTAGTTCTCGAAGACGGTGGGCACGTAGACTTCGGGGAACTCGTCTTTGCTGAAGACGATCAGCAGGCACGTCTTCCCGCACGCCCCGTCGCCGACCACCACTAGCTTCTTGCGGATCGCCGCCATGGCCAGGGTCGCCAACCCCGCCCTGTTCTGGTGCTCCAGCAGGGAGACCGAAGCGCTCTCTTCCCCGCGCCTGGTTGCTCTTACTCCGGCCTCTTCGCCTTTTCGACAGGGCAGCGTGGCTCTCTTCTCCGGGCACCGGGGGGAGCGATAATGGCTCTTCCGCGCGCCTTAGGAAAGGGGGAACCGCCCACTTCGCCCGGGCCTCGCTTCTGTTCTTGGCTGGCTCCTCTGATGCCCTCTGCCTGCTTGCATGGAGAAAGGATCTCGGCTCCTCGGCTCTCTTCTGCCCCAGGATTCCCTTTGCAGGGGACGCGGAGAAACCGAAAGCACCGGAGCTCTAAGAAAGTGCCTGCAGTTTTTTTTTTTTTCTGCAAGTTTTGTGGCCCGGCTTTCTCACCTTTTCTTTTTTTTTCTTTTTGTCAAAGAGCCGAGCGAGTCGTCCGTACTTTATGCCATAGCACGGCGACAGTCGGACGCTGCTATTTAAAGGGGCCGGCTACTTTCTTAATATAGCTGGCCAATGGAAAGGAAAAGGATGAGGTCATCGGTTTGGAGGAGGCGGGTGATTGGTGGAGAATATTGCAGGCGCTGGGGTTGGTGGGGGGAGAAGCAGGAAGTGAGTGACAGTCGATCAGGAAAAGAGGGAGGGGTCTTTTCTGCGATTTCGCGAGCTGCGGAGATTCTATTTATTTTTTAAGGATCCGAAGCAGAAAAAAAGGCTTTAAATTTTTTGTCGGCCCCCTCTTCCGCCTCCCGATGTATGCGCTTTCAGGCTCTTCCAAATTCCCTGCTCCAATCTGGAGAGGTTTTGTTTTTAAAAAAGTTTCATCCAAGGTAAAAAAAAAAAAAATATTCTCTCTTTAGCCTTCCCATCTCGCTCTTGCTTCCCGACCCCCCCCCGCACCCGTTGTATAAACGATACATATTAGCTCGGCTTTGTTGTTCAAGAAAGAACCACAAAAGATGGCTTTAAAAGGCGCTGCATATTTATTTTTATTTTATTTTAGAGCTTTCCTATACAGTACTGTATTGTTTTGTTTATAAAGACTCGACAAGCTGTAGCTGGTCACTTGTTGCTAAATTCACTGGATTCAGTTCGAATCAACCCTCCAATTTAAATTGGTGTTAGCTTAAGAGGAGGTGATGAAAGTATTCTGGAATACATGTTTAGATTATCATCTAAATGAATATGATCTATATAATTCTGTTAATTCTTATGGCCCAACTCTCCTCAAATGGAAGTAATATTTTGCAGTAGAAAGCCAGGGCCCTATCAGGCTGTTGTTTATGTAATGAGTGTCAAATCACATAAAAAGAGAAGTCCATGCTGACATTCTGCATGTATGATAAAATAAAACTTTAAAAAAAAAAAAAACTACTGTATCCCTTAGGACAGTGATGGCGAACCTTTTTCTTCTTGTGTGCCAAAAAAGGGAGCGTGCGCGCGCTAGTGCATGCCAGCACACAAACCCCCCACGTGCATGCGCCCCCCCCCGTTGGGCCATTTTTAACCCTCCGGAGGCTTCAGGAGGCTTCCCTGAAGCCTCCAGAGTGGGAAAAATGGCCCAACGGGCAAATCAGAAGTCTGTTCTGAACTTCCGGTTTGCCCGTTGGGCCGTTTTTCACACTCTGGAGGCTTCAGGGAATGCGAAAAACAGCCCAACAGGCAAACCGGAAGTCCGTTTCCGAACTGAAGCCTGGGGAGGACGAAAACGGCCTTCCCCAAGGCCGAAAATCAGCTGGCCAGCACGCGCATGCGCACTGGAGCTGACATAGGGCAACGCCTTGCGTGCCCTCAGATATGGCTCTGTGTGCCACCTGTGGCACACGTGCCATAGGTTTGCCATCACGGCCTTAGGATAATGGAGAAAACCTACCTATGTGGTCCTTAAGAGTCAACAACCAGTTGATGGCACATCATTATACCACTACCATAAAATGTAGCCACGCCATAGTAGAGAAATTAATGGGAAAAAAATGTAATAAAATTCAGCTCCTTGGGAATTATTTAGAACTCATTTGAGATAAGAAATTCTCAGTTTAGTTTTAAAACAGAGTTTTTGCTTTTCTTCAACAACCGATGGTACCAAAATGTTCACAAAAAATGAAAAATCCAAAGAGCTGTGACTCTAGTAAGACAACGTACTGAGTGCCACACAGAATCAAGTAAGGTGGATTTTGCAATACAGAAGTGGATTGTAACAACCCTCTTGGCTCTAAAGTCCAGCAGAATTACTTCAGATTAAGTGTCAGTCACAGAATAATGAGTTGGCAAAAGATTGGTGAGCATTTGAGTTCAATTCACAGCGATTCTGTGTAACCTGTTGGCTCCCAATGATGAGGCCCGAGTAATTTTATTTAGAGGACATGTTTAGAGGACATAAGCAGCTTCAACGTATCCTTGATTGTTGTTATAGCCAATCTAAATAAAAAATACTTTCAACTTTCCTGCAGAGTTGATTTTGATTTGTTAGTCTGATCTACCTAATGGGGCTCATATCAATCTTACAAATATTCAGTCTCCTCCTTCTCCTTGCTTAGTGACTTAGGGTGGTGTCTGACAGAGTCGCTTCCAAATATTATCTGTCTATTGTAAACTGAAAATATGTTTTACTCCTCATCACCCTGGCAATTTATCTTGCATATGTCCATCAAGGTCATCTTCCTTTCTTTCTAGATATAAACCACTCCCTCCTACTTCAGTCTATGCTCCTGCTATCAGATTAATTTTTGCCAAGCTGACTAATAATAGGCATGGAAGAGGGGGTTTGCTGAGTGGAAGCAAAGGGAGCATTCCCTCTCATGTCACTAGGCCAGGCAATTGGACAGGTGGCTAAACCCACTAATCTAAGCAACTGTCTAAACATTGCCCTATCCCGCTCCATATTAGAGAGAGTGGTTGAATTCCCCCCCCCAGGTGAAGCTTAATAAAAACAGAAACAAAGCTGGAGAAATCTATTAATCTCTTTCCTAAATGTGACCCACAATCGTAAGTAAGGTTAGCACCATTTTTTTTGTCTCATTACTCTGTTGAATAGGGCTTGGCAGTGGGGAATACACCATTTACACTTTTTTACTGATTAAAGGACCAGCAGAAAGTATTTGTACCAGATGGGAAGATTTGTATTCTTCCCAGTAATTATTTTCTCTTTAAGGAATACTCCCTGTTAATCAACCTCCACCCTCACTCCAGTGGTGAAATCCAATTTTTTTTACTACCGGTTCTGTGGGCGTGGCTTGGTGGGTGTGGTGTGGCTTGGTGGGTGTGGCTTGGTGGGCGTGGTAGGGGAAGGATACTGCAAAATCCCCATTCCCACCCCACTCTGGGGCCAGCCAGAGGTGGTATTTGCTGGTTCTCCGAACTACTCAAAATTCCCGCTACAGGTTCTCCAGAACCTGTCAGAACCTGCTGGATTTCACCCCTGCCTCACTCCCACACCAGCCCACTCTGACTTCTTCCCCATAGTTCTCCTTAACCTTTTGTCACTTTCCACCCTCTGGCCCATCCCACTTCTACTTCCCCAATGATGGGCTGTTTTCCACTGAACCACAGTGGTCCCATTTCCTCCTCCCATCCAAGTTCTTCTTTCCTTTTTCTTTGTTTTCCCCCCCTCCAAGCAACCAGCAACAAAATGGGTTTTAGCCCTCTATTAGGCTAGTTTTGAATGGAAAGAGAGAGAGAGAGAGAGAGAGAGAGCTTATTAATACTACTGAATTAATATCATTGTCATTGTCATTGTCATATTCATTCAGCCTTCCTTGTGATCACATATGGACACAGCAAATAATCTTTTAAAATCATGCTAAATAAATAATGTTTGCCTTGTCTCAATATACTAGTTTCACCAGATTCTCTACCGACCCATTGTTTTTTCCATCAGTTATAGCTCCTTCTGTTCCCAAACCCCATGTTTTCTCCTTAGTCCATTGAGTCATGGTGGCACACATGTGCATAAGCATTAATACTGATATTCCACCTTTCTAGCCAAAATCCTATTCAAGATTGCTCAGAGCAAAACAATATAATCAAGATAGCATCTGGGGAGAATGGTTTTTGGAGACGAGCTTATGAGAGATAGTTAATTGCTGGGTTTTGGACTGAAAATACATAGTTGGGTTGATGGTTGTAATTTTTGGGGTGTGTGTGTGGAAATCTTACTGGGCAGCTCTGGCATGGGCTCTGGCAGTATTGGAACAGGGCACTAATTGTAGGGAGATGTTAACTGTCACCCTATAGCAGAGGTGGGGAACAATGGCCTCTTTATGACTTGTGGACTTCAACTCCCAGAATTCCTGAGCAAGTCCACAAGTCATAGAAGGGCCATAGTTCTCCGCCTCTGCACTATAGAGTAGATCAGACTGAGAATCCCATACATAAAGGCCTAAAACTACTTTAAGTAGAACAGCTGTAACAACAGAATCCTGCAAGTCTGAATGTGCTTCCCTCCTCCCTCACTTAATCTTTGTGTGAAGTAAGGAGCAGCCATCTGAGGTGTTTCTCCCCCCCCCCACCAAATTTGGTCTTCTTAATCCCTTACTTTACCTTTCTCTTCCTGCTCCTTAACTCTTGCAATGGCCTTATTCATAGCTCTCTCTAAGTGCAGCTTGAAGGTGCCATACTAAACATTCTTTAAGGGTGACTAATGTCATGAGTAATCTGATGCTAAAATAGTGTTTCCTCTTCTTTTCTGATATACCTTATTATATGGGTGATGGCAGCAACTGGTGAAGATGTTGCAGATTAACGCAGCTCCTCTTGGTGACTTTTGACTGTTATATACTTGTCTTCATAATTAAGAGCCACTTGGAAGTTGTCTTAAACTGGAGGTATTTTTTTTCCCCCAAGCGAGGTTTTCATAGACACTTCTTTAGCAAGATTTATTGGAATGAGAGGAATTAAGTGTTAGACTAGAATAGGGAGACTCAGGTTCTTATCCACACTCAGCTACAGAAGCTCGTGGGCTACTCAATCACTCTTAGCCCACACTAACTACTAGGATACTTATTGTGGCAAAAAGGAGGGAGTATTAAACATATCGACTTAGGTGGGATATAAATCAGATAAATAATCTATTACATTAAGGTAGAGACTTTTCCTTCTTTCTAATAGCCTTTTTTATGAACTGTCAAGAGGCAGATCTTATTACTGATAAGGAAAAAGCTTGCAGCTGGTTGTTGACATAACCTTCTGCTGAAAATATCAGCTGGGAAACTCACTATTACAAGGGATATTTGGGCTTAGGAGCAGGGGAGATCATGCAGTGGAGATCAGGTGCAAAGCTAAGAGAATACCTTGCTAGGAGTGCTTGGCAAAGCTTCTTTTTTCCTGTGATAGAACATTCCAAATTATATCAAGAATATATCTTTGGAGTGACAAAGGTAGAAGATCCATGTTGATGGTAGATGTTGGCCTGTAACTGGAAAAGAGGTGCTTGCCTAACCAACCCAAAACAAATAACTTGGCCTTGTCAATAATGGTTGGTGAAATATTGATTTTATATATCTTGAAGCTGTGACCAAGGGGGGATGCCAGATAAAGAAGGTAAACATTTTTTTATTTTGGAAGACAGTATCAATCACAAGGCTTCAGATCATGATCTTGATGCAAGCTGAGGCCAGAATCCATGTGTCCAAAAAGGAAGACTGGGGTTGTTTTAGAGCAAGGGTGTCCAACCGTGGCAACTTTAATTCTCCAGCCAGCCATTTGAAGACCCCAAGTCATAAAGTTGCCAAGGTTGGACACCACTATCTTAGAATAACATTGAGGTTGCTCTAAAAAAGGACCACAATCTTAACTGACAACTGCTTCAGTCAAAAGTTTGACAGTTCCCTAACTCTCACCTAACTGTCTCTACAGTGGCTGGCCAGCAAGTATTCCCCCCCCCTTTTTTTTTAAGTTTTCCTTTTCTTTTTTTAAACCCTATAATATCCTGATTGGAATGGATGCCTTCATCAATGCCCGTGATAAGGAAAGCCTGAATCTCTTCTTACCACATTGGTGCCGCTTTCCATAGGCACAAACTTCAGATTTGCATAGAGAGAAAGTAGAGCTGGGAAAAACAGAGATACTGAATCAGCACTAACATGAGCCACTCCTTTCTCCCATCTCTATTGTTTGGCGGACAAAATAGGGAGTGAACATTCCACCCTGTCTAGGTTCAGATGATACGTTATATTGCCAAGGTTGAAGTAAATGAATCTGGAATTATCTGTGGGCAAATGTTTTGTCTTAACTTCATCACAATTTGACCTGCAGAATTGCATATTATACTAAGCCTATACTATGCTGTATACTATATTAAGTCTAACACAACATGCAGTAAATAATATCCTTCATGTCAGTGTAAGAAAAGCTAAGCCTGCTTAATATTGATGTATTATGATGCAAATAAAGGAACATCTGGGGAGGGCTGGTATTAAAATTTGATGAACATACCCATAAATATGTTTTATTGCTCAAGAAATCTGCCAATCCATCTGTAGGATATTTGCATGCTTTATTGCCATAGATTATTATGGCAAGCACAACCGTGTTTCATTTTCAGAGAAAAATCTATTGTTGGGTTCGGTTTACAGGAATACACTCCTTATTCTCCTTTACATAATACAGCAAGGCCATTACTCAATAATTACTTAATGCCACAGGCTAAATAATTCTCTTTCAAGACTGGATTTACTCCTGTGATTTTTTGAACATGTCTCTGCTGGTTCATGCTGTTCACCTTGACCATCTTCCATGGATTTTTTTTTTAACTTCCAAGAATGCAAGGTATAACCTTGGTAATTCTCTGCTAGCAAGTATTAGCTAGAACTCTTCCTGCTCCATTTCTGAACCCAGACAAGGTCTGCCCAAGTAAGTCATTGGCTGACTGGAGACAAACAATAGAGCTTGAAAAACAAACTCAAACAGAAGAATTGAGTTGGGCTTTACTGCCCTCTGGTGGTCATCTGTATGCTCTGATGCAAGGTGTGGTGCTGAGGATTTTTTTTGGGGGGGAGGGGGGCAGGAGGAGATTTTTGTCCGTGGAAAATAAGCAGGCAATTACATTACTTTATGGATCTGAAATAATAGGTCTCCTGAAGCTAAACTCACTTAAATGTTGCTGAATGAATACAACAATACTTTTTCTTTTTTCTTGCATACTCAGGAACTGGCTTGTTGTCAAGAGAAGCAATCTAAAATGCACTTTCAAAAAAATGTGTGTGCACCAACTGTTTGCATAGGGCGCTAAGCCTGGGTTATTTCTAGCAGGGTTTGCTAAGTAAGTCAGATTTTTTTCACTTACTTTATTTATATGCTTTCAATCCCATTAGATTCTGTGAATCTAAGCAGCTGGCTTGTATTATGCAATCACGCTGCAGGCAAAACTGTGGTTTTGTCTTTGGATTTGTCTTAAGATGCCAGATAGATGCAACCCATGTGCCATTCACTGCTTCTTTGTCCAAGAAAATGAGTATCATCTGATACATGGAACACCAAATTGTGACTCATTCAGCATGCAGTCTCCATCCATTTTCCCTGTAGACACAACATTTGGTCAGATGTTTTAACTTGCCTGTTTCTTCTACTATCCCATTTAAAAACAACAACAACAACTTAGCCTGATGAAGTTTTGCACACTCAGGTAATCCTTGATTTACAACTAGGCATTTAACAACCATTTGTCATTAGGAGGGTCTTGGCCCGTAAAGCACTCCTGGGCGTTGTAAAACATCCCACTGCTTCTACTCCACCCTCACATGATCACATCTTGGGTGCTTGGCAACCCATTTGCACTGAGTAGTGATTGCAAAGCATCTTGCGATCATGTAATCATCATTTGAAATCTTCTCTGCCGGCTTCTCCAGAAAGTTAATGGGGAAGCCGGCAGAGAAGGTTGCAAGCCAAGGGGATGGAGGAGAGCCCTCAGCTGGCATGCATAAAGCATTGACTGGGTGCATTTGTAAGAAGCTGCAGAAAAATGGAAAAGTAAGTTGTGTTCCAGTAAGCCCTAGAGCTGGCCGAGGATTTCTGCACACTGCTGGGTAGCTAGGTGGGGAGAAGGCCAAAGGCCCCACTCAGGCCAAGGCAGTTTCATGTGTGCCGGTAGGCCTTGGAGCTGGTTGAAGACTCCCAGGCATTGCTGGGTGGCTGGATGGGAAGAACATCAGAACCCTGCAGCTTCATATGCGCTGGTAAGTCCTGGAGCCAGCCAATGCTTCCCGGCCTTCAGCAGATATCCACGTACCAGTAGACACCAGGCCTCCAGGGCCTCTCTTGGCCTCCCCCTTTCCCCAAGGCACTCTGCTTAATGGCCTTCATGGATGTTAACAACCACAATTGGGTGAGCCAGGATTGTGGTGGTGGAGTGAAGCCGTTATGTGGGCAGTCACCAGACCTCTCACTGAACAACTTTACACAATGACCAAAATTCAGGTCCTGATTGTGGTCAATTACTTCCTGTAATAAAGGCAAGGCCCAGGTGTATTTTTACAATCTAGTTTCAAACTATTCCAATTTCACCAATGACTTCTATTTCTGGGAGGGCTGTACTCAGTAGCAGAACATCTGCTTTGCAAGAAGGAAAATTTAAATATGGTCTTTCCAGGGGTGGGTTCTAACTTACTTTGCTGCCGGTTCGCTTCCTCCCGCGTGCGCAGTGATGAAAATTCGCAAAAAAATTCAAAAAAAACCAAGCCAAAAACAAGATGGCGGCGCATGCGCAGTGCCGGGGACTTGGCTTCTGCGCATGCGCAGGAAAAAAAAAATCCAAAAAATTCCCCCCCCAAAAAATTTCTAAAAAAAAAATTCCAAAAAAAAGATGGCGGCGTCTACGGACCGACACTGACAGAACCGGCTCCGTGACATCACCAGCAGTTTGCTACCGGTTCTATAGAACCGGTGCGAACTGGGAGGAACCCACCTCTGGGTCTTTCCTGTCTCCTGGTAAGGCTATGGGAAAAAATGGAGCCAGCCATTGTTGTTAATCTTGGGCTACATGGAACTTTGGTTCTATATACAAGAGGCATAAAATAAATGATACTATTTACTAATCAGCACAAAAAAACCCGCATGCTTAAAACTTCTAATTTCAGTAGCAACTATATATTCAGCTGTGGCCTGATTAAGGTATTGTAATGTAGAGCTGGTAATTTCTTGATAAATCCCTTAGCAAGTCCTTATGTGACATTGGTTATTAAGTATAATATGGCACACCGTGTGTTGTTCTTTTTTGGGGGGGGGGGAATCTTAAGAGGCATTGAGAAACTTGTGATAGAAACACTTTCCAGCATTGAGATATGAGGGATAATTTTGAAATTACAATTGAATACAGAAAACATAAAAACAGAGTTGGAAGGCACCTTGGAGGTCTTCTAGTCCAACCCCCCTGCTCAGGCATGAGACCCTTTATCATTCTGGATTCATCATAATGATCAAGCTTAGAGACATGCCCTGACACCAATGGGATAACCCTCCTTACAATTAGCTTGACTGAATTCATCTGGGTCTAAAAGAAGAAGTTATCTTCTTATTTATTTCTACATTAACCAATTACAGTATTTGGTGGTGGTGGTGGTGTTTTTTAAGTTTGCTGATTACCAATCTGTAGATAGCTGCTCAAATAAAATATTCCTGTACAAGTTTTGCATAACTAAGCCAAGAACATCTGTAACACAGCTTTTCCCTTTTTGTTGGAAAGCTGACGCTTATTTTATTCCTTTCTTTTCTGTGATTCTTTTGTTGTTGTTGTTGTTGTTGGACTGATTTGTTGAATAATTATTATTTTTAGAGAATTGCAACCAAATTCTCCCCCCCCCCTTTGAAGGATGGCACTTGGAGATCTTAATTCACAGATACCTATGTTAGTTTATGTATTTCTGGCCATTGAATCCTTCACAGGAGTATCAAATAGTGAATCCTGTAGAAATCTTATTCAAAATGTTATCCTGGGTGGAAATGGTCCTTTTTTCCTAGACATTTAAATGGAAAGCATAAATAAAATGCTTATTAGCCACCATGTGGAAAAAAAAGAGGCAAATAATTTTTTTAAAAATGTTCTTAAAAGATTACCACATGACACCATTACCTGTTTTGTGGAGATTTTAAGCTCAGGTCTTTGTGTAAAGGGACTTTTTAATGTTTATTAAAAGTCTGGAATATTGTCTACTGAATTTGAGAAAAAGATCATGTTTTAGAAAGTATATTGTTTATTCTTGAGATCATACACTTTGTCAATGATTAGTGAAATATAGTTGAAATTTGGCTGCCAAAGGGATATGCATGTATGCTTGTGCGTGCGCACACACAAACCTGAACACCCTTAAAAACCACCCTGCTGGGACTATTCTTAGATGTTACCTTAATCATTCCACCAGTTTTAGACTGTGAATCTAATTGTAGACTACCCATACATTATACATGTTATATATAATATAACAAATACAAATACAAAAACTCTGCTACACCAATACATTACAACACCCCAAGTTCGTGGGAAGAATTCAATGTGTTTGAAGGCCAACACCAGCTAAAGAACTGGTAGCTGTGATTGCACATTGTTGTCTGTCATCATCATCCTGTGACAATTTATTTAATAACAATTTATTCAAACAACAACATCTGTCTATCCCAGGTCCTTGGGAAGGACTCAATAGGTGAATAAAAATGCCAAATCCAAATGCCAAAGCACTTGGTTAATGGCATGACCAACCATACAATAATAATAATATAGCTTTTCTGAAGATTGCTTAACTGAACTGTTTATTTAGCTGCATCTTTATCTTTTCAGGTAATATTAGTTATCATTAAGTCTATGAAGATATAGCTCTTGGCTTGGATGACTACTCTGAGTAACATAAGACGTATACTGATACTTTTCTCTATCAATTATTGGAGGTTTAGAATGATGGTTTTTACAATAGTTTTTCCTATTTATTTTAATAAAGCTTATATAATTTTGAAGTAAAGATTCTTCTGAATGGACAACAGTTTGCACTATCTCATTAAATGTTGATGGCAACTTTTTGACAGCAATCTAGACATGGAGACTTATAAATAATATTCATTTGTTTGTCCATCCTACACAACCTTGTTTCATAAAAGGGGAGCAAATCTCAGATAATATTAGCTTAATAATGGATCTTTTATTGAACATTCATGAAGGTATGATCATGGTATTCTCCTTGTATGTGCAAAAGGCCTATATGATATGGCACGGTCACTTCGGCCTCACCAGTAGAATATCTATCTATCCCTACAAATTATCCTTCAACTGATCGTGTCTTTTAACAGACATTTTATTTTCATTGATTTTATGTTTAGGCTGGCACTGAACTAATGTTTTAATCATTCCCCTGGGTTATATATACCAAAAGTTAATCTAGTAACTCCTACAGTAGCATGCCAGTTAGCAACACTTCCTATGCCAATGCTGCAAAAGCAAAAAGTGTTGCCTAGCAACAACTGTGTTAAACTCTTTTTCGCCCCCATGTCAGAGAAACAACTTTTGAAATATTGTGGCTTGGTTTGACAACGGTCTCTGTGGCCTTCCTCCCTCTTTGCACTTTCTATTGTAGCTAATTCAATGTACCACACTTAGACTACTGAACTCAGATTAAGGAGACACAGAGTCGAGTCTAACCCCATCCTTGGAAATGCACTAGATCAGATGACTTTAGATCTGAGGGGTCCTTGGTGCTGTCTGAGCTTGGTTGTTTTCTTGCAGACATTTCATTACCCAAACTAGGTAACATCATCAGTGCTGGTACACCAGACCAGCACTGAAGATGTTACCTAATTTGGGTAATGAAACGTCTGCAAGAAAACAGCTAAGTTCATAGAACACCCAAGGACCTCTCATTTCAACCCTGAGCTACAAATATTCTCCTTTATTGGGACTTTAGATCTTTCACCATCTCTTAACTCAGTGGCTTTCAATACAGCCATATATGTCCCGGGGACAATGCCATTCCAAATACTTTGTTTTTATACTATAAGGACAGTTATGTGATACAGCTTAGGTTAATAAAGAAGAGCAGATGATAAAGTACCTCTGTGACATCCCTCATAGTTACTGTTAGCTGGAAGAAAAGGTACTTTACCAGCTGAGGAGGAGGCCATGAGCAAAAAGAAGAAGAAAAACAAAAGATTGAGAATCTCTGTCTTAACCCAAACTACCTTACCAAATTATTAATGTGGGAAAAAATGATCTTAAATCCAGGAAGAAAGGGTGGATATAAATAAGATAAATACAGTACATCTCTTCTAGCCTCCCTGTTTCCTAGCAAGCCTTAAAGAGGATTCTTTCCCCTAAGACCCAAAGCTACACAAATAAAGACACGACTAGCCAACATGTTTCTTTGGGTGAGATTGGTGGGAGGGAAACACATGTTTTAGAGGAGGTAGAGCAGGATAAACAGCTCATGGCATTCCAGATGTTGCACTCCCAGCCCTCAGCCTTTCTACAGAAGATTATAACAGCCGTGAGGTTCTTTTGTTAACTCCAAATGTGCATGCCATCCTCAACCATAGAATCTGATTAAGTCTTCTTTGTCACATTCTTTTCTCCCTAGCTAAAACAATCTAGTTAAGGCCAGGTCCCCCCCCCCTTCTAGAAGGTAAGCCTTTTGTCTGGTGAGGTCTAATGACTTCATTTTTCCCCCAACTCTCCAACTTGTTCTACAGCTTTGTGAGCCTTTGGCTTCATTTCCATGGAATGCATTCATTATGCAGATAAGAATGTGAAGATTTATATTGATCTTTCTGCTCTGTCTTCCCTCCAGCTGGGTCATTTCTTGAAATGCAAGAGAAAAATCAGGTCCTGATACATTTCTAAAAATAAAAATCTCAACTTTGCCTACACATAATTCAGAGCGTATGATGAAAAGCTTCTGGATGGTGATATTTCGGGCTGTAGTTGTTTTCAGGTCAGACTACCATGGTTCTGGAAGAATTTGCTCTGTATGGCAGGCAAGCACATCCGAGAGAAAGATTTGGAGTAACCAAGAGTATTTTTCTTGGGATATCTTTAAAAATATGACCCCCCCCCCCAGTCCACTCATATAATTGTAGTCTAAAGGTGTTCCCTTTCAATCTATTATTTGTAAGCATCTGTGCCTTGT
Organism: Thermophis baileyi; assembly: GCA_003457575.1. Classification (NCBI taxonomy): domain Eukaryota; kingdom Metazoa; phylum Chordata; class Lepidosauria; order Squamata; family Dipsadidae; genus Thermophis; species Thermophis baileyi. The sequence goes on from QLTV01000214.1 coordinate 243,290, forward strand.
GTTAATATCTGATGCAGGGGTCAAATCCAGCAGGTTCTGACAGGTTCTGGAGAACCGGTAGCGGAAATTTTGAGTAGTTCGGAGAACTAGTAAATACCACCTCTGGCTGGCCCCAGAGTGGGGTGGGAATGGGGATTTTGCAGTATCCTTCCCCTGCCACGCCCACCAAGCCACGCCCACAGAACCGGTAGTAAAAAAAATTGGATTTCACCACTGATCTGACAGTCTACTGAGAAGAAAGGATTTATCCTGGGTTGTACCACTGGCCTTTGGCTGTAGTGAAGCATATCTGATCTAATCCTGAGTTGTATCATAAATGCTTTCAGTATTTTAAGCTGGCATTTGTGTACTGTCCATGATCAAATGTGCCCTTCATTCATCTACCATTCACCCAAATGCAGTATACTTTAGCCTTAACAGGGAATGTTTACCTGGATGAGGCAGGATTCATACACATTGCTAAATTTCTAGGTGCTTTGTTTAGTTGTGGTTTAGTGTGACTTATTAACCCAGATATGATTGTGTTTAAGCTATGATTTAGGCCTGAATATAAACCCAGCCACTGTGGCTTATTCAACAAACCACAGCTAAGACATTATGATTAGTGCAATATGGCTAAAACCAGGCATGGTTTAATGTACAGTAATATGCTAGTCTTTAACTCATTGAATATGGTAATAAATGTAACAACTAAGTTTCATATTAAGACTGTGTACTTTGACATATCAGATGATACAGTATATCAGAATCCCGAGCTTGCCACACATGTACAACTGGGAAGCCATATAAATAGCCCTTGCTCCCTATATAAGGGGAGTCTTGGATCTTCATTTCTCTTGCATTACAAGAATCTGAAAGTTCTGCTAAATCACAACTATGCACTTACTGGGGAAGGATTCCATAATTTCAAATCACTGTTTGATCTAAATTGCATGTATCATTTATTGATGCCTCCCAGCTTTGCCCAAAGTGGGCCTCCTCCAGATGTTGGACTTTCAGTTTCCAGAATTTGGCATATCATGCTGGCCCAGGAATTTGGGGAGCTGAAATGTATATATCTAGAAGGTACCCAGCTTTGCTCCCAACTGCAAAGAAAGACAATATTTTTGAAATTCGAATAATTATGCTGAAGAATAAGCATAATAAGGGATACAATCAAGATCAAGTGAGGTACCAATACCACTGTATTAAGCCTTAGTAAGACCACACCTAAAGTACTGCATCCAGTTTTGGTCACCACATTATAAAAAAGATGTTGAGACTCTAGAAAAAGTGCAGAGAAGAGTAACCAGGATGATTAGGGGACTGGAGACTAAAACATGAAGAACGGTTACAGGAACTGGGCATGGCTAGTCTAGTGAAGAGAAGGACCAGGGGAGACATGATAGCAGTCTTCCAATATTTGAGGGGCTGCCACAGAGATGAAGGGGTCAAGCTATTTTCCAAAGCACCTATAGGCCAGACAAGGAATAATGGATGGAAACTGAACAAGGATAGATTTAACCTGGAAATAAGGAGAAATTTTCTGACAGTGAGAACAATCAACCAATGGTACAGCTTGCCTTCAGAAGCTGTGGGAGCTTCATCACTTGAGACTTTCAAGAAGACATTGGACTGCCATTTTCAGAAATGGTGTAGGGTCTCCTGCTTGGACTGGGGGTTAGACTAGATGACCTACAAGGTTCCTTTCAACTCTGTTAATCTGATGTGTAAATAAGTTTCAGCATCTTGGTTATTGGCTTTTACTCTATTTATCCAAAAACGTAAGTCTCTTCATTTAAGATGATCCCACTCACTAGTAATAAGGAAAATTGGACCAACCCTCCCATCCCCCATGCCAAAAAATTATACACCTCTTTTATTGCATTCTCAGCAAATCAGGGGCAATGCTATTTTACCCTGTTTCCCCCAAAATAAGACATCCCCTGATAATAAGCCCAATTGGGATTTTGAGTGTATGGCAATAAGGCCAAGCGCTTATTTCAGGGTTCAAAAAAATATAAGACAGGGTCTTATTTTCGGGGAAACACGGTACCTTTGTGTAAGCATCTTCAAACTTCAACATTTCTTTCAGGGACACTTTACCTTTCTTTATCCTCCTACTGACACTAATCCAGAAGATCCACATCATAAATTGTTCCTATAACAAAGCTGTCCATGTTTACTCCAAAGTAAGCCCCACTGGATTCCAGGAAGGTTACTCCCAAATATGTGCATGGGATTATAATCTTAATATTGGTATCACAATCTGGCAAAATTCATAATAAATACAGGATATAAGCTTGTCTTCCTGGCTATCTGACAGCATCAGGATCAGAAAATAAAATTTATGAAATGTAGCATTCTATATGAAAGCTTGGCCTACACATCTCTGTCTTTCAAAATCATTGGGAGAGAAACAGACACAAAGGTAGAGAAACAGTGGAAAAGTGGAAGAAAAAATATTCTTGGTTTTAGAGTATTCTGTAAGCAAGTGAAGAATCCACAGCCTTTAGCTCTCCACTCTTAATTGTTAGCCATGCTTTGTTCATCCATCCAATAATATTTGCTAAAGATTAGCTGGGAACATTTTTTAAAGGAGAATATTGAATCCACGCATCCTGAATTTTAGTGGCTTCTTTATTTTGTTAGACGTAGCAAATACTTCTAATCAACAAAAGGGAAAAACCCTCCATTCTTCACAGACCTCTTATTGCTAAATAGCTCTAAACTTTTAAAATGTGTATTTTAAAGAGGAAATGTAGCATGATAAATTGTTGCATCTATAAAATCAAGATGATGGTGTTTTTGCTTTCAATTTAGCACAACATTAAAAAAGAGATACAGGTGAAACTCGAAAAATTAGAATATCGTGCAAAAATTCATTTATTTCAGTAATGCAACTGAAAAGGTGAAACAAATATTGTGAAAAGGTGCAATATTCTAGGCTCAAAGTGTCCCACTCTAATCAGCTAATTAAGCCATAACACCTGCAAAGGGTTCCTGAGCCTTTAAATCAGCGGTTCTCAACCTGTGGGTCGCGACCACTTTGGGGGTCGAACGACCATTTCACAGGGGTCGCCGCGCGCGTTAGCCCGCCATCTTGGTGCCACCGTCACTGCAGGGGTGAAAAGGTCCTGGTTCGGCCGTGCCTGCGGGTTGCCGGACAGCTGGTAGCCCGGACGCCGCCATTTGGGTCCTTCTACCCTCTGCGCATGCGCAGAATGCTTTGCGCATGCGCAGAGGGTAAAAGAACCCACATGGCGGCGTCCAGGTGAAGTCTCCCGCTTCCGATGCT
>QLTV01000214.1:255660-294949 GCA_003457575.1 Thermophis baileyi
GGCAGAGGCAGATTTCCTTTCCCCCCCCCCTTGTTTTCCTCCCCCCAAACCAAGGTGCGTCTTCTACTCCGAAAAATACGGTAATTCTGGATTAGTTGGTGGCATCCTGTTTAGTTTTAAAAGGCTACCTTAAAAACAGAAAGCCCTGAGGACCACATAGATGCCACGATGAGGCAATTATCAAAACATGCCTCATGGTGTCATGACACAAACCCCATAACTTCTGCACTTGCATCAATCCAACATCGGGGTGCTAGTATGAAAGGCCAGGGTTTGCGCCATGGCACCATGATGTACATTTCATCATGTTTCTATTTTTCTTTTTTTAAATCATGCCAAAGATGTTGTTATTGTCACAATAGTGAAATTGAAATAAAAAATATTGGATGCTAACATCCAATATGTTACCCCAAATCATACAAAAAAACATACAATATGAATAACCCAAAAAGGAACAACCACTAGACAAAAATAAAACATAAATAAAAGCATTATAGGAATGCTTTCTAGTAACACATTCTCCGTTTCTGTTTATTTCTGTAACTTCTGGCCACAACTGGGATATTTATACTTTACATTAAACATTAAAGATTATTGCTAGTATCTATTTAAATTCTTAACTCTGTTATTATTGATTGGTCTCATAATTTTCTTCCTAAAAACCATGTCCAAATGTCTAAATTTGTCGTTCTGTGTAATGTGTATGGTAGTATATTTTGGGAGCCATTCTTACTTAAATTTGGTTAAATTTCTATTTTGGTTATATATATTGTCAATTTTGCCATTGCTTCTGTCAGGTTCTGGATAGCCGCAAAGAAAGAAAAGCTCAACAACGATGAAATGCTGTAAGAGGTCTTTAATTCTCTGGCCTCCGGCACTACTCACTATCACCCAGTGTATATACAAAGTGAAATTTTGTCAGCGTCAAACCTCTAGTGCACCCATCACCATTTAAAGCTACCACGCGCCTCACCCCACAACTCCACCCCTCCACCCAAATCATCAACAGCAAGCCATGTTTCGATCAGCATAGGTTCGTGCTGCGCATGCTCTGTAGCTCCGCGCATGCTCCCAACGCTCCAAACTGTTGCTCTAGCAATAATCCTGGCCGCCTGTCAGCTGGGCGACGGCAGCGTCATCGGCAAGCTTCCAGCTGTGGCGGGAATTGCTGTGGAATGGCGGCACAGCCAGGAGCGTCCAGACAGCTTCTGGCTGCACCGCCAGAAGCTCACCGGACATGGTGGCAGAAGTGGAAACCTCCAGACGCCACCACTGAGCTCCCCAGGCATGGCAGCAGACTCAGAAGCCTCAAGATGCGCTCCCCGAACATGGCGGCTTGTTTCCTGGGCAGCTTGTCTCCCGAATGGCAGGAGGCTACAGGTGCCTCCACCCCCTGCCTGAATGGCAGCCCCGAAAGGTCAGGACTGACATGCGGCCCCTCTACCACGAAGCCATCTGGAAGAGAAAGGAGTAGGTAATAAAGATGCCGATCATGTGACTTGCCGGTTCCCTCCTCCCGGTTTTCCAGGGTGCTTTCGATGGAATTTGGCAATTAGGTGGTCGGCCATTATATGCTGAAAGGTAACCCAAGATGCCTCCGCTAATGGGTACCCCTTCCACAGGAGTAAATACTGGAGACGACCTCGATGCTTTCGGGCGTCTAACACTTCTTCAACCTCATACTGCTGCTCCCACCCATGTCTATGGGCCCCGGTGGACGGGTTGGAGGGCCCCGTAAAGATGATGTTTGAACAGGATGCAGGAGGCTACTATGAAACACTGGGTGTGTTTTACCCAGTAAAGGCAGAAGCTGTAACTACACAGTAACTGGATTTATAATCCTAACTATTGGAAAAGGTCCGATGTACTTTGGTGCCAATTTCCTACATGGTACTTTTAAAGTTAAATATTTGGTAGAGAGGTAGACCCATTGGCCTACAGAAAAGGGGGCTTGTTGCCTCCTCCTTTTATCAGCTTGGGTTTTATACCTCTCTCTAGCTGTCTCCAGAGCCTCCCTGACAGTGTTCCACAATTTTCTTCAATTTTGCTCTTGAGAAACCTGGGCATCTGATATCATCTCCAAAGCTCCTCTATTCTGTTGTTGGGCCAAAATTCTCCGCATGTATCTTACAAAACTGTGGTATTTTTCATTTATGTTTTCTGGAATTAGACCTAATAAGAATCTTTGTGGTTAGTAAACCACACATTTAAATCAGGTACACATTTAAATCAGGTACTGATTTAAAGAAAAACTCTGAAATGAATTGGAAAGATCTCATTTTTACTTTTATTTTTACGAGTTTCTGAATATTTGAATGTATTTATTGGCAATGTGTTTGAAGGTTGTTTTTATATAACCTCCACCTAGGGTAAAATGCTCGTTCTTTATTGTGGGATTTTCAATATTCACGGTTACATGATTTGTCTATCCTGGTAATGATTGATAGAGTTGTAAAACATTTTATATCAATTTTTCCCTTAACTTATAGCTTGGCGGGTCAACTTACAAACACAACTGGGATCAGAAGCTAAACAATGCAGTTATAAAGCAAAACATCACGTGACTGCATCATTTAGCAACCACAATCCTGGCACTCCCAGCTTCTGTTTTTAACTGAGAACCGCAGGTTGTTAAGCACAGGGACTTTCAGGTAAGAAGTGTGGGGGCGGGGTGATAGGTGAGGCCCTGGGAGTCCCAGCACTAGCCACATGCGAGTTGGGGAGGTGTTGCAGTATGGTATAAAGCAAGGGTCCTCAAACTACGGCCCGCGGGCCGGATATGGCCCACTGAAGCAATTAATCCGGCCCGCGCAGGACCATGAGGCTGCCCTGCCCACATTGCCCCGCCCACCCCTGGCCCCCACCCTTCGGCCGAGTCCAGGCCTTACTTTTGCAGGCAGCCGTGGTGAGCAGAGCGGTGCGATCCCCGTGGGCTGCAACTGGAAGGTAAGGCCAACGGCAGGGGAGGGAAATCTGTTCCAGGCCCGCCGAGCTAGGCCGAAGGGCCGTCTCGTGGGGGGGATAGACACAGCGAGCCTCAGCCACCTTTCGGGCCTGCCTCTCGGCTTCCACAGGGCCTCCGGGCACCTGTCGCACGCTTGCCCTCCCCTCCGCCTCGGGCATCGCATCCAGCCCGTGACCAGGGGACGCGTCGCCCAGTGCAGCACTCTCCCCTGAGGGCCACCCACTCATCCACCCACCGGCCGGACTGGCCTGGAAGCGGCACGTCACCTTGTGCCCGTCCTTGGCCTCCTCCCACCCGGCTGCCAGCTTCTTGACGCGAGCAGAGGCTGGTGGTTGGAGCGAGGGGATCCACAGTGCTGGGCTCCCATGGCTGCGAGTGCCAAAGTGTAGTTAGAATTGGAAGAAAAGGCTGCGCAGCTGTGGTGGAAAGAACCGGAGCAACACCCGGCAGCTTGGATGAGAAGGCGCAAGCGAGGAAGCAGCTGCTCTTGCCGGTAACTGAGCCCACCGTGCCAATTTGCGCCTTACTCCAATTGGTGCAGTGGGCTCAGTTACCGGTGAGAGCAGCCGCCGCCTCGCTCATGCCTTCAGGTGTTGCCCCAGTCCTGTCCAGCAGCAAGGCACAAAGCTGCAGTGACCCAGAAAGCATCATCCATTCCACCCACCCAAGCAACACTTACAACTGCAGAGATGCCTCAACTCCCCCCACCTACTATCTCCCCCTAATCTATCCCTTTTGGACCACCCTGCACAGCAACACTCAATGGTCAAATTGAGTGGGGGAGACAGAAAGGAGAACTGCAGCATCCCTACAGTCGTAAATGCTGCTGGATGGGTGGAATGGCTGCGGCTTTCTGGGTAGCATCCAGGGCTGGGATTGAAATAGAGGCCCAGGGCTTTCAGCCAGCTGCCACGTCCCCAGGCCTCTACTTCAGCCCCAATGCCACCGCTGGCACTAAGAAATGCCATCCATGCCTCACACTGTGGCCAGCCACACCAGCACCATTGCGCAAAGCCCTACTTGCCCCTGCCACAGGCTCTGCTGTTCCCTGCTGACCTTCACTGCCTTGTGTCCTTCTCCAAGCTGCATGCCCATAGCTTCTGCAAGGCATGTACCACCTTCCTTTTCAAGCCACATGCCCCATTCTCATGATCCTTCAGAAACCTTCTAGTCTTTCCCAGGTCTCGTGGGAATGGGTATGCTATTTGAAGAATGGCAAGAGCCGTATCCTTGTGGTGGTTCAGAAGACCTCATTCTCACGCTATTTCGAGAAGGAGTGGCACACAGAATCAGCTGAGAGTCCATTGTGCCATGAGCCATAAATATGCAGCCTTTTATGGACTCAAGGACTGACCAAACCTCATCTTTTTAATCATTTTTTGAGTTTTATCTTTTTTTATTGCCTCTTTGAGATTGAAAAAAACTTTTAAATTGCAAGCCCACAAGTTGCTAGTTGAGTTTTCCTTCGATCCATTTAAAAATATTGAACATTACATCTTTTCAGCAAGCAGGACCAATGGCAACGGCTATTTCTGTATGGGAGGGGGGTGCGAGGGTGACCCATTTAGCATGGCACAAGTACAGCTGGGAGTGGCTGCTGCTAGGTGGGGGAGAGTGCCAGTGATCTACCTGAGTAATTTGCAACCATTTTTGCTGGCTTTCCCAGTGACTTGCTTGTGGAAAGCCAGCAGAGAAGGTCATAAATGGTGATCACAAGACCATGGGATGCTGCAACCATTGTAAGTGTGAGCCAGTTGCCAGATTGTGATCATGTGACCACAGGGGCTACTGGAACAGCTAGAACTTTGAGAACCGGTCATAAATACCACTTGTTCAGTGGCATTGTAACTTTCAACAGTTGCTAAATGAGTGGTCATTAAGCAAAGGCTACATGTACAACCACATTTGTTCTGATCTACCTGACTGAGAAACTCAACTGATAGGTTTAAACCAGGTATTGAGGAGATTGAACTGCTCATCTATCAAGATCAATAGACAAATCAACAGAGCCAGATCAATTCCCAAGCAAGACCAGGGGTGGGTTCCTCCCGGTTCGGACTGGTTCTCCCGAACCGGTAGCGGCCCACTGGTGACATCATGATGACATCACCGAACCGGATCGGTCGGTGCCGGTCCGTGGGAGTCGCCATCTTTTTTTTTTGAATTTTTTTTGAATTCTTTTTTTTATTTCTTTTTTGAATTTCTTTTGAATTTTTTTTCCTTCTGAGCATGCACAGAAGCCGACTTCTGGCACTGTGCATGCGGTCACCATCTTTTTTTTGGCTTTGTTTGTTTTTGGATTTTTGTTACTGCGCATGCACGTGCGCGCAAGGCGGCATGGGAGGGAGCGAACCGGCAGCGAGGTAAGTTGGAACCCACCCCTGAGCAAGACTTATTAAAAGACACACCACAGAAGCAGAAAATAGAACTCCACTGGTTGCCATCTGTAGTTCACAGCTCAAGCCACGTTAATGCATTAATAAGCTACAACCAGTAGTGTGCTGGTAAATGTTTCACAGCTGGTTCTGCTGGCTCCATTGGCACTGCCACACCACTAGATGTCGGAGCTCACTTCTACTCTCAATCGGGTCACAAAATTTCCAAAAGTTTAACAATTAGCTTTTGCAAGCCAGTACAAGCCAGCTCCAGCACACCATTAGCTATAACCCATACTTGGCAATGACATTGCATTTTCTCAGACTCTTGAGTGGCAGGTATATTTACATACAGACCCATCTGAAGCTTATTCTCACAAATTTTGCTAGCACATTTGAGCAAGAGATTGCGGAACGTATGTGCAGCAAAAGAATTTAGGCTATCTCCAGAAGTCTGAACAAAGACAGTGGCTATTTAACCCATTACTGCAAGTTTTTTAACAGGTAAACTACTTATAATTTGTCTCTCATGAATAACACCTTGTCTTCCCCTCTTTGCCTGTCACATTTCAATTTAAATTCTACATAAGGTGGTTGCTCCATTGAGTGAAGTGAGTTGTCGTTCATGGGAACTTATGTCTTTCATTAAAATTTGTTAGCCTGAAAAGGTACTATCTGACTTCTTGTGATTTTTGGGTGCCAGAGAGTAACAAGGCTTTCCACCAGCAATCAACTACAACTACAACTACATCATGAATCAATATATTGTGAACCTGCAGCACAACTCTATTGGTTGGAAAAAACATTCTTGATAGATTTTGGAGAATTTGAGAGACTTGGCTAAATAATATTTTAGCATATTATCCACAAGCAGCCCATTTTTTAAAAATGGATTGTGACCTTGCAAGCTGTTTGGGATTGTTATATTTGGTACTGAAGGGGAATATAAATAGGATATAAGTCCTAGAATTTATCTGGTTTCCAGTTCAAAATTCCCTCTCCCATCTGAAAAACCAGCATGTAAGCTGTCATAAATTCATTCAAAATCCTCTACTGCTAATATCCATTTAAAACATTATTTTTAATTGACTCTTATGTACTCTTTCTTATATAAATATTTTAAAACTTCTGAATATATATATTTCATTATTTTTGTATGAAGTGCTCCAAGCTCTTGAACAGATTGAAGAAATCCCATTTCTATGGTGATACATTAATCTTCCTTAATAGAAAAATACAGCACAATTATATTTTATTACAAATCTCTCCCTGATCCTGGATTTCAGCTGGCACTATATAAACTTCTTCCTGGGTTAGAGCTTTATTGAATGCCAGTGGTCATATTTATAGTATATTTATAGATAACATTCACTCTAAGTATTTGAAAAAAGTATTTTCAAAATACTCAGTTACCAAAAGAATTAAATCTCGGGGGGGGGGGTGTTATTGTATCATATTAAGTTTGTGTAACAGGCAGCATTTAAACTACACTAGAGTCCCTTGGGAGTTGGGCGGCATACAAATTTAATAAATAATAATAAATTGCTCCGCAATTTTATAATTACCCGCTATTGTTTCCATTACTATGATATGCTTAAAACCACTGAAGAAAGATTTGCAGGATGCTTTGAGGTGAAAGGGTTTCCAACGGCAAAAACTCTTGGCCTTGTTCTTGTAGAGCAGCGGTTCTCAACCTGTGGGTCGTGACCCCTTTTACCGACCTCGGAAGGATGGAAGGCTGAGTCAATCTTGAGCGGGTGAGGATCAAACTCCTGGCAGTGAGCTGAATTAGCCTGCAATACTGCAGTCTAACCACTATGCCACCACTGCTTCAGATAAAAGTGGGTCTGAGCCAGGGCCAGAAAAGTAGTGTGAGTAAACATCTCAGACCATCCCTTCCCCAGTTCACACAAAGATAAAGGGAGGGAGAGAGGAAGCACATTCAGACTTGAAAGATTCTGTTACTATAGCTTTACAGTAAAAATAAACTCCTTGTCAAGATCAAAGGACCATACAGCTATTTCGTTCTACTTTTTAAATTAGTAGAGGGATGTTTTTAAAGTCCCTCCCCACAGGTACCAATCTCATTGTTGTGAAGTTGCTAAGGAAACCAGTGCAAAAGGAACCAAAAGATGGATGGAAAGGGGCAAGGATTACTTTAGTTCTCCCTATTGTCTGTCTGGAAGAATCACAGACTAATTCATCCATAATTCTCTGTTTGGAGGAAGATGAAGGCAAGAACAACAGTGGTTTAAAATTTTTTTAATTTACTATTATTAGCTAAAGGCAAAAAAAAACAAAGACAAAAAATACACAAAATTATAAAAGAACAAAAAACATATTTGCGGACATACATATATTAATAAATTGAAACCATGATTCATTACAATCATCCATGCTCTAGCTATATTAATTAATGTTGCAAACTGCTAAATAGTTGGACTCATATATTTGCGTTCCCATGCTGGACAATATGTCATTGGATTTTGTGCTCATTTTGTCTGCCCAAAGTCAATTCTCATGTGATTGAGATAAATCTCAAGCTGAGTTAATATATGTCAGTGATGGCGAACCTATGGCACGCGTGCCACAGGTGGCACGCAGAGCCATATCTGAGGGCACGCGAGGCGTTGCCCTATGTCAGCTCCAGCACGCATGCGCACGCTGGCCAGCTGATTTTCGGCCTTCTTTTTGGCCATTTTCGCTCTCTCCTGGCTTCAGGAAAGCCTCCTGAAGCCTGGGGACGGCGAAAAACGGCCCAACCGGAAGTTCACTTGTGTGCTCACCCCCAGCCTCCTTTTCGCTGTCAGAGGTCTTCAGGAACTTCTTCGGTTTTGGACAGTTGTAGCCAGGCCTCCCACACCTCGGCCCATTTCTTCTGCAGCCCCATTTCTTCTGCAGCCGGCAAGGCTTTTCTGAAAGCCCTCTGCAGCCAATAACCAAGGCTTTCCTGAAGGCCTCTGCAGCCGATAACAGAGCTCCGGATCAATCCGGAGCTCTGTTATCGGCTAGAGAGGCCTTCAGGAAAGGCCTTCAGGAAAGGCCTCTGCAGCCGATAACAGAGCTCCAGTTCGATCCGGAGCGCTGTTATCGGCTAGAGAGGCCTTCAGGAAAGCCTTGCTGCAGAAGAAATGGGCAGAGGTGTGGGAGGCCTGGTTGCAACTATCTGAAGGTAAGTAGAAGGGCAGCTCCATAGCTTCAGTGAGGCCTGTGCGCATGCGTGGGGGGGGGCAGCGCAGGGGTTGTGCGCATGCGTGGGGGGGAGGGCATTGCACCCGCATGCACGCTATCGCGCGCGCGCGCACCCTTTTGGCACCTGAGCCAAAAAAAGGTTCGCCATCACTGATATATGTAATCAGTTCTTACCAAAATGGATCAAGACGGAATGTTTAAATAAAGCGATAGTTTCACTGCATCTCCAGCAACATAAATGCAATATTATTTCTTGTTGAAAAGGAAGCAATCTAAAAATCTATTGGTTTTTTTAAACCTCTCTTTTATTGGTTAAAGTAAGATATTAAAGCAACAAAAGAAAAAAGAAAAAAATGCGTATGTATAAAAAAATTTGAGAAAGAGACTTTTAAAAAGCAAAACAGACAATAAATATAAAAAGGTCATTCTGGCAGCTTCCTCTCTTTCTCCCCCTACCCCCCTAATTACTACCTAGATAGGGGTAGGAACAATTGTGATCCATTTTCAAAATGTTTCTGAAATATGATCAGGAAAAGCTGTACCCTCATCTCTGTACAGATCAGAACTGTACAGTTAATTAGAACATTTGCCAAAGCGACTTTTATGATTATTAATTCACTTCGTGTCCTTTTCAGTTGCTGCAACTTCCATTAACAGCTGCATATAAATAGTTAATTTCCGTAGGCATGCAGGGCAATACTTGTAATGAACCAAGGGGAAGTAAAATATGATACCGCTGAGGATGAAGAGTATAACATAGAAGAACTCGAGCTGTGGCTGGTCAATGATGGGTGTCAGTACCAGGTAGATCGATATCATCAGAAAAATGATCGGTATGATGATTGGTACCTGGAATAAGAAGATACATGTTTATGGTCACTGTATAATTTGTTTGGGCAAGTTTTCCAGGAAGACAATGGTGGCATCTGACAAAGATGCCACCATTGGCATCTCATACCCAGTGAGAAAAGAAGCACAGCTTCATTGTTCGCAGTAGATGAAATAAGAAGTACCTCGTATCAAAAGTCATATTATCCAGATATCTCATCAACTAACTAGCCATGATTGTTTGAAGGATGCTCCTTAAATTTTCCAGGTGTCCTCCAATAATCAGCCTACATGGCATGGGCACTGAACAAACTCAGTCTCTGTTGACCTAATGTTGGATGTTCTGCCCCTCCCACCATTCTTCTCTTTTAAATTTTCTGGCACTCCTGTGAGCTGCTAATGTCTCCCTCACGGATATGATGATGCTATTTCAGCTACATGATATTCAACAATGGAGATAGAACTAGAAAAAACATGACCGCACAGTTTGAGTGAAGTAAAGTTTTAAACCCAGAGGTGGGTTCCTACCGATTCTAACCGGTTCTTTAGAACCGTTAGTAGCTCAGCGATGACGTCACGGAGCCGGTTCCGTCGGTGTCTCAGTGGGCGTCGCCATCTTGGGTTTTGCTTCTGCGCATGCGCAGAAGCTAATTTTTGCTTCTGCGCATGCGCAGAAGCTATTTTTTTATTGCTGCATGTGCACGTGCATGGAGTGACCCTGAGCGAACCGGCAGCAAAAGGATCCAGAACCCACCCCTGTTTAAACCAAAAGGGGTTTTAAAAAAAACAAAAATGAACAAACACTCCAGTCTCTTTATCTTGCTCCTCAAGCTTCAAGAGCAGCAGAAACATTTTTAAGTCAAAAAATAAGTCAAAAAGTCATAAGCCAGAGCATTGATTTTTGCCAAGAATAACAGCTAAAAGAAGGTAGGAAGGTTCTTATACTAATGGTTTTCCCCAGAAGGTGAAAGTACAGTTTTCCAAATAGTACTGACAGTAAATCATATAGTTTTCTGCCAGTGGCTGAAGCTGAGAAGAAATGAAACATTGGATGGCACCAGCTTGTCTATTATAAGTTGCCATCTTTTATACTCCCAGTTGTTATTTATGTAGTTTGGTATACTTTATTACAAAGCTAACATTTCTTATATTTTAATTTCTTGTATTTTATGGGATCGTTGGATTTATGTAGTATAGAACAGCATGTATTCCCTATTTTATTTTTCAATGATCCTACAGACAAGTGAATGGGGGGAAAATAACCAAGTTAGATAGGCATTTTAAACAACTTTTTCTGAGATACATTGGGATGCTAAGATGAACAAAAATAACAAGCATCACATTGCCTGGAATTTGTCTTATAGACTGGATGGTATCCCTAGGTTCTTAAAAACTGCCCTCCTACTATCCAAATTAGCCCAATTAGACGCAGTTCTAATTCAGCCGTTTCGGGCAGTTTCAGGTGAACCGGTAGTTAAATTGCTGGCTGGCCCCGCCTCTCCCCTCTCTGCCCCTTCTAGGAGTCCCCACGCACCCCATTTTGACTCCCAGTAAGTGCAGGGAGGCCTACTAGGCCAAAAATGGGGCGCGGGGTGGGGTGGGGTATGCCCCCCCGCAGCCCGTTTTTGCTCCCAGAAGGCTTCAGGGAGGCCTCCTAGGCCCAAAATGGGGTGCAGGGGTGTGTGGCACGGCCCCCCACGGCCCGTTTTCGCTCCCAGGAAGCTGCAGGGAGGCCTACTAGTAGTATTTGAATCCCACCACTGAATTAGAGCAGTATTTTGATGATATGAAACAGGAAATGCCTTCAGATAAATTTTGAATAAGAATATCAGCACTGGGTCACATGATTGCAAGGAAACTAACAATTAATGATGATATTAAAGAATTAGCGAGATAGCCCTTGTTTAGTGACTGCCTTGTTTAGCAACCATTCACAGTTACAACAATGATAAAAAAGTAACTTTGTGACCAATTCTCACATTTAGAACCTTTGCAGGTCAGTAAAGCAAAGGAAAGCTGAAGTAAGATCATAAGCACAGTCATAGTTTCACTTACGGACAGCTACACTTAAGAACTAAGTTGCTACTCCCAAATATGGGTACTAAATGAGGACTACCTATATATATTCAAAGTGATGAATCTCACTATCATTAATCCATATCAAACTTACAGTATGTATTTCACCCCGTGAGACAGTTCACAGTTATTCAACAGTTTGATTCAGAGTACGATATGAGAAGGGGGTTAAATTCCTCTTTCCCCCTGCTTTGGTCCTGATCTAAATTTCCCTAACCACCATCCTATCCCAGTAAAGGCGTTCCTGTTCACAAAACCTGCCTAATCATATTTAATGGTTGATACATCACGGCTATCAGGTCCGATGGCCAGTCTCTTCTGCTAGAATGCCATGGGACAAAGATCAAGCAAACAGATGAGAGGCTAACCCTCTTCCAATAGTTTCTCAACATTCTCAGACCGAAGAATTTGGAACAATTGGTTCATGTGACAAGACAAGGAAGACTGAAAGAGGTATCTGTTAACTGTGCAGATCCTAAGAGTCAACCCTGAATACAGAACAGGACATGAGGTAGCCAGGAAATTATGGATGGCCAGAAAATATAGTAGTCTTCCCCAGTTTGGCATTCCGATCTGTAGAACTACAACTCCTAAATGTTTGTAGAAAGTTAAAAGAACATTTCTAATCCTATCTAACTAGAGGATGCCAGTTGGGGGGGGGGGAGAAAGCAAATTCAGATTATGACCATTGTCATAAATCTAAAGGGAAAAAAAAGGAAAAAGAAGAGAAAAAAAAGGATTGTAGTGTTTTTATACAATACTAACCTTGTAAGATCTTGGGAGTTCTGGTTTCTTAATCTTTAAATACAGGAGACTTGCAACACTTATCCCGTTGAAAATCCAAGCTGTAAAGCTATATATAAAGTAACATTTAGTAGCAGCCGTTCCATGTGCAATCATGCAATTTCTGCTGCTATTAAAAATGCACACCCAGATTACCCCACCCCCCCCACACACATATACACATACTACTTAAATATCAGAAGAATATACGGTACATAATATAGTACTAAAGATCGCGTTCACTTTCCACAGTTTGACAATACATCTCCAATTAACCATAGATGTTGAAGTACATTATTATCTCTATTTTCATCTAGGAGCCTAATTTATGGGCATCCATAGAGGAGGGGCAAATAGAGTCACACAAATGACACAAATAACATAACTGTAAGGCGCCCAGAGTCATTGACTGAGATGGGCAGATATAGAAATTGAATAAATAAATGAATAAATGTGTCAATTTGCAGTATGAGCAGTGACGTCACATACTCATGATATTTTTGCACTTATTTGGAATGCCATTGCTTAATCCTGGGCAATATGTCTCTTCTTCCTTTGTTCTGCGATGGGCAATCAGCTGTTGCCCAGGACTTCATTCTTGCTACCAATGGAGATGCTAATTTAACTGAGCCACATCTGAGAATTTTCAGCCAAGCTGAGGTACAGAGCTAAGCCATGAATTCTCTGGAGGTTTGGGATTTCCTTGCCTAAGTCAGGAGACTTGATATCCATACTCTGATGATACCCAGCTCTGCTTCTCTTTTATACCTGAATTGGGGAAAGTAACCCCTAGATGTAAGTCTCTGAAGCATATTAAAATGAAAATCCAGTAGGTAAATTAGTTCCTTTCTGGGGAAATTGGTAACTTGGTTATCCTGAAGAGAATTGCATGGGAGGGGCAGCTACATAGCCTGGGATATTTTAAAAAAAAATTATAGTCACAAAGCACAAGTGACTGCAGCAATAAAGGACATATTTTAATGATACAAGAGCTACAAAGAAATACAAACGCAACAGCTACTCTTAGATAGGAAATAACGTAGCCAGTGTGACACATGAACTGGGAACTGCACAGTTTGATTATTGAAAGGCACTCAAAATAGGCCTGCCCTTCTGTATGTACTGGAAGCTACAGTTCAAAACATACAGTAAATGCTATATAATTAGCAGTGGTGAAATCCATTTTTTTTTTACTACCGGTTCTGTGGGCGTGGCTTGGTGGGCGTGGTGTGGTGTGGCTTGGTGGGCGTGGCAGGGGAAGGATATTGCAAAATCTCCATTCCCACCCCACTCCTGGGGGAAGGATACTGCAAAATCCCCATTCCCTCCCCACTCTGGGGCCAGCCAGAGGTGGTATTTGCCGGTTTTCTGAACTACTCAAAATTTCCGCTACCGGCTCTCCAGAACCTGCCAGAACCTGCTGGATTTCACCCCTGATAATTAGGTTGGCCATTCATCCTGGTTTATGCCTATTGTTCCAGGATCTCATCTGATTAACCTCTGTCTATGTGTGCCACACCTCCCTTTTGAGGTTCACAGGTCATGACTGACTTCTTCTCCATGGCGGTCCAGCAGCCAGCTTTTTCCTTTCTTCCTGCCCCCTTTCTCTTGGCTGACCATACATCCTGGTTTGGATGATAAATGATGTGGGCAGTCAGTAAACAGTGAACCTGGCCACTGCAGTATAGACAGTTATAGCAATTGCATTGCTTATTGATTTACTATGGGACTAATGTTAAGATTTTGGTATTAACTTATAAAACTCAAAGCAGACTAGAATGCTGCAGAAACACCTTCTTCCATAGAGTTTTCTTCGTTGACTGTGATCCTGATTGGTAGCACATACTGAGGATCACTATTTGAGGTCACCTTAGAAGTGACCTAAGAATGGAGGACACCTAAGAAGAGAGCCTTTATAGTTTTAAACTAATTTTCTAAAAGGATCTCCCCTCCAAATAAAGTGTGCTAAAGTTTAGGTGAATGCTACAAACACAACTACGTTTGGCCAGCCATGAAGATGCTGAAAATTAATTTTACTTCAATTTTTATATTGTTATACAAATAAAATAGTGGTGTTTTTATAATGGTCGTTCGAAATCTTTTGTACAGCTCCACAGTTGTATTGCCTTTATTTAAAATGCTATGCCCAGCCTAGAGATGTATTGCATGGCAAGCAGGATGAAAAGCAGGGGTGGGTTCTAACTTACCTCACTGCCGGTTCGCTTCCTCCCGCGCCGTGTGGCTGCGCCGTGTGGCTGTGCGCGCGCTTTACACACGCGTGCATGCGCAGTGCAAAAAAAATAAAAAATCCCCCCCCCAAAAAAGCCGAAAACAAGATGGCGATGCATGCGCAGTGCCGGAAACCCGGCTTCTGCGCATGCGCAGAAGAAAAAAAACCCGGAAAAAATTAAAAACAAAATTTTTTCAAAAACTTTTTTCAAAAAAAAGATGGCAGCATCCACGGACCGGCACCAACTGAACCGGCTCAGTGACATCATCGTGATGTCACCAGCGGGTCGCTACCAGTTCGGGCGAACCGGTCTGAACCGGGAGGAACCCACCTCTGATGAAAAGGTTTGGATAAAAGAAATAATTAAGTAACACAAAGAACTAAATAATGCCATGCCCCTTTCCTCTCTCTGAAGTCTAGGCAATATCACTTTCATATATAAAAATAATCAAAAAGAGGCTGAGAGATCAATTTCATTGAGTAATTGTGAATAGCTAGAAATACCCACCTGAAAAGGTTCACTATCTTGTTGAAACTCGCAGGTATTACCATTATTATCGACACCACACAAGTAAATATGAGAGCAGGAAAAGGTGTAAAATAACGTATATGAACCATAGATAGAAAGTCGGGCTGAAAAGGAAGACATGAAAACAAAAGACCATAACTAACTATGCTGAGAGGTTTGCTTTGCTCCTTCACTTCTGTCCAGCTCTCCAAAGTTTTAATGAGTAAATGAATGAACAGGAGGTTATGCTGTGAGAAATAATTTGAAATCTCATGAGCCACAGTAAGTTCTGTTGTACGGCACTCATATCATTTGGAATTTCACAGCTGTAATGGTCTCTCTGTTGGCAGCCCACCAAACTTATTTCTTGCATGTTAATTTCTCTAGAACACTGTATCTTTGAACTAAACCCACTTGAATTAGAGCCTACTGTTTTTTGGGGGGACATCAGAGTAGGATGCCTCTGCAGTTGTATTCAGGACAGAATACCCTTCTGCTTTCCTCTTGTTGAGTACTTGCATACTAAGTTCCTGTAGTGTTAGGAAGTTCAAAATTCACAGCTCTTCTGGCAGAATATAAACCAATCAGGCCCAAGCTGACACCTCCATACTATAGCTCTTTTCAGTGTTCCCAGCCAGCTGTTGGACTCCAGAGCTAGAATTTTATAAGCTACTCTAGAGTAGAGAAGGGAGGAGGAGAATAATCGTCAGATTGACAAAACGTGGGTATCAATCACAAAATAATTGATTTATAGCTCAGTACTATAACATTTATTCACGATTGAATTTAGTAATAATTGCAATTGCATTTTTGCTACAATCTTGTGTAGGAGGGTAAAGCATGCTATTAACCAGAGGTGCGATTCAGCAGGTTCTGACCAGTTCTGGAGAACCGGTAGCGGAAATTTTGAGTAGTTTGGAGAACCGGTAAATACCATCTCTGACTGGCCCCGCCCCCATCTATTCTCTGCCTCCTGAGTCCCAGCTGATCGGGAGGAAATGGGGATTTTGCAGTAACCTTCCCCTGGAGTGGGGAGGGAATGGAGATTTTACAGTATCCTTCCCCTGCCACGCCCACCAAGCCACGCCCACAGAACCGGTAGTAAAAAATTTTGAATCCCACCACTACTATTAACATATAGAAGAATTGGGTGTTGATAAAAATTCATATCCATTTTTCATTGAACAAGAGAGGCGTGCAGGATTGTGATCAGAAAGTTACAACAAATTCCCAGAAGCCTCACTTCTTTTTCATTGATTCTTTAGTGTTATCTATATACAAATAGATTAAAACTCAAGATATTAGAGCCAAAGTAAGTATATTGTTCTCAATTCCCATTAAGATAAAAGATAACTACTGTAGTAACTACCTTGCCCTATTAATTCCAATAAGTTTTACATACAATTAATTTATACACTGATGCCCATGCCTGCTCAAAAATAATTTAATTGGATTTACTTCTGGGTACATAAGTATAGGATTACATCCTAAATCTGGATTCAATTTTATGTATTTCCAAAAATCCAGTAGCCTAATATAGCTGACAGCTAAGTAAACAGTCTTAGTTTTAAATGAGTTCAGGACCATTAGTTGGTTCAAATTACAGAATTTAAATTGTCAAATTGGCTCAAGTGAGTTACAGGTAATTAATACAGTGTCAAACCTTAATAGAGAACGTAGGTTATACAAGGAATTTATGGCATGTGAAGCACTGTGTCTTTCATTCTCCCATCCTGCCAGTGCATTTTATTTTATTCATATATTGTCCTATGGGTTGCACACCCCTAACAATACGCAACCGCTGACTAGAAGACAGCCTTACAAATCCACAAAGGACCCAAGGGGGCATGGAATAACAGTAAAAGATTCTAATGAATCAAAAGATGAAAATGATTGATTAAATAATAATACATCCATGAATATAATGGAAAAAGCAGTATGTTCACAGTCCTTACCATATGGCCTTCTCTTGCTGCAATGTAGCACACCCGGCTTCCGCAGAAGAACGTTCCATTAACCGATCCAAAGCAAGAAAGGGCAACTGCCAGGGACATCAGCCATACCCAGTTGCCCAGGACTTTATTTCTTTCAAGGGAAATAAAATAAAATATTACCAAAAAGGAGCCATAGTGGATTGGCTAGAGCAGAGGTCTTCAAACTTGGCAACTTTAAGACTTGTGGACTTCAACTCCCAGAATTCTCCAGCCAGCATAGCTGGCTGGAAAATTCTGGGAGTTGAAGTCCACAAGTCTTAAAGTTGCCAAGTTTGGGTACCTCTGGGCTAGAGTGTTGGTTAAGGACCAAGAAGACCTCAACTCAAGCTCAGATTTCACCCTGTCAGTTTACATTTTGACTTGATTTTTCATAATACGTTGGTTGAAAGAAATCTGTATGCCAGTTAACTCTGTTCTTCATCACTTTTTAGTCAAATTGTATCATGGCTTTTCCATACTGTAAGTCTCCATGTTCCAAATCAATAGTAGCTATCACTTTCACACTAATTAAAAATGTTAAAGTATGGTAAAATATTGGTTTCACAGTTAACCAGAATTGGTGGTTATGCCACTTTTGGAAGGAATATATTTAACAGTATAGAAGCTTCAGAGCATAATTAAAACACTGCTTGAAATGCAAGAGAGAAATACATGCCCTCTCGATTATTTTGAAGTATAACTCCCATCAGTCCAATCAAGAAGATTTGGAAGGGAAGATTTCAAAAAGGATATCCTTGCCTCAGAATAAGAGGATTTATATGGTTCCATTAACAAGGACTATCAAATCTCGACTGCATAAACACAAAAGACCACTAGTAGCCAAGAGAAATATCTTGCTGTCTTTGATGACATTTAGTAAATCGCAGGGATTTTTGCAGCCCAAGTTTGAAAGCTCTACATTAATTCATTAGACATAGTACATACAGATAGTCCTCGACTTACGACCACAATTGAGCCCAGAATTTATGTTGTTAAGTGAGAAATTTGTTAAGTGAGTTTTGCCCCGTTTTATGACTTTTCTTCCCACATTTGTTAAGTGAATCACTGCACATGTTAAATTAGTAACATGGTTGTTAATCTGGCTTCCCCATTGACTTTGCTTGTCAGAAGGTCATTAAAGGTGATCACATGACCCCGGGACACTGCAACTGTTATAATTCTGGACAGTTGGCAAACGTCTGAATGTAAATCATGTGACCATGGGGATGTTGCAGTAGTCATAAGTGTGAAAAACGGCCATAAGTCACTTTTTTCAGTGCCGTTGTAACTTCGAATGGTCACTAAAGGAACTGTTGTAAGTCAAGGACTACCTGTATATATTCTAGCTCTTAG
This sequence comes from Thermophis baileyi, assembly GCA_003457575.1. NCBI lineage: Eukaryota > Metazoa > Chordata > Lepidosauria > Squamata > Dipsadidae > Thermophis > Thermophis baileyi. The sequence goes on from QLTV01000214.1 coordinate 273,944, forward strand.
TTGAATCTATAATTGCTTAGTTTTTTTTCAATCTTCAGGATAGACAGCTTGCAAGAGTGCTGTTGCCAAATGGTGTGTGTGTGTCAAACCATCAAAACTGAGACCCAACAGCAAAAGATCTGATTGTCAAGCAGCTTCTCACCTTGTGCGTAAAATTAAATTCTTCCTTGAATAAGGAAAAAAATGACTTTAAAAAAGTCTGCTATGCTTGTCCTTAGATAAGGAAGAATCCCTACTTGTAATATTATTGCACGTCCTGATGAGTTCTTGATCTCCTATTCCCCCATCATTAGAAAATCAAATCTAAATCTTCTTAAAATTCATAACCCAGAAATTTAATATGAATCATACCAAAAGCCTTCTCAATATCCAGCAAAATTAAAACAGATGAGTCCAATTGTCTGTGGCTATTTCCAAAATGTACATCACTAATGAATATTACAGATGCCAGTCTGTCGGTTTGTTTTTATTAATCCTGACTGAATTGGATAAAGTGAGTTGGATAAATTAGAGATGACACTATGTTTGTACATTAATCTCTTTTCCAATGTCATAGTTAATATCTTTGCATCTAAGTTAGGCAATGATACTGGCTCATTACTTGCACATTTGGCAGGATCTTTCCCTGGTTTTAATAATATGGTAATAAGTCTCATAAAATGAAGAGTGGAATGTAGTGAGATTGAATGACTCTTTAGAATTCTCTAATAATATTAACCAGGGCTCTGGCTAATCATATTTTTCCCCTGGAGAGGACTCCTGCAACATTAGTGCCTGATGTGGAATTGCAGGACTCTTCTATATTTTGTCTCATTCTTCTTGGCAGCTTTATTGGGGTTGTAGGGGGAGAGTTAATTGATTTGGTTTACCTGTGTTGGGACAGGTGAAAGACTGGGGGAGGGGGTTAGGATCGCCTGGCCAATAGGGAGAGTACTGGCCAAGAAGAGGTTGCAATGTTCAAGGTAAAGGGAATATCTCTAAGCATTGTGTCTGTATGGATTGTATATTCTGCTGTGATTTGTATTGTTATGTATTGTCTGCTTTGGGTTTTGTGGGTTCTGATTTGTAGATGGTGGAGGAAGTTTCTCTCCACCTTTGCCTGGCAGGGTTGTTGTGAATGGTCTTGAACAGATTGCTGACCCCTGTAGTACAGCTGAATGGAGTGAGGAAGGATGGGGGAAGGAGAGGGATGGGATATTGGCCCCTGAGTAGGTTAGATTTAGGTCAGGTTGGGTTGGGGGAAATAAAATTACAGCACCCATTAAACTTGGTGTTCACCTCCAAGCAGTTGTGCTGTCTGGGTGTGGGCGATATTATCATTTGTTCTTTGTTGTAGTCAGATTAGCCCAATGATGGGATTGGCCCTCTGGAATGGACAGTTGTTTGTATCCAGCTGTTTGACCTTCTAGAAAAAAGTTTAATGGGTGAGAGCTTTGGGGGGGTCTGCAACCATGTATTGTGTTGTGATTTTTTAAAACGTATTTTAAGATAACTGTGTCTAATATTATTGTGCTCTGTTAGTATTGGGAACTGCTGAGAGTCTTTTGTGATTTTGCCAGGGTATAAATCTGATAAATAAATTAAAAGTGCCAATTGAGCTATGAAAGTTCTATACCATCCAATTGAAAATCCATCTGAGCCTAAGGCTGTCTCCATAGAGAATACTGCCATAGATTTAACTGCCTTTATAATTTCTTGTAGTGATAGCATCAAATTATTTTTATGTTTTGGGGAAAGCTCTTCCATTTCAGTAGGTTTACCCAAATTAATCTGTTGTTGTTTGGTTGCAAAATCTTCTAATTTATATTACTGACCATAATAGTAAAAATAAAAACCCTGATAGTTAATATACTCCATATTACAAGTAGTCCTCGACTTACAAGCACAATTGAGCCCAGAATTTAGGTTGCTAAGTGAGACATTTGTTAAGCGAATTTTGTCCCATTTTATAACCTTTCTTGCCAAAGTTAATAAGTGAATCACTGCAGTTGTTAAATTAGTCACGTGGTTGTTAAGTGAATCTGGTTTCTTCATTGACTTTGTTGATCAGAAAGTCACAAAATGGGATCATTTGACCCCAGGACACGGCAACCATTATAAATATGAACCAATTAACAAGCATCCACCTTTTGATCACGTGACTATGGGGCTGCTGCAATCATAAGTGTGAAAACAGTCATAAGTTACTTTTTTCAGTGCCGTAACTTTGAACAGTCACTAAATGAGCTGTTGTAAGTTGAGGACTACCTGTACTAAATAACTGGCTACCTCTGGCCTTCATTTCAGAGAAAATATTCAATTCTTTTTGTTGTTTCATCTGACGGGCAACTAGCTTTTTAGCTTTCTCCCCAAATTCCCAAAATTTTGCTTCATATATTGTACTTGTTCAAAGTAGAATTTTCCCAGATTTACCATAGCTGTCAATCAGGGATGGGTTCTAACTTACCTTGCTGCCGGTTTGCTTCCTCCTGCGCTGTGTGGGCGCGCCTCATGGGCGTGCACGCGCTTCGTGCGCGCATGCGCAGTGCCGAAAAATTCAAAAAAATTCCCCCCCCCAAAAAAAGCCAAAAACAAGATGGCGACACATGCACAGTGCCGGAAACTCGGCTTCTGCGCATGCACAGAAGAAAAAAAAACGGAAAAAAATTCCCCCCCCAAAAAAAATCCAAAAAAAAAAGATGGCGGCGCCCACGGACTGGCACCAACAGAACCTATTCCGTGATGTCACCGTGACATCACCAGAGGGTCGCTACTGGTTCACGCGAACCGGTGCGAACCAGGAGGAACTCACCTCTGCTGTCAATTGGGTTTCTAATATAAGTCTGTAATAAAGCAGGCTTTACCTTTTACATTAAGCTGAGTCCTGTTAAGTTTCTCTTAGACATAGCAAAATATTATACCACTACAAATATATGCCTTTAAAGTTAGTGGGGCTTCAATTAATTTCATTAAAAAATGCCAGTTTTTTTCCTCAATGTATTTTACAGAGGAAATATTTCTTATTAATGAAGTGTTCAAATATTTTTGGAGCAGAAATTTCTGAAATCTGGCAAGGTTAGATTCAAATGTAAACACTGGTTGTTAATTTCAGAAAGATAGGTGGGCACAGTGTTGTATAAACAGAGCAGACTATTCATAAGGAATAATGATGTGCCTTTCTGAACACAGCGAGCTGATTGCTGACAACGGAAGTAGTAAGGGATTAATGCATTAGTGCAGGGGTGGGGAACTATGGCCCTTTTATGACCTGTGGACTTCAACTCCCAGAATTCCTGAGCCAGCCATGCTGGCTCAGGAATTCTGGGAGTTGAAGTCCACAAGTCATAAAGGGGCCATAGTTCCCCACTCTGCATTAGTGGAACACATACACACAGAGGATCATAAGATAAATCAATCACTAAACCAGGCCAGCAAACTAATGTAGCTTACAAAACAGTGCCACTTAGAATGAGATTGTGTCATAAAGGGAGAGGAGGAAATGATAACACTAAAGATTTTTCTCAAACTCCATGTCCCATTCAGACAATATGACTGAAGTAACCATCGTTACTTCAATACTTCAGTAATTCCTTTCCTTTCCTTTTCCTCCCGCAAAAGGGTTGTACATAAATGCTATTGGTTTTCAGTGTTTTGCAAGGCTGAAGCTATGACACATGTTGGAGATGGAAAGTGTTTTTGAGGGCAGGTGCATGAATGCTAGAGAAAATGTAGCCACCTATGTTGAATAGGCTGGTAAGGCCTTAGTGTTTAGCATTGCTCACCCCCAGGTAATGGCAATAGCACTCGAAGTCAGAAACTCAACAGAAGTCATGGCTGCAAAATAGCTGACGTTTACTAGCAAATAAAAGCAGGTCACCAGAGGAATAGCAATCATCAATGCCCTTGGCAGAGTCACCTGGAGAGAGAAGAAAATAAGATGCACAGTGATGAGCTATGTAGACGTATAGGTGTGGCACTGCATAACTTTTTGATACTGAGTTCTAAATATATAAACACAATTTCAGATATTTCTCACATAGTCAAAAAGCAAAGGTGGAGGAGAGAAAATACAAAGATTTCATAAAACAGAAACCACTGCAGTTCAATATGCAAATGCAACACCAAACAACAAATGTGCAGCTATGAAAACAAAATAAGACTAAAAGGAACTTAGTATATAATATTTCTTATGTGCCTTCATCTGCTGAAAAGTCATAGTTTTGTATTTTAATCTTTAAATCAGTGTTTCTCACCTCAGCAAACTTTCAGATTGTGGATTTCAGTGCCCCAAATGCCCCAGCCAACATGCACACAGGAAGTCCACATATCTGAACATTTCTGAGATGTACTGCTACATTTAAATACTATCTTTCTTCTATTAGAAGCATGCATAAGGAAACACTCCACCCTCCTCATCTCCCCCCCCCCCAGTTACTAGGTGAGGTAATCAAGATGAGAGGAAACGAATGGCTCTAAATCAACACATTTGCTTTGTAAATCAGAATTTGAAAGTGGGTCCCTCTGGGTGAATTCCAATACCTTAACTATAATATAATATGATGTAAAACAACATTTATGTTTTTTATGATGGCTGCAATCCTAAACATACTGAGCTCATTGAAGACCTCAGGACATACTTCTACTAGTGGTAGTATGCTATCAGGTGAGATGCCTGATAACATAATCTTGAGAGAAAACGAATTTTGTTTGAGATTTAGAGCAAATCCTCTGAGATTCGGTGGATTCTAGTGAAGACATTAGAGAAAAAATAAAGCTTTATCAAATTTTTTAGAATAGGATGAAGAACATACAGGTGCAGAAATTGACGAAGTTTATAGAATAAATACAACATTTGCAAAAGTTCCAAGGACATCTATAAGCTGCCAAGAGTTGCCTTATAGACAGATGGATCACATAAAAATTGAATAAATAAATAAATCCTGGGGAACTTTGTCAGGAAGAAAACAGGAGACCAAGTTCTGCAGCATTTTAATACAAGATTGAAGATTAATAATACAAATGTAATGGTGCTCAAAGTAACTCCAATCAGAATATTGTATAAGAAAAAAGTGTACTTTCTGAATGACTTAAGCAGAAAAGGATTCCATTTCAATCGGACAAGCTGGTAGGAATAATTTTTATTTTCAAATAGTAGAGGTTTTGATTGTGTTCTGTGCTGAAACTGAGAAAATTTCTAGAAAAAAATCAAAGAACTTGGGGGGGGGAGAGAGAGAGAGAGAGAGAAAGAGAGAGAGAAAGAGAGAGAGAGAAAGAGAGAGAGAGAGAGAGAGAGAGAGAGAGAGAGAGAGAGAGAGAGAGAGAGAGAGAGAGAGAGAGAGAGAGAGAGAGATACTACCAGAGGTGGGATTCTACCGGTTCACCTGCTCGCTAGAATCGGTTGTTAACTTTCTAAGCAGTTCGGAAAACCGGTTGTTTAATTCTGTGCTTGGTGATGTTTAATCCTGTGTTTATTGATGGGATAATTTTTCCTATTCAGCTTTGTTTGGAAGGAAAAATGTTAATCTCTGTTCCTGAAAAGAAGCAGCTTCAGAAATCTGGCTAGTTCCTGTGTCTATTTGTTCTGGTAATTGGTTTAACAAGCAACAGCTACTGTGTTTGCTCCTTTGCTTCATTCTAGTTAGGCTTATCTCAAGTGCTTTTTCTATCTGGGGAGGGGGTCTTCCTTCACTGCTTTAGTGGTTCTTGGCACTGTCCTTTTGGGGTGGTACTTCCAAAAGATCTAAGGATTGCTTCTCCTGGGTGTGCTCTTTCTGGAGAGCTTAAATGACTTCTCTGCTAAAGGGTTTCACTTTATGAGCAAGAGTTGGCTGCTGATAGTTATCATTGCATTTTAACTATTTTAATTCCTCAAGGTGCTCTGGCACCCTGCCTGATTTGTAACTCCAGCTTGCAGGTATTTCTAATCTAATGATTGGTATTTAGGGCAGCTTTTTGCAAGCAAAGAAGCTTTTTGTATTTTTGTACAGGTAATCCTTGACTTACAACAGTTCATTTAGTGATCATTCAAAGTTACAATGGCACTGAAAAAGTGACTTATGACCGTTTTTCACACTTACGACCGTTGCAGCATCCCGACGGTCACGAGAGGCCAGGTGAGGAGAAGTGCCCCTCGACATGAGTGACATCGAGTTGGCCACGCCACCCAGTCACATGACCACCTGGCCACGCTGGGTGCACATAGGGACTACTCAGAGGGCTGAAAAAGTGATTTTTGACCGGTCCTGGCACTTACGACTGTCCTCACATTTTACGTTTTGCGCCCTATCTTGTCACTGTGGTGAAGAGAAACACCGCAGTTGTGAAATGAGTGACACGGTTGTTAAGAATGCTGCAACGGGCATAAATGTGAGGATGGTCGTAAGTGCGAGGACCGGTCATAATTCACTTTTTTCAGCCCTCTGAGTAGTCCCTATGCACATAGCCATGCCCACCCAGTCACATGGCCAGCTAGCCATGCCCACCCAGTCACATGACCACCAAGCCACACCCCCAAATAAGCCACGCCCACAGTACTGGTTGTTAAAAAATTTGAATCCCACCACTGGATACTACCCAAAAGTCTTTACAGATTTAACAGGAAAGTCACAGCAATAATAATTAGGTATTGTAGGTATTGACTTTTCTAAATATTTGCCCGAGTATGAATTATAATTGCATCAGTGGAATATAAATGGAGTGCGTGCACCTCAGAAGAGGAAAAGTAAATCATTATTTGGGGGAAAAACAAAAGATATAATTTACTTACAAAGGTGAAGAATTTATCACAGCAGGAACAAATAAAAAGAAAAGGAGTTGCCTTGTATGTAAACCCTCAGCTACAACCATAACTCATATTGACTAATGAGCATGGTAGCTATGTTGGGATGGAAGTTAATTTGCATGGAGTTAAGACTCCAAAATTGGGAATTTATGCCCCAAATGAAGATAAAGCAATGTTCTATAAAGAACTTATGGACAGACGAATGAGCTTTGTGAAAATTAGTGCCTAATTGGAGATAGAAATGGAATGATCTCCCTACAAATAGAGACAAATTCTGAAAAAATATTAAAAGTACACCAGATAAATTACTAAAAGTTTTTTTTAATTTGATGAACAAGTTACAGCTTGTTGATGCATGGAGCAAGGGTGGGTTCTAACTTACCTCGCTGCCAGTTCGCTTCCTCCTGCGCCGCGTGGCCGCGCCTTGTGGGCACGCGCGTGCAAAAAAATAAAATAAAAAATTCCCCCCCCAAAAAAGCCAAAAACAAGATGGTGATGCATGCGCAGTGCCGGAAACTCTGCTTCTGCGCATGCGCAGAAGAAAAAAAATTCAAAAAAAAATATTTAAAAAATAAAATAAATAAAATAAAAAGATGGCGGCGCCCACGGACCGGCACTGACCGAACCGGATCCGTGACGTCATCATGATGTCACCAGCGGGTTGCTACTGGTTCGGGCAAACAGGTCCGAACCGGGAGGAACCCACCTCTGGCATGGAGATATAAAATGACAATTCAAGAGAATATACTTATTTTTCTGGAAAACAAACCTTTTTTGAAAATACATATGATTTGGATTTCGAAGAACCTGACTACTAATTTGACTACCAAAACCCTTTTCAGATCATAATCCAGTGTGTTTGGTTTTTAAAGGTTTTTAAAGATTCGTTCAACCTTTCAGATGAAGGTTAAATGAAATGCTGTTACATATAGAAGCAATAGTGGAGGGCTATAAAACAAAATTAAAATAATATTTTTGAAAATAAACTTGACCATATACTAAACATCTGCCTGAATTGCTCCAAGGTCTTGGTTTTGGGAAACTTTGCAGGCCCTTTTTACAAGAGCTCCAAAAAGGGACCCTCAGACCATTATGGCACATTCAGATTTCCAAAGGCAGGCAAGGACATTTTCCTGTTGATTCCTGTTACTCTTTGTTTTGACTCAGGCCAGAAAATACAACTCTCTACTCTTGCAGACTGAGGGATGACAAACAATTTCATAGATGAGACCAGAGTACAAGAGTTTTCTGGGAATTTACTAATTCGTATCAGAAGTTCATTCCTAATTTGGAAGACCACATATAGCCACCAACTGAACTTTTAAAGAAAGGATAAAAATTCACATAGGATGAAAATTTACTGCTCAAGAACAAGCAGCATTTCAGGAGTTTAAAAATTGTTTCTCTTCACAGGCACTTCTCAAGCACCCCAGACCTGCCCACCGATTTGTGGTACCAGCCAATGCAACCAATGTGGTGGTTGGATCATTTTGCCTCCAGGCAGTTGGTGGGGAATGTTGGATTTCTCTCCTTATGCATTTTATTCTAGGTTGCTTCATCCAGCCAAAGGAAATTATGGCATTTTCATAGAGTTATTTATTGTAAAGTTGGCTTTCCAACTGTTGGAAGAAAAATTCCAAGTCCAGTTCCAAGCTGGGAGAAAGGCGCTGGAAATAAAATGGAGGCTGGAGGCTGATTGGAAAGATGATGGATGAAGCAGAACCACATGTGATTCTGGGACAGCTGACAAAATGGAGTTTCGAGTGGGTGGGTTTTTATACCTTCTGGATTCCTATGGGGTCATGTAGGGGTCATGGCTGGCTCTATAGGCAAAAGGGGAAATGCAAATCCTAGTTGTTTGTCTGAGCTAATTTTGTCAACCTTTTGTTCGTTGCTTATCTGAGTTTCTGTCTTGACCCAGTATTTCTGAATGGATTACCAAATCTCCATTTCTAAAAGCTGGCCTCCTCAGCTTCTGCTTGGGGCAGGGAAACTGGGGCTGGTTTCTGCCTCCCTTAAGATTTTTCCCATTTCTCATTTAGGGGAAATACTCTATCCTGCCTTTTTAATATTTCCAAAAATATTCCATTCTTCTAGGAGGGGGTGGGGCTTCCTACACAACAATGGAGGCACCCTCTAGGAGGGACATCCCAGCTGTTCCAGGACCAAACTGCTCACAGAAACTCTGCAGAAAGCACAGACTCTCTTGCCTTGGCAGGTCAGGTGAGCACAGTTTTTTTCACCCATTTTAATTTTTATATTTCTCCTGTATATATCAAGCTCCCAGAACAAGTTTCCAGATGCCCTGCCCATGCCTTCTTTACACTGCTCCCAATGTCACAATTCTGCAGTTAAGCAACTTCATCTCTCCATCAAGGTTAGGCCAGTTAGAAAGACTGGGGGCAGGGAGACAAACTCTTAATTTGCTAGCTCAAATTAAAGAGCAGCAACAACACATTGTTTATTCTGGGACTCATATGAATGACCTACAGGAAGCCCCACAGGATGAGCTATCATCTTTCATGTCTGAAGAAGGGTAACTGTTTCACAATGGTTGTTTATATTTTCCCCTTCCTTAAAGGGAATAATTGTTATGACTGTGTCAGGACAATAAACGGCTGGTTCTGGGAGACTGTTTAAAATCCAGCGTTAGGTCCTTAGAGATTTTGGGTGCCTAAAAATAAGGGCAGATATTGGGGATTATGTTTCATCCGGTCATGGGATGACAGGTAAAATCTGTCCATCGAAAGCCAGCTGCTTACAGCAAACCAAATTCACCTTTGTGACCTTGGCACACATTATCAATAGATTTTATTACTGATCTCCACCTGGTATAGGGGTATGCCAGCATGTTTTTAATGTAGTGTTTTAATTGTTGTAGTTTTATTTACACAAGATTTTTTTGCTGTTTTAACTTGTAATCCACTCAAAATCTTGCAAGTAAGATGGGTGACTATGTAAATTTAAGGAAATAAATGAATTCTGAGCCATGGTGGCGCAGTGGTTAGAATGCAGTACTGCAGGCTACTTCTGTTGACTGCCGGCTGCCTGCAATTTGGCAGTTCAAATCTCACCAGGCTCCAGGTTGACTCAGCCTTCCATCCTTCCGAGGTGGGTAAAATGAGGACCCAAAATTATTGGGAGAAATATGCTGACTCTGTAAACCGCTTAGAGAGGGCTGTAAAACACTGTAAAGCAGTATATAAGATTAAGTGCTATTGCTATTCTTGCAGTGGTGGATTTGTTTACCATTTGTTTACAAAGATGATCCATTTCATTGCCTGCAAGGGCCTCAGCTCAGGAAATGGCGCAGGTTTTTAGACCACATTTTCAGGTATGCAGGCCAGTAGTGGGTTCTAAAACCCTTTACTACCGGTTCGCGTGCGGCGCTACCGGTTCTTAGAACCGGGCCGAACCAGGAGCAACCCACCGCTGATGCAGGCCTACACAAGCATGTAATCTCAAATTGCAGATCTCAGTTTACCTCCAAGTCCTTTATTAGACATTAACAGTCATTTGTCATTTTCCCACCATCTGGAATCATGTGGAGAAGCTGAGAGATTGGACCAAATATTATAAGAGCATCTAAGAAGGAGATGCTATATCTCTTATCAGCAACACAATTAGATTTAGCTTACATCACTTGTAGAATTTGCCCACAAAACTCAATACATTCCTACATCGGCATGTCTCCTTTTCATGCAAATTATGGCTTCTATGCCTGTACATTGCCCTTCAGAGCTCTTGCATCTGCAGTTCTTCATATCTCGGACTTCCTGCAAGAGAGGCAAGCTGCCCACTGTTTTTTACAGGAACAACTAGATCTGGCAAAACCTGCATACAAGCTGCAGACACCCACAGAGAAGAGGGAGCCAAAATTGCCGAAGAGGATTTGATGTGGCTTTCAACAAAAATGTTGCCTTCTGCCTAACCTTGCTGCAAGTTGGTCTCAAATTTTATTGGCCCTTTTCTAGTAGTTCAGCAAATAAAGTCGATTTCTCAACATGGCTTCAGAGGGGTCTATCGCGACTCACAGTGGCCAGATGGGCGTGGCTGGGTAGGCGTGACTAGGTGCATGCAGCCGACTCGGCATGGCTGAATCGGCACAGAACAAGTCACATTGTCTAAGTTGACATGGGGACAATTCGGTGCCCCACAAGCTTCTTGCCTCCCCAAACTGCCGGCAGCCAAGTGCATATGCACACACACACATGCACATCCCATTCTGAGTTTGGGGACCTTTACCCACAGACAGGGGTGGGTTCTAACTTAGCTCGCTGCTGGTTCGCTTCCTTCGCGTGCACGCAAAAAAATTAAAAAAAAATTCAAAAAAAAAAGAGAAGAAGCCGAAAACAAGATGGTGACGCATGCGCAGTGCCAGAAATTCAGCTTTTGCACATGCGCAGAAGAACTTTCTTTTTTTTTTAATTTTAAAAAAAGATGGTGGCGCCCACGGACCGGCACCGACCAAACCGAATCCGTGACGTCATCGTGACGTCACCAGCGGGTCGCTACCGGTTCGGGAGAACCGGTACGAACTGGGAGGAACCCACCTCTGTCCACAGAGGAAGGAGAGGTCCTTCTCCCCAAGCCCAGGCATGATTGGCAGCTTGCCAGCCCAGATGTGGATAATGGTGTGTGTTGGAATGGTGTATGTATGTGTGTAAACGCAGCACATCGAAAGAGATGTTCTTCTCCCAATCCCAGACATCCGAGTGTTGGCGTTTCACTATCCGGTGCCCCCCCCCAGGCAAAGCAGGAGGCAGGGGGCAACACTGCTACGCATGGAAGCATGGAAGAAAAAGGTTGCAGGAAGCAGTTTCCTCAGAGTCCAACATCTGCCTTGACAGGTCTCTGGAGAGAAGGAAAGGGTGGCAGGGGAGATGCACGGGGGGGGGAGGCTGGCGAGGGAAAGCAGGAGGCGGAGGGCAACGCTGCTGTGCCTGAAGGTGCCGAGTCAAACTTCTGCCTTGACAGTTCTGTGGAGAGCAAGAAGAGGAGGCAGGGGAGCAGCTCCCCCGCCACTCCCTCCTTCTCTCCAGAGATCTTTGTAATTCAACCAAGAAAAAAAAAAGAAAGAAAGAACATCATTAATATATTATAAATGGGTGCCTGAAGACTGCACAGTGCTCTGGTGCAGATCAGCAACGACACATTCAATAGTTCCCCTATAAAATCTCTACATTATGTTTTCTAACTCTATAGTTAAAAAATAATCTTCATAGCCAATGATTTTGTAATAAACGCTTTGCTGTTAGGTTGGCCTATATAAAATGGATGATTGCTCTAAGAATTAGCCACAAGTAAACCAGTGCCAGAACTGACAGTAACGTTTATGACGATTATGTAGAAAGCAGATCAATGTATGAACTCTATTATATATTCTGCTTCCATGACCTGCAGCAAACATACTTCTGTTTTTGGCATGGACCTACTCTTGCTGTTTCTAAGCAGTAAATTATGCAGCAATTTGTTAATATCTAATGAAACATTAGCTAAAGAATGCGGACAAAAATGGGGAGAAAGTCCATTGAATAACAAACATCAATCTCAGAATTAAGTCAAGAATTTCTGAAGTCTTCAAACAATTGTAAATGGAATAATTCATTAGATATGGGAACCTGTTTATTTCTTTAAAAATATTTGCTTACTCTTAACAAGTTAATACATTTAGAAATCCAAGATTTCACATATTACTTCTTAGAGATCATTATTTATTCCATATCTGAGCTATGTGGTAGTAATTAGTAGCATTAAAATAATATAAATATATGGAACATTATGTGAGCCACAAGTACTTTTTATTTTCTTTGAATATCAATATAGAGTTATTTTTAAACGTACCATCAGAAAGGCTCACATTAAGGAAAACTATCAGATTAGAACTTGGAACATTGATCTACTATGCATTTGATCAAATCTTTCAGCACAGATTGATTAGCTCTTTTCAAATTTGTTTCTATGTGGAATTATTTAGTACCAATAAAGGGGAATATAAATAGCTCAGGTTTAAAATGAGAGGTCCTTGGTTGTCTCTGAGCTTGGTTGTTTTCTTGTAGACGTTTCATTACCCAATTACCTAGGACTACAACTGATGATATTTCCTAGTTTGAATAATGAAAAGTCTGCAAGAAAACAACCAAATTCAGACAGCGCCAAGGACCCTCAATTATTTAGTTATCTGACAGCAGTACAGCAAAGAAAAAATATTTATCTATAACTCAAATAATCCCAGGGAAAAACAATTTAAAAAATAACAAACCACTCATTTTTGCATCCATGTGGCACATTATTCAATTCTCAGACCTTTTTGCTATTTTCAGTAGACATAGTATTTAAATATGTTATTAACTTGCTTTCAAAAACATTTTTTCTTAATCTTGACTATGTATACCGTGTTTCCCTGAAAATAAGACCCAACTGGAAAATAAGCCCTAGCATGATTTTTCAGGATGGTAGTAATATAAGCTTTACCCCCAAAATAAGCCCCAGTTAAGATCGTCAGCCAGACGGACACCATATTTCCCTGAAAATAAGACCTAACCAGAAAATAAGCCCTAATGTGTCTTTTGGAGCAAAAATTAATATAAGACCCGGTCTTATTTTTGGGAAAACACGGGAAGTTATTTGTTGATTAGCATTTTGAACTCACAAAGTAACAACTTGGAGGTATTTGGAACTCTTTGGGATGATCCATACTAAAGCCATTTCTCCTTACTAGGTTACTACAGGTAGTCCTCAACTTACAACCACAATTGAGGCCAAAATTTATATTGCTAAGTGAGAAATTTGTTAAGTGAGTTTTGCCCCATTTTATGACTTTTCTTGCCACATTTGTTAAGTGAATCACTGCAGTTGTTAAATTAATAACATGGGTTGTTAAGTGAATCTGGTTTCCCCGTTGACTGCTTGTCAGAATGTTGCGAAAGGTGATCACGTGACTCCTGGACACTGCAACTGTCATAAATGTGAGTCAGTTGTTAAGCATCCGAATGTAAATCACGTGTATTATTGCGATTAAAACAGAAAAAGTCATTTACAGATAAAACATATATGCCCCAGTATATCTTATGTTTTTCCAAAGTTGACAGGGCAAAATATTTGCTTCCCAAATTCTCAACTTCCTTCCAGAGACTAAATATTTTTTTAATCCAATTATATATTATCCAGAGTTCTCTCACAAAATAATACCCAGTTTTTATTCCATTCAGTTAGTTGTGTTTCTTTCTTGAGTATCTAAAATATTAGTACATGTTTGTTTCATAGGATTTTGATTTAGTATAATTATTATCTATTCCTAGAGACCTTAGTATTCTTCATTTTTAGATGTAATTCAAGCATATAGGACCCAGATTGTTGGGGGCAATATGCTGACTCTGTAAACCGCTTAGAGAGGGCTGTAAAAGCACTATTAAGCGGTATATAAGTCTAAGTGCTATTGCTATTGCTATATATGTGTTGGAACAGAATTGTTCCTTACTCTCTTCACTTTATTTCATTATCTTCTCTGCGTTCATATTAGGGTTGTGGAAATTTCAAAAATGCCTCAGAAGAAATGCTTCAGTCTTTGACCAAACGCATCACCTATTTTTAGTAATTGCTAAAGGTTATGTAATTCTATTCATTAAAACAGCACCAGCATTATTTTCATATTTCCAAACAGAGCACGCATCTAGACATTCCTCACATCAGGTTTAAGAAAGCAGCCTCCTCATCAGTTCATTTTTTTTAAAGGTCTCTACAGGGTTCTTCACGTTACAATGGCAATTGGGACCAGAATGTCTGTTGCTAAGCGATATGGTCATAAACCATGATGTCACATGAAAGCATTGCTTAGCAATGGCAGTCCCAGTTGTCATTGTAACCCCAGGACCATGTGGGTTGTTAAGTGAGGACCTCGTGTATCAGGAGTAATACGGGATGAGGTAGCAATAGCAATAGCACTTAGACTTATATACCGCTTTACAGTGCTTTACAGCCCTCTCTAAGCGGTTTGCAGAGTCAGCATATTGGTCCCAACAATCTAAGTCCTCGTTTTACCAACCTTGGATGGATGGAAGGCTGAGTCAACCTTGAGCCTGGTGAGATTTGAACTGCCAAATTGCAGGCAGCCGGCAGTCAGCAGAAGTAGCCTGCAGTACTGCACTCTAACCACTGTGCCACCATGGTAGAGTCCCAGAGAAATACGGTAGGTAGAGCTATGGATGGGTGTCACAGATGGGCACTATGGCGCATGGGCAGGTGGTTGGGTGCTAGGACCAGACACTAAGAAGCACAGCGATGGACAGGCAATAAAGCAGCAGGAGTGACTTGCAACTTCCTGTTAACTTTCCCATTGACTTTTCTTGTGGGAAGCCATCAGAGAAAGTCACAGATAGCAACTATGGGACCACAGAATAGTGCAACCGTCATAATTGTGAGCTGGTGCCCAAGTGCCTGAATCATGATAACATGACCATGGGAATGCTGCAATAGCTGCAACTTCGCAGACCAGTCCTAAGTTGTTCAGTGCCATCTTAACTCTGAGCAGTCATTTAATGAATCGTCGGAACCCAAGAACTATCTGTATCTTAGCAATCTCTGAGATAAACCAAACTAAAATCAATTATAAAATTTTACATTCCCCTTCAATAAACTCTGTTAAAGAAAACTCTGGGACAATCTTGCTTTCTGTTGCAGTGAGCTGCCAAGACAGTACTTCATACTATAGAGCAGGGGTGTCAAACCCGCGTCGTCACGGCGTCGTCACATGACGTATCGTGACTTTTCCCCCCTTTGCTAAACCGGGCGTGGGCGTGGCCAGCACGTGATGCATCCGGCCCACGGGCAACGAGTTTGACAGCCCTGCTATAGAGCCTTCAGATGCAACTTCACCATTTTCCTAGTCCCTTTTCTAATGTGATTAATTTCATTTGCTAAAACCTAAAGGATTGAGGGGAAAACCTATTTTTTAAAACCACTGTGTTATAGGACTTGTCTAGTGATTTCAGCAAAGGGCTAATGGCAGAAGAGAGAAGTAAATTGACAGTTTGTTCCCATGATTCTGGCCTCAGATTTTCTGTGCACACAAGAAAGAAGATTGAGGCTAATGGAGAAAGTGGTGTAGAATATCACAGGGAGATGGCCTTGAAAGAAATAGGCAAGAGCCAGGATATAAACAAAAAGGGCTTAAATATTCCTCAAGAACTGGAAAGTCCTCACTTAGCATCCTTCATTAGGACTGAAATTTTCTTTGCTAAGCAATGTAGCCGTTAGGCAAAAGAGCATGTGATCCCACGGCTTAGTGACAGCCATTTTGGTAGTCTTGTATGCCATTGTTATGCCAGAACCATACTGTTATTAGGTGAGGACTTCACACTTCTCCTGCCCAGCTGTGCCCACCTATGCTTCAACTCACCCCACCCACCTATCTCTCCTATCTCTGCTGTTTTGGCTGTCCTGCATTCCACTGCCACTGTGCCTTCCATCACCCCTATTGCCCCCACTGACCTCACTCTGCCCTGCCTCCCCACCTCCCTGTACTCTGTCAACCTGCTATAGCATGCTGCCCCAGATGATTTTTGCCATCTTCCTCCTCCTGCTACTGATGAGGGATGACAAGTTGGGTACAGCAGGAGTAGTACAGTACGGGGGGGGGGGCAGGACAGCAAGTGCAGCAGGTACAGTGGAATGCAGGGTAGCCAAAAGGGCAGAGATTGGGAGGAGGGTGGGAAGGCGGGGGGGGGGGAGAGTTGAAGCATCCATGCAGTCATAAATGTGGGCAGGTTGCCAAGCACTCAAATTATAATCATGTAACTGCAGAGGCACTGCAAGGGCCACAACTTAGACAGGATCAGGGGTGGGTTCCAACTTACCTCGCTGCCGGTTCGCTCCCTCCCGCGCCGTGTGGGCGCGCCTCATGGGCACGCGCATGCGCAGTAACAAAAAATCAGGGGAAAAAAAACAAAGCTGAAAAAAAGATGGCGACCGCATGCACAGTGCCGGAAGTCGGCTTCTGCGCATGCTCAGAAGGAAAAAAAAATTAAAAAAATTCAAAATAAATAAAATAAAATAAAATAAAATAAAATAAAATAAAATAAAAGATGGCGGCCCCCACGGACCGGCACCAACCGATCCAGTTTGGTGATGTCATCGTGACATCACCAGTGGGCTGCTACCGGTTCGGGAGGACCGGTCCGAACCAGGAGGAACCCACCCCTGGACAGGATATAAGAGATAAGAAAGTAACTCACAATCAGGCTTGCAAGATTTCATCATGAAAGCCTATCTTAATGAAGTATAGTTCAGTATATTTCATTAGAGTGTGTTTCTAGGTTTTGTTTAGCCAAAAGGGCTGGCATCACTCCTTTTTTACAAGGGAAATCATATAATTGACAATTGTATATGCAAAATTGTAGGGTCAACATCTTTCAGGTCTTAAGTCTGTGAAAAAGTTATTTGATTTACAGCAATGTCACATATATACAAATAGGCTTCAATTGCTGTCAGGTACAAAGGTTCAGAAAAATATGTTAAGCTGCAGCACAGAAAATTTCTTCAAGCTCATACAGAAGAATCTAGTCAACTAATGGCCAGCATTAAACTGGCATTAGATAAGAGTCAAAGGAATTCAAGGGGACTTGGATCGTTTGTGGCAACATAAGGACTCTAAGCTTATGACACGTTTAACTCTGTCCCCAGATCCACCTGCTCTTCTTCTACAATTACATGCCATAACTGCCATCTTGAGGGTTGTTGTTTTTTTACCTCCCCATGGCTGCTGCTGGATGGCTTATTGATCTGAACAGAACTTTACACTAATTACATTTATATTAATGCAAAAGAAAATTAAAAGGCAACTGTGTGCAACATAACTGTAGCCATTTTTCTATGTACCTGATATTTACAATTCACAAAGTTTAAGCTGTTGGCCATTTGATGGCTTCAGCTTTAACAAGTGGCATTTAATTCATTAAAGCAGTCCTGTCTTTTTTTAGATCTCATGCAGGCCTAAAAATGGATGAGCTTTTGAAAGAATGCCATGCTTGAATTTTTGCTCCGCCCTAAATACAGAGATACATTCCCACCCCTCACCCACCCCAATTCTAGTTAATAGCCTAGGAAAGCCTCTTTGGAAATTGCAGCATTTTCCAGCATTAAATTGTGCTAATGTAGAAGAGGAAATAGTATTACCACGTGCCAGTTCCATAAGGCTGGGTGACCTAATGTTACGTGCATTGTATTCCATGTGTTCTAATATGATGCAAATGTAATACTTTGATCAATTCATCAAGGCAACATTTATTGGATGCAGAGAACAAGGTTGCCCATTGAACCTCCACTAATTTAGAAATGCAACATTTTTGAATAGAGCTACACTAATAGCTAGATGAGGACTATACTCTGCATCAGAAGTGGGTTCCTCCTGGTTCGCACTGGTTCTATAGAACCGGTAGCAAACCGCTGGTGACATCACGGAGCCGGTTATGTCGATGCCGGTCCGTGGACGCCGCCATCTCTTTTTTTTTTTTTTGGATTTTTTTGGGGGGGATTTTTTTTTGAATTTTTTGCTATTTTTTTTCTTCTGCACATGTGCAGAAGCCGAGTCCCCGGCGCTGTGCATGCGCCGCCATCTTGTTTTTGCCTTTTTTTGGTGGGGGGGGATTTTTTGCAAATTTTCTGCACTGCGCCCGCACGGTGTAGCCACACGGCGCGGAAGGAAGCGAACTGGCAGCGAGGTAAGTTAGAACCCCTGCTCTGCATCCAAGACAACTATATTATAAGCATTTTCGTATTAATGAAACCTGATGCCACCTAATTGCTTGACGTTCTTTTAGCATCTATATATGCTCAGAAGCGTATTCTCTAACAAGCATTCCTGCTGGACACAAATCTCCAACAAAAAGAAATCTAGAAATTGTCATTTAAGATAGTGACATTGTAAGTCTCTTCTTTTCCTACCTATACATGTCTGTCTAGCCTTATTAGAGCAATACCATGCCACTAGTTCTACTAGTCAGTGATTTCTACTTTTTTAGTTTCTTTAATGAAAGCTGGGAACCTAAGCCAAACAGGCAGAAATGACCTGTACAGACAACTTCCAGAAAATTGGCTCATATGATAACCCTGAGTGTCAAATCTGCAGATCTAAACCAACTATCTATAAAATGTCAAAATAAAATCACAATTCAGGTATCATCCATACGTTAATCTATAATGTATTAATCTATTAAAAAATTAAAAGCAGTCTTCACTCACATCAGGTTTTTTAATTTCTTCAGTCACCGAGTTCAAGACGTTCCATCCATCAAAAGACCAGAGACCTTGATAAAATGCAATTCCAATAGCTCCAGCCTCCATATTGGTGTTTTGAAACGCATCTTGGAAACTGTGGGTTTGCCCCTGAGCAAGCAGCACTAGTCCTCCCACTGCGATGACCAATAGTGCCAAGAGCTTGGCAGCCGTAAATATGTTCATCATGGACGTCGCTAACCTGACACTGAGGCAGTTGACCAATGTCAGGAAGAGGATGCAGCTTATAGCAGTGCATTTGATCATGACCTGCGGAGGGGAGCAGCCAGAATAAAATGGCACCAGAGCATACTCTGCAAAGCTCAGTGAGACGGCTGCCACGCCAGCAGGCCTTACCACAATGATTGAGGTGAATGCAAAAAGGAAAGCTGGAAGGGACCCAAAAGTCCTCAGGATGTAAATGTAGTCACCCCCAGATTCTTTGATTAAAATTCCCAACTCAGCATAGGACAGAGCTCCAAAGATGACCACCAAACCACAGGCTGCCCAAATAATGAGACTACCACCAGGGCTCCCTATGTTATGCAGTACCCATTCTGGTGACATAAAAATACCTGATCCAATCATAGTTCCAGCTACGAGTGAGATAGCGCTGGTTAAGCCAATTTCTCGCTTCAAGGTCAAGTTCTCTGACATCTCACTCGGCTGAGCAGCTGAGTTTTGGAGGTTGCCTCTGCTCTTCCCTATGGTAGGACTTGCCATGCTTGTTTCTTCAGCAGAGTGGAGCAGGTCTGTCCATTGCAAGGAATAAATTAGAATTCACACTTTGAGTTAAGTTAATGATTGCAGGTACTGAGTGTCTTCCCATGTTTGGCTAGTATACATGAAGTCCTCAAAGCCCTACCTTGTATGAAACATTAAATTATCTGCTACAATGTCCTACCTGTCAATGACTACTTCAGCTTCAACCGCAACAATACACGAGCTCACAATAGATACAAACTTAATGTAAACCGCTCCAAACTTGATTGCAAAAAATTCGACTTCAGCAACAGAGTGGTAAATCCTGGAATACATTACCTGACTCTGTGGTTTCTTCCCCAAACCCCAAAAACTTTAACCTTAGACTGTCTACTGTCGACCTCACCCCATTCCTAAGAGGTCTGTAAGGGGCGTGCATAAGCGCACCAGCGTGCCTACCATCCCTGTCCTAACGTCGTACTCGTAAAGTATCATGTACTCATAACCATGCTTGTACTTCTTCTTCTTATTATTTTTTTTTGCAATCTTATATTTTATCTGTAATCATATACACGTTTGACAAAATAAATAAATAAAAATAAAATAAAAAATTGTAGAACTGATATAACAAAATAGGGGAAAAAATCAAGAACATATTTAGGCGATTATAAATAAATAAAAATAAAAATAAAAAAGGTTATTTTTACTTGTAAGAAGCAATTTAGGATGGGAAACACAATCGTGAATTGTTTGAGCTCCGGTAACTTATCCTTTTGATTTTCTAGATAAGCGGAGAATCTTCCTGCTCTTGAGGGCCTCTTTTATATCAGTTTGCATCAAGATAAGTAGTTGTTGTACTTAGTTCCTTTGGGCGATAAAAGAAAAGCAATTGGGAATATTTTACATCCACCTTCTTACAAAACTATAGTATAACTGAATGGCTTGAAGTCGTTTGAAGTCCCATGAAATAAGTATGGTATTGTATGTGACACAATGGCACTGTTCTCCTTCGAGGGAGAAGTCAATGGGCTGGGAAAACATCAAAAAAGAGTTACTTGACCAGCCTGCTAATTCTTATGGAGTTGGATTCAGACCCAAAGAGATCCAGTCATGAATATGTCTAACTTAAAACTCTGCTTAATCTGCCATTTCATGGAATCCAGTGAGCTGCCCTGATCTCTCTCTCTCCTCTCTCTCTCTCTCTCTCTCTCTCTCTCTCTCTCTCTCTCTCCCTCTCCCTCTCCCCCTCCCCCTCTCTCCCCCCCTCCCCCACG
>QLTV01000214.1:295847-314438 GCA_003457575.1 Thermophis baileyi
CTCCCCCTCCTCCACTGAACAGAAAGAGGCATGGTGAACATTTTCAGTTTCATTGCTGGAGTCCTGGCAGCAACTGAACATCTTCCTAATATTCCGTTTTTCAGAGGCAACAAAACCACATACCCTCACCACTGTCAACAACAAAATCAAATGGGGGAAAAAAGCCTCAGTGATGCTCTTGAGCCTAAGCTCCTGAAACAGTCTAATTTGCTCCCACACCCCCCCAAATGCAAACCTACACTAGTACTCAATCAGAGATATAGCCAGACCCCCATAAGAACCAAAACAACCCCTGTATGTTATTGTTATGAATAGTACCAGTGGCTACCAAGCTCTTCTAGAAACATCACACTACCTCCCATGGCCATCACCACCTTATGGAGTTCCCAAGGTGTGTTTGTGGGGGATTTTATCATACAGTCATCCTTAGGAAAACAAATACCTATGCCCACCCATCCCACAACACAGGCACACAGAAAAAGCTGTGCCAATGCACAATTCTCACACTGTATCAAAGCAGTCTATCCTACTTTGTTGTCAGTGCAATAGAACAAAACCTGGCAAAAGCAGCTTGTGCAGTCTTTGGAATCACTTGCCTGTCAACATTCCAGCTAAGGTAAAACTACTGGTGACATCCAGGGATGAGGTTTAGATATTGGCGAGTGGAAAAGTGTTGGTTTTTGTAATGTTTCGTCACAATATTCAGCCAGATCACCTCCAAAATATCTGCTTTAGTTTAACAGCAAGTCATCAAGATAATCTGGCTGTCTCTGAGTTGCAAATAGCTTTGACCCTGTACAAGGTAGCTTTCAATATTACCTATTTTTACTTGAGTACCACATGTTATGGTTAGAAAAATATGTATCATTTTCTGTTAAATGGTCTGTGTACTACTATATGAGTATTATGACTGTCGTAAAATGGATAACAAAAGGGAAGTTATTTAGGACTTAGGGAGTGAGGATATACCTTGGTGGTAGAAGGTTGGTAGTAGAAGATTTCTCCCACACTTGCTTCCTTGTATCAGGGATGTGTGCCACCACATTGTAGATAATAGGGAATGCTACTACAGCATAGTGTTTCAAGTTGTGATGGAGAACAATGTGTATTTCATGGGTGTCTTATGCAAAGGGTTCCAGTTCTTGTGACACCTTATTTTTGAGGTTCCGACTCACACTATGGCTAGAAAATGTCTTCCTATGGCACACCCATTGATGCTAATGAATGGGATGTTAGTTGGTTCTGTTGTCTAGGGAAAAAAAGCCTAAGCAAGCAGCTTCCGGTGATGAAAATGGCAGCTTAGATGCCTCCAATGTTCTAATCTTGGAGATGATGGGACAGCTTGTTTTGCTCCCTGCACAACAAGGGTGCTCTGTCTCCTCCTTTGGATTTAAAGAGAAAACCAGAATTGACCCATGTGAACCCTGGACTGTCACTCCTTGCAAGTAAATTGCAGAAACAAAATTTTGAGATGAGTGTCAAGGTGCTCTCTCTCTCTCTCTCTCTCTCTCTCTCTCTCTCTCTCTCTCTCTCTCTCTCTCTCTCTCTCTCTCTCCACATGTGTGCAAGGGTTTCCATCAAATTCACAGCTGCAATGTAGCCAACTTTAAGGACCCTAGAACTGACCTAATTCATTTCTAAATCACTTTTTCAATGTATTCATCTTTGTAGTTAAAGAGAAACTTTCTTTGGTTCAAATGAATACTTCTGTTTAGAGACTTTATTTCTGGAGCTATATTTATATTGAAGTGTTAAGAATTTTTTCTTATATTTGTCTGAGTTGCAAAAACTTGGAAACAAAAGAGACTCAGAGCATCTAAACAGAATTAAGTTGATTTTTTATTTTTGAAAGACTATTTTTTGATGAATCTAGGTTCTTCAGCTTGGAGCATCAAATTGCTCTGCTTGTTTTTTCTATCTACCTACCCATCATTTGGTTGGATTTATAAACAAGGACTGCCTCCTTTGAATTAAAGGTTGTTAATAAATCTTTTGCCAGCAGTGTATGATATAGACCATGGCTCCACATAGGGGTATCAAGATCAGGGTTTAGAGATGAGCAGCAGCTTCCACTGTCCCTTATGAATATGATTGTTTGACATCTTGGGTACAACATTGGCACAATCTTTAGAAGTTTAAGACTTTGAAAAACTTTTTTAAAAAAGACTGGATAAGATTTCAGTGGAAATTAAACCATTTAATGTCAGGATGGAACTTTTGGAGAGAAAAAATCAGAAATTAGGGATCTGAGGAGAGGACTGGACAATTTGGCAGGGCAAATTTGGCTCTGCTGGAACTCAGAGAGAAGGAACTCTGAGGTTTAGGGTTATTCTAAACCAGGGGTGTCAAACTCAAGGCCCGGGGGCTGGATCCGGCCCACAGGGTGCTTAGATCTGGCTCATGGGGCCGTCCTGGAAACAGCGAAGGACTGGCCTGTGGTGCCTCTGCCAGTGAAAACGGAGCTCGGGAGGGTTGCAGGAGGCCGTCGCAGCCGAAAACAGAGCTTGCGAGCCCATTTTCACTGGCAGAGTGCTCGGGCCGCCACAGGCGCCCCCGACACGGGTGATGTAGAGCTGGCCATGCCCACCCTGGCCACACCCACCCTGGCCACACCCACCCTGGCCCCCTGAGGTCAAACACAACCCTGATGCGGCCCTCAATGAAATCGAGTTTGACACCCCTGTTCTAAACAGAACCCTTTTGAAAATATATGATAAAATAAAATAAAACCAAGAGGAGCTGCTGCAAACACGCTCCGGCAACAGCAGCCCTCTCCACCCCTGCTGAAAATATATGAAAAATGTTTATTCAGGCATTAGTTGATCTGTTGAACTGGGAAGAGGAACAGATGGTGGGATAGTTGGACAAGGTCTTATCGCATAAATTCACATCAGACTTCAGTGAGAATTTCTTCACGGAATCAAATCAATGATATATACATCCCCAAAGGCTCAAATTATAGTTAACGGTGAATTGATTAACCATTTGATATTCAGAAGAAGGACAAGACAAGGTTGTCCTCTGTCCCCTTTGTTGTTTATTTTAGTTTGTAAAGCTTTGAATAAAAATATTAGACAAGATGAGAAGATAATGGGCTTAAAAATAAAAAAAATAAGACCTTTACATTGAGAGCTTTTGCTGATAATGTGGTTTTGATTTTATAGGATCCCCTGAAAGGGATTGATTCTTTGATGAAAAAACTGAAATGTTTTGTTCTGCCACCAAATTTTAAGATAAATAACTAGAATACAAAGATGTTGGTTTAAAATATGACTCAATCAAATCTTTATTCAGTCAAATAAAATAAAAAAGTCAATTAAGACACAAGAAAAATATAGTTATTCTAAAATATCTAAAAACGGTTAGGGTTAATGCTATGGTATACTGTGCAGATTATAGAACAGTACTTGACTATAGTCAAGGAAATAAAATTAGATTGATGCAATACTATCATCTTGAGATAAAACAGATTAGACTGATCAGGATGTTTAATAAAGAGTAGAAATAATAATTGTTAGCAAGCACCTGCACGGAGAGGGCAATAGAGAACAACATATTCCATTGATTCAATTATTTCTCCACTACATAGACACAGCCTCTGTTCAAAGGGGATTTTTTGGTATCATCCTTCAGTAGTAGCTGTTGGGAGGGCATCGAATCTGACTAAGAAGGCCCTTCTGAATGTTGGGACTGTTATGCGACTGAGATGTCCAGCTGGTTGGAGAGGATGTTCAGAGTGGCTCAAGAAGGTATTTCTGGGTAGGCTGGAAAGTCTGCTTGCAGCTCTAAATCAATCGCTCGCTATTTGAGATCTTTCCAGTGAATGTAGATTTTAAAAAAATCATTTTATCAGATATGCCATATTGAGAATTTGGAACAGTTATAAGGCAAAATTGTTTTCTAAAATTCCTTTATGTTTGGCAGCCCCCAAACCCATTTTTAGAAGGGAAAATCATAGCTAAACAAAAATGACTTACTGAATTTTTCTGAAGGAGTGCATAACTTAAAAAAACAAGAGAAGATTTTGGAAGGCTTTACATGCCATTGATTTCCTTTTGTTCAGCTAATGGAAAGATTTAAGTTGGATAAGAAGAATTATGAATTTGGAAAGGAAGGGCCATCAAAGGGGCAGGATGAGTGAATAAGGATTCTAAGTCGTCTTTTGAATCAGTGTTTGTAATACTGTTTTTGGTGACCTTTTCTTTCTACTCTCTTTTCTCTTTCTCTTTTCATAGCTACTGCTACTTGCTTGGCTAACAGAAAGAGATTGGTGGTATCATGAAACTTTGCCAGCATTTTCTTTTGGCAAGAGTTCAAGGGATACCAGGAATCTTGTGACTAGTGCCTTCAAACTGGTTATTTTTACACATGCATCCCTGCTAGAACCACTAAATGCTAATCGGGCCATTTGTGTTATACAATAAGGTCAAGGAATATATACATACCACATTAAGCCAAAATCAGATGAACCACTTTTTGGCTGTGCTTCCTTGCTTGCAAAGGTAACCCTGTCACATGTTGGTGGAAGAGACTATGATGTGGGTCAAAGGGAATGCTTCACAGCAAAGCTAAAGACCTGGTTTCATTCTGGCATTTGCAGGTAATGGATTAGGTACCACAAGAAGAAGTTATATCAGAGATCCTGGAAAGCTACTCCAAACAAGCTACCGGTATCCAAAATCAGTGGTATCCAAAATCTTACTTTCCTTACCCAGCCTAATCTTATTAATGTTTGTAGAAATATAAGATTACTGTGAGTCCCACAGAATGATAGTCTTGCTATACAGAACTTCAAGATGAAGCTATCTTTTGAAGCTATCTTTTGCAACGATTGGCCAAGAATTCTAAAGTATTTATATGGCCAAATGAGAAGCTTCTGTGAAAGGCCAAGGTTCTCTTCCAGTATTTCTTCAACATCCTGGGCATATTTGCCTGGGCTATATTACAGGAATATAAAGCGGATTAATATTTAAACTCATTTTTTGCATTCCAGGGACCAGCAAAGCAAGTTTACAATATGGTGTGAAGTTATCCAGTGTTCCAGCCAATCAGCCATGTCATCCTCTAAGATATTCTTTTTCTTGACTATTTTGTTTTCATTTCTCCTGGCAGCCAGCTAGATTTCCAGAGTTGCTGCAAATAAGCAGTCTTACTTGGGCTTTCAGATTTTTAGGTTCTGGATTTTTGATATTTTCCCTTTAAGCTGATATGCAAAATGTTTGTTGCCTTATGGCTCTTACCTTGTTTGGCTGTAAATAGTATGGGCAGTGCCACTGAACTATATAACAATGGTTCTTATTTCTAAGCATGGAAGATAAAGAATATATCTCTAGCCAGTTGGCTAAAAGGAACTGCTGGGCTTATCTCCTTTCTCCATTAAAACTGCATCCACCTGATAGTTTGTCCAGGGCTGGTCTACTGTTCTGGAAGTCTTGAAAATAAAATGGAAGATTCATCAGAGAGAAACTATGGATGGAACAGGGATGGGTTCTAACTTACCTCGCCGTCGGTTCACTTCCTCCTGCGCCGCGTGGCTGCGCGTGTATTGCATGCCGTGTGGCCACGCTGCGGCGTGCGTGTGCGCGCTTCATGTGTGCGCATGCGCAGTGCCGAAAATTCGCAAAAAATCCCCCCCCAAAAAAGCCGAAAACAAGATGATGGCGCATGCACAGTGCCGGGGACTCGGCTTCTGCACATGCGCAGAAGAAAAAAAAATAGTAAAAAATTCCAAAAAAAATCCCCCCCCCCCAAAAAAAAAAAAATCCAAAAAAAAGATGGCGGCGTCCACGGACCAGCACCGACAGAACCAGCTCCGTGACATCACCAGCAGTTTGCTACCGGTTCTATAGAACCGGTGCGAACCAGGAGGAACCCACCTCTGGTATGAGGACTGGCTAAGTCCTGACTTGTGTGGTTTGAAGGGATTAGCCCTGCTGAAATGATGTTCCTCTGCTATGGGTTTGCCCCAGCTGTTTCATCATGCACTCTACACTTATATGCATTTCTCTATATTTGGCTATGAAAATATGTGTTCTTTTTGACTAGACTAAATTCTAGGCCCAAATTGGATTTCAAGTCTTTTTTGCCAGTTTGGCTGAAGTTTACTAACAAGTGAGCACTGATGATGTTACCTAGTTTGGGTAATGAAACGTCTGCAAGAAAACAACCAAGCTCAGAGAGCACCAAGGACCCCATATTTCAACAACAAATATTCTCCTTTGTTGGCTTATCAACCCTTTCAGAGCTAAGAAGCACTTGCAACGTTTTGTAGCAGTGCCCACTTGTCATGGCTAATCTACATGGGTACAGATTTTCTTTCTGAATATGTTGAATTCCTTTTTAAAACAAATAAAATTGAAACAAATCTCCAGCTGCTTATATAGACTTGCCATTCAATGTTCTTGTTCATTACTGCACAGAAGCCCTACTTATTTCAGAAAATTGTTTTATCAAGATCACTATATTGGCAACTTCTACCTAAAATGTACTAGCTAGCAAGCACCATACTCTTGATAAAAGAATTTTCTGAAAAGTGTTGGGTTAACACAATAAGTTATTTTTGTTTCTTATGGGTACTTGAAATATTCTCCAAGTTATGGTAGAGGTCAATAACATTCAGTGCCTGCCCTCTTTTCTATTTTGTTCTTCACTGAATAGATTGCTGTATATTCTGAAATAAATTTCCTTGTACTTGAACAAATGAATGTATAATTTTATCCTTCTTAAAAGCTGGAACTACTGGATACAGAAAAGGCAATCAATAGATATATTAACTGGGTTCACATATTATACTACTAAGCCATGATTTGCTTAGCCACGGTTTATTCAATAAGTCACAATTGTTGACTTTACATGACAAGCTAAATTACAAGGTTAAAGTTTAGTAAACCAGACAAGACACTTTAGACTTAGCATGAAAGCCTTTTTCTGTAAAGGGTCACAAGACTACAATAACCAGCAATAAGAAAAATAAATAATGTAAACAAACAAAAATATCATGAAGCCTTAATATAAATGTATCTAAGCAAGGAAGGTTTCGCTTTAGAAAAGTCTGATTGGTACATATATATCAATGCCATTTTTAGGGACAATTATGAACAGGCCTATCATCTTGATACAGAGTAGAAGTAAGATGAGCTATGCAGCTATACTTTAGAAGAGAATGGATATATCCCATGACATAACTCTTTAATGAAGACAGTGGGTGGCATCTGACCTTTAGTGCTTCTTAATAAAAGCACAACAGAAACACAGGCAGGAGAGTAACTCCCACTTCCAGTACAGCTAATTCTGGAAACCAGATGGGTACATTCTGTAGTGTTTCTGGAACTGGATTTCTACATCTAACTTCTTTTTTGAAATGAACCCCTATTGCCATCTACTGGTCTTTAAATAGTAAAAGCTTTATTTTATGAAATGCCTGCAGGTTGCACATATAGCGCTCAGAGACTGCTTCCATATGCTCTGCAGGATTAGTACTTTACAGAGAAGGAGCATAAACCACAAAGGATTGTATTTTAATATTGGGCAGAGAGAGAGACAGCTACCTTAAACAGCTGATTTGAATTATCACAAAAGGCAAGAAGTTGTTAAATGCTTTTTTATAGCTGATGAAGGCAGTCATGGAAGACTTCTTGTTCAAAGGAGGAGAATTGTACCAATGAAGAACTGTACCATAAAATTATAAAATCTTTGTACAATGAGATCTATCATTAGAAGACATGTAGAAACGCCATATTTTACAGAGGTAAAAAATTAAGGAAACAAATCAAAACTAAACAACCCAAGATGGAAGATCTAGTAAAAAACAGCTCAGTGAAGACTTCAATTGACTAATGACTAAGAAAATATATGGATGCAGGAGATGAACACTGGAAAAACGGGCAGTGAAACTTCCTTGAGTCAAGCTTGATCCCTGGTAATGCCATGGACACATCCCTGTTGTTTTCTTGGCATTTCTATGGAAATGGTTTGATTGTTTCCAGGATGTTTTGTCTTTACTTTCTCTCTGTTCAGCACAGTGGTCTCCAATTCAAGTATTAAATGCTGTTTGGCATTTTTCAAAATCAGTCAGGGATGCTAGATGCTGTCATTATGGGAAACTTAATGAAATATCTTTGAATGGCTGAGAGGGCCAGTGGGGAACTCCAGCAACACGCTGTTGCAGGTCCATTTTGTGTATGTTTCTATCAGAAATATGGTTTATGCTTATATTAAATAGTTCTTTAATTCCACTCTTGCTCTAAAGATCACAGAGCAGAGGTGGGTTCCTACCGGTTCTAACTGGTTCTTTAGAACCGTTAGTAACTCGGCGATGACGTCACGGAGCAGGTTCCATCTTGGATTTTGCTTCTGCGCATGTGCAGAAGCTAATTTTTGCTTCTGCACATGCGCAGAAGCTATTTTTTGATTGCTGTGCGCACACGGCGCGACCCTGAGCGAACCAGCAGCAAAAGGATCCAGAACCCACCTGTCACAGAGCACATTATATAATTGCTCTTTATTCTGATTTTTTACAGGATTGTGAGGAAGACTTGACAATCACCCTTTATTAGCCTTAACTCTTTTAATGAGCTTTTGCTTTTCACTCTATCCATTCTACATGAATTCACAATGAGACCTACTATATTTCATTTCATTTACATTTATGTATTTACTTACTTTTACTTTATTTTTGTATTGCCATTGAAAGTCATCACTGGAGCCAAGTGAGAGCTAGTTGGATTCTGGGCAAAATAGCAACTCAGTCTTCTTGGAACTTCATCTTGCTTCTCCACAGGCCAATCCTTAAAGTACCAGGTCAAGGCTTCTCCTGCATCACTGCTCAGCATGTGTTGGAGAGGTATATCAGGGTACCATCAAAATACTGATATCTCATCCCAAACTAAGAGATGATTTCTCCAGGAGGCTTCACATAAATGAAACTTGCTAATACATACACCTAATATCTAAACATTTATTTGTGTTTACTGAATCGCCATTCTCCACAGACTGATTTCCACTATAAATGATACACGCAGGGCAGTAGTGGGTTTCAATTACCTTCACTACCGGTTCGCTATTGGGAGTGTGCGTGTGCCCGCGCGCAGAAGCTTCTGCACATGCGCAGAGATGTCCGGGCAGGTGGGCGGAGCCTCCCGCCACCGCCGCTACTGGTTTGCCCGATCCAGGGTGAACTGGTAGCAACCCACCACTGATGCAGGGGTGTCAAACTGGCGGCCTGCGGGCCGGTTGCATCACGCACAGGCCACGCCCACCCCAGCTCTGCGAAGGGGGAAAATGTCGCAAAACGCCATGTGACGGCAACATGACGCCGCACGTTTGACACCCGTGCACTAGAGCAGTGATGGTTAGCCTTTTTGGCACCGAGTTCCAACACAGGAGCGCGTGCGTGTGTGCGTGCGTGTGCTGGAGCACCGAACCCTGGAAGAGAGCAGCTGACCGGTGTGCATGTGTGCGTGGCCAGCTGCTCTCTTCCAGGTTCCGTCACGCGCATGCGCGCTGGCCAGCTGGTCTTTGCGCATGTGCACAACGGAACCTGGAATTGCAGCTAGCGACGGCACGCATGCGCGCACGGCCAGCTGCTCTCTTTTGGGTTCCATTGTGTGCATGCATGCCAGACACCTGGTTTTCGCGCATGTGCATGACGGAAGAGAGCGGCTGGCCGTGCGCGGATGCGCACCAGCCAGCTTGTCTTCACGCATACACGAGACGGAACCCGGAAGTGCAGATGGCGACGGCACGCGTGTCCACAGAGAGGGCTCTGCGTGCCACATCTGGCACATGTGCCATAGGTTCGCCATCATGGCACTAAAGCATTCATTCTTGCCAACTAGCCCATACCAGGTGCTGTTGTTGGGGTTATGGACCAAAACACCTGCAGGTGTCAGGTTAGGGAGGCTTCTCTACATCTGCAATAACTTTTCTACTTAGAGAAAGCATAGTGACATGTATAAACAGCAGTGAGAGAAACTTATGCTCTGAAAGTTTTTACTTTTTCCTTCTGTGTCCACATAATCTTTGCAAACCAGGAAGAAAGGAACACTTACATTTGTAATCAAGCTCAATAATGGCACTCCTAAATAATGGTAGCCATACATGGAATTCTTCCACAGTTCCCTCGATACCAGCATGCTGGGAGGGAGCCTATGAAATGCTTAGTCACCGCTTTACTGCCCAAGGTTGGAGTGGGGGGGGGGAGGAAGCACAGTTCTACATTAAAGCATTTCTAGGATTACAGAGGTTTCTACATATGGTAAAGCTTAACGAGGAGCCTACTGTATTAATGCCAGAAAGAAACAGTAGAAGTATTTCAAACTGAATTTACAAATAATAAGGCTTTGGAAGACATAGACAAGTATGAGCCAGACCTCTCAGAACTATAATTAGAACATAACTCTGACAGAGATGCAAGGGACAAGCTAGTATGTGGTATCAGTGATGAAAAATTCATGACTACAGCCTGAACCACAGAATCCATCTTTTGACTTTGCTACAAAGCTTCTCCAGGAGTCAGTATGGAATCAGTAAGTAAAAGTACACCGTCTTTACTCGCTTGCAAAAAATAAAAATGAAGGGATTATTAATAAAGTTGTGAAATTTGCACCATGGATAGCCCAGGTAGTATTTATATTAAAAGCATATGTTCCTTGGTGCCCATATGGTGACTACAAACGTTTATAAATCAGATCTTCCAGCTACAGCAATCACCTGCTTCCTAAAGTAGAGTTCTTTTGCAGTATTAATGTGCTACATAAGCCTTAGAATTAGGGCAAACAAGAAGCAAAGCAGTTGATTTCATGAGCTTCAACTGCTCAGTTGTAAATTTTTCAACAGATGCAAGACAAAAATCAGAGCAGGCTAGTAGAATCGAGAGGTGGAACAACCCATAGAGATCATTTAGTCCAACTCTTTGGGCTAGGGGTGCAGGATTCACAAGAGTGTCACTGGCAGATAAGAATCCAGCCTCCGATTGAAAATTTTAGTAAAACAGAACTCATTCTGTTGTACGGGAGCCTCTTTCGCTGATAGCTCCCGTAAGTCAGGAAGCCGCTTGACCTTCCTTCTGTAGTTTTAACTGATCTGATCGTACCTTGTGGGGCAATAGAGATTACGTCTACTACTCTTATACGATAATCTTCCAAATATTTAAATATTGCCATTATATTTCTACTTGGTTGTCTTTTCAGGAGACCAAACATCCCTCATATGTTCCTTGTTAGGCTTGGTTTCCGGATTCCTCCTTGGTTGCAGTCCTGTGTACTTGCTCCAATTTGTCACTGCCCTTTTGGTGCCAGGAATAGGACATGCTATTTCAAAGGGGTATGACCAAGGCAGAGGCAAATGGAACAATTGCTTCATGTGATCTGGGCTCCATGTTCCTGTTAACATACCACAAGATGGCATTTGCTTTTTTATCAGTTGTTTCACGTTGCTGGCTCATATTTAACCTGTGCTTTAAAGAGACAACCAGATGATCTACTGCCAAGCCAAGTCTCCCCCAAGTTTAATATCTGTGCCTTACATTTTCCCCATCCAGATGCAGAAAGTTGATTTCTACCCAATCATCTCACCCACGGCTCAATTCTTTCTCAATATTTCCTTTTTCTTCTTAACTATTAGTCACCCCTCTAAACTTTATAGTGTCCCTCATCCAACTCATTGATAAAAATGTTGAAGAGCCAGGACCCAGGGAGCTATCAGGCAGTCCATTTTGATACTTCCCTCCATTTTGAAATGGAGCCTCTAAGGCAGGGTTGTCAAACTCGCGGGCTGCAGGCCGGATGCGTCATGTGCTGGCCACGCCCATGCCCGGTTTAGTGAAGGGGAAAAAAGTCCCAATACATCACGTGATGCCACCATGAGGACGTGAGTTTGACACCCCTGCTCTAAGGAGCCCTTTGGATACTGTCATTCTGCTAAATGTGAGTCTACCTAAGTCTATCTAGCCCATGTTTTATTATTTTATGAAGGATGTTATCAAGAGGCACTTTATGAAAGGTTTGACAAATACACAAAGCTGATGGAAGTCCCCTGATCTAATACCTTAGTGACTCAAACAAGGAGGTATGGTTAGTTTGCCATGATACGTTACTAATTGAAGTATGCCCACCAAATGCTTACAAATATGCTACCTGGTCATCCGTTCAATAGATATATTAAACTTGCAGATCTGTATTGTCTGGGTCCTTCTTAATCCCCTTTTGAAGGTGAGGATATTCTTTTCCTTCATTCTTCTGAGACCTCGCCAATCCTCCAGGAGTACTCAAAAACATTAAGTTTTCTGATGACTTGCAATGGTTATTAGAGACTTTCTTGTATTTAGTTGCAAATTTCTTCTCTTTCTATTTCTCAAAGGTACCCATTCTTTCTTGAGCATTTAAGAATTCTGCATATATCCATACTAATTTCTTTGATTTCTCCTGATTTTCTTTCTTGTGAGGATTGTTTGTGATGCACCTTCAGTATTTCCCATCCGTCCTGGTCATTTTTGTTATTTAGGACTTCAGGCCACTGGATCCAAACCTATTTTATTTCAAAAGTTCATCAGAACGGGCTATCCTGAACTCTTATGTGTTGGTCTGACTCTTTCCAGTTCTTTCTCCTCTGGATATCATATATTCAAGCATAACATGGTTACTTTCCACCAAGATGTCAGTATTCTTCTACCAACTATCTCCCACCTGTTGGTAAGGCCTAGATCCAGTATAGCAGATCCCCTGTTTTTCTTCCACTTTCTTATAAATGAAGTGAGAAAAGACAAGTTGGATTGCTGACTCTTGACAAAGTTAAGAGTTGAACAGATTTCAGGATGCTGCGTATTTCTTTGAAAGACTTCACCTGCATCTTCTTCTACCCAGGTGTCTTACAAATAAACTTCCACAATATATCACTTTTGTTTTTCTCTCTCTACTTTTATCCTTACCCAAATAATTCGATAAAGATTTCAAAAAGTAAAAGACAAGAGTTTTTGCCATGCATATTATTTATTTGTTCGTATTTATTTATTACTGGAAACTCTTATGCTGCTTTACCCAAAACAGCTCTAAGCAGCAGCGGTAATTAAAAAACATACTCAGATAGCACTAATCAGTGGAAGCAGATTATAATACCGGTACATACATGAATAAAAATATTAAAAATAAAAATTAGAAGTTCGATATATCAATAGTGCATGCTCACTGGAAGTAATTGCAGGCTGAAAAGCCAGCTCATCTGAAAACAAGCCATGGGGCCAAAATCAGAGACATTTCTAAAAACTGGTGCAAAAGTCAACTGCAAGTTAATTCAAAGAGCAACTAACAAGAAACCAAAAGGAAACCAGTCAGGCAGGGAATTGTTTCCAGCACAGGAAGGAGGCTGGAGTGTTTTCTCATACAACTAGAGATTTTAACTTCACATAATTAAAGGAATTACCGTAATACCTTCCATTCTCTTGAAGAAGTAGGGTGATCTCTGCTGTTCGGCCCTCTTTAGCTTGTGGTATTATTTATGGCGTTGCACTCTCCCAAGGTCAGGGATTGACTCCTTGCTTTCTGAATCAACAGCTAACTCATGGGTGTGTGTCAGCCTCAGTATCAGAGGAGTCTGTACACTCAATCCTCACTTACCAAACATCATTGGGACTAGCAACTCGGTTGCTAAGCAAAAAAAAAAAAAAAATCACCTGACCACACCAGACTTATATACACCATCCCTTCTGCTTCCATCAAGTGAATCACCATGGTCGTTAAGTGAGACATCATGTGACTACAACTGGCAGTTTTATTTCTGTGTTCTCATTCATTCTGCTTCTTGGAAGCCAGTTGGCAAGCTCACAAATGGCAATCAGGCGACCACAGGAGGCTGCAATGGTTGGGAATGTGTATCAGTTGAATGAATGGCAATCATGTGACTGTGGGGCACAGATGGCTGTAAATGAAAGGACTGATCGCAAACTGTTTTTTTCAACTCTCATAACTGAACGGTCACTACACAAGGCAGTTGGCAAGTGGGGAGTATCTGTAGCTAGAAGCTATTCAAAAAGTGGACACTTGTAATGCTGGATGAAGCATTACAAGCAATACATTAACAAAAAAAAAAAGAGGAAGAATTAAACTCAGGTTTTTCGAACAGAGGTAGGCTAGAAGTTCATAGTGGAAACAACAAATGTACTATTTTTTCCTGACTCAAGGATAAAAGGGCTGCATTTTAACTGTACATGTAGTCCTTGACTTACGACCACAATTGAGCCCAAAATTTCTGTTGTTGAGACATTGGTTAAGTGAATTTTGCCCCGTTTCTTTCTTTCTTGCCACAGTTGTTAAATGAATCATTGCAGTTGTTAAGTTAGTAACACGGTTGTTAAGTGAATCTGGCTTCCCCATTGACTTTGCTTGTCAGGAGGTCGCAAAAAAATATGAGTCAATTGCCAAGCATCCAAATTTTGATCACGTGACGATAGGGATACTGCAAGGATCATAAGTGTGAAAAATAAATCACTTTTTTCAGTGCCGTTGTAACTTTGAACAGCCTCTTAACGAACTGTTGTAAGTCGAGGACTACCTGTATTCTGGGAAAAGAATGAATGCTTCCCAACATTTTGGTTACCCTGTCCATCCGCACAACATTGAGCGGGTCCTTATTTTTTCAGTTTTTTTAAAGTAATTCCAATGGTGTTGCTTCATGGCGCTGAGCCGTGGTAGCACAGTGGTTAGAGTGCAGTACTGCAGGCTACTTCTGCTGACTGCCGACTGCCAGCAGTTCGAATATCACCAGGCTCAAGGTTGACTCAGCCTTCCATCCTTCCGAGGTGGGTAAAATGAGGACCCAGATTGTTGGGGGCAATATGCTGACTCTGTGAACCGCTTAGAGAGGGCTGTAAAAGCACTATGAAGCGGTATATAAGTCTAAGTGCTATTGCTATTGCTATTCTCATAACCTAACTTGTTAGACTCCTGTTGAAGTAAGCAGGTCCATAGCTACTAGTTGCAACTGTTCAAACTAGTAAATGGTAACATTTAAGAAAATAAAATTCCTGTAAAGAGTGTAACTTGTAATTAAAGAAAATTTTGAATGCTTTTGCACCAATAATGACATATAAAGTAGGGGTCTGAGACTTATACCTATAATAGTGAAATAAAGCCAATTATGATACCGGTAGTTAATAAGATAAACTCATCCAAAAGATGCTAAAGCAATTATTGCCATTTTTTTTTAAGCCTCATTATGGACATTCCTTTAACTTGTTCAAAGTAGCTCTTACAGCACAGACATATGAAGATTCAAGTATTTATTACATGCTCAAAATAACTGCTGCAAAAACCAGCTTGACAGAGAGTTGGTTTTAAGATGCAAAGATTCTTTTTTTTTTTAATGAGGTGGGAAGACTGTTGGTCTGGAAAATATAATATTATTTGTGTTGCATATCTTGCCACTTCTGCTACATAATTATTCATGTTTAGACTGGAAAGAATTAGCTGTTATATTTAGAGTGTAAAATTGCATAATAATGCACAGACTAGACATAACACTGGACTCACACTGGCATGCAATGCCCTGACAACTTTGGTTCTGCTTGTGAATAAATTGAAAGTAATTCCTCTACAGCTGGTCTGCACAGCTGGGCTTTTGAATGTTTTTTTGGGCATAACCAGGAGAGAGCAATGAGAGACCAGGAGACAACCAACCAACCAACCAACCGACCGACAAACCAAACTTCCTTCCTTCCTTCCTTCCTTCCTTCCTTCCTTCCTTCCTTCCTTCCTTCCTTCCTTCCTTCCTTCCTTCCCTCCCTCCCTCTCCTTCCTTCCTTCCTTCCTTCCTTCCTTCCTTCCTTCCTTCCTTCCTTCCCTTCCCTTCCCTTCCCTTCCCTTCTCTTTCCTTTCCTTTATTTTGATTTTAAACTAATAAAATGCAATACTTATAAACATAAACTGTTTTTCCTACTGCTATAAACATTACAATTTGGTTGCCACAACTTCCAAAAATTGTTAATCACAGGCTTTGAGGGGAGCTTCATATGGCAACTCTATAACTTCACCAAGCAAACAAAAATAAATTATCATGTTGGCTGTGACCAGGATAATTTTTGACATAGGGCACTGTGCCTCCCAATTTTTGGGGTGCAGTTCCTGTATCCCTCCAAAAGCTGCTAGCCGTTTTATTTTATTTTTTAAAAAAAATTCTATGCTACTTCTACTTTAAAAAAAATTGCAAAACAGTTTACAATTAACTAAGCAGGTAAGAATTAATGGTAACGTTTAATATGATACAGGAGGATGTCAGCACAAATACAAAGACTTAACTCTATAGACCAGGGGTGTCAAACTCAATTTCATTGAGGGCCGCATAAGGGTTGTGTTTGATCTCAGGGGCCGGGGTGGGCGTGGCCGGAGTGGGCATGGTCAGGGTGGGCGTGGCCAGCTTAACATCACTCATGTCGGGGGCACCTGTGGTGGCCTGGGCGGGGCTGGGGGAATCCACTGTCTCCAGCGGAGGAAGGCGAGACCAGGGAGAGCGCCAAACCCTTGTCCTCCAGAGGAGCCTCCCTGTCCCTCTCAGGCCACACAGAGGACCCCAGATGGCGGCGCAGGCTGTCCAGAGCTCTGGGCAACAGAGGGCAAGCGCCCAGCCCTCAGGCTCCCAGGGCACCAGGACCCCACCATCCCGAGCTCCGTTTTCGGCTGCGATGGCCTCCTGCAGCGGTCTGCCAGCGAAAACGGAGCTCGGGAAGGCGGCGCGCGGCCAAAAACAGAGTCCCCAAGGTCCATTTTTGCTGGCAGAGCGCTGCAGGAGGCTGTCGCATGGCCCTCCCGAGCTCTGTTTTTGCCGGCAGAGGCACTGCGGGCTGGTCTTTCGATGTTTCCAGGGAAGCCCCACGGGCCAGATCTAAGCACCTCACGGCAGGCCAGATTTGGCCCTCGGGTCTTGAGTTTGACACCCCTGCTATAGACAAAGTCTATAATAGTCTATAGGAAGAAAAGAGAAGAAGAGGACCACTGTCATCAAGATGGATGGACTCAATTACAGCAGCAATGGATACGCTTTTAAAAGACCTGAAGGACCACACTGGGAACAGATCCTCCTGGAGAAAATCTATTTTTATGGTCTCTAAGAGTTTACCTTATTGTTACCCTTTCTTTATTATTTTTTATAATGACAAACATATCTAATGCTCCTTCCTTCTCCTTGTTTTCCCCACAACAACCCCGCAGGTGAGGTGGGTTGGCCTGAGAACGACTTGCTTTTTCGTCTAAGGCAGGACTAGAACCTGCAGTCTTCTATTTTCTAGATTGGTACCTTAACTGGCTTCTTATTCCACTTATTATGTTTATTATTGTGCCTATAACATATAATTATCATTACATGATAAAATATATTAAATATTTAAATTATACCGCATTATAAAATTATTATAAATATAAATATATTAAAAATGTAAAACATACAATCATTATTATTTGTTCACATGAGATCACAGCTGTCAGTTCTTTAGCTGATATTGGCTTTCATGCACATTGAGTTCTTCCCAAAAACTTAGGACCATGATGGCGACCCTATGGCACGCGTGCCACAGGTGGCATGCAGAGCCCTCTCTACGGGCACGCAAGCTGTTGCCCCAGCTCAGTTCCACCACGCATGCACGCACGCCTCCCACCGGCCAACTGGTTTTTGGGACTGCCGCGCATGCGGGGGGGGCGGGGCGCATGCGGGAGACGCACACGCATGTGTGGGGGATGGGGCACGCGTGCAGGGGTCATGCGCACATTCATGGTGGGTGAGGCATGTGCGGGGGGGCGCGTGCATATGCACAGGGGGCACATGCGTGGGGGCAGGGCACATGCGGGGGGTCACGCGCAGGGGCGTGGGGATCCACGCGCACATTGCATTATGGGTGTGTGCGCACATGCGCTTTCGGCACTCAGCGCCAAAAAGGTTAGCCATCACTGACCTAGGATGTTGTAATGTATTGACATAGTACATGTGCGGCTCAGAATTCTGAGATCAGAATTGTGCAGTCGTTTTCCTTGGAAGTGAAAATTAGACTTTGAAGAAGCAGGACAAAAAAATTATTGCCAGCAACTTTGTTGTTGGAGATGATGAAAAGGTGGATGGATTTCATTACAGCAGCAATGGTTGCATTGTTGGAAGTCCTGAAGGGCTAGATCATCCTGGAGAAGGTACAGGTAGTCCTCAACTCACAACCATTATTGAACCCAAAATTTCTATTGCTTAAGTGAGACTTTTTACTTTACTTTTTTTACTTTCATTTGCATTTCTATGCCGCCCAACTCCCAAGGGACTCTGGGCGGCTTACAGCAAATATAAAAAACTTACTAAAATATAGAAAGCTTGTTAAAAAGATACATAATAAAAAACATTTAAAAACAATTAAAAAACCCCATACACACCTTTTCATGGCCGGATCTCGCCAAATTGCAGAAGTGAGATCAACGGCCCCAAGCCTGCCGGAACAGCCAGGTCTTCACCGCTTTCCGGAAGGCCAACAGGGTGGGGGTAGTCCGGATCTCAGGAGGTAACTGGTTCCAGAGAGCCCGGGCAGCCACAGAGAAGGCCCTCCCCCGCGGGCCCGCCCGCCGACACTGTTTA
>QLTV01000214.1:319062-377980 GCA_003457575.1 Thermophis baileyi
TGGGGGCTGTTTTTGTTGGGGGGGGATGCGCTTCAACTCTTCCAACCCTTCGGTGGGGTTTTCCCCTCCCCACCAAATCTTGAAAAGGATGTGTGGGGTAAACGGAGGGGGGGGAAGCAGCGTTTGCAGAAAGTAGGGGTGGGGGGGATCGGTGGGGGAAATCGAGCGACTGTGAGGGAGGAATGAGGTCTCTGAAGATATACCCTGGATCGGCCGCGAATAAAGTACTTACTGTCTTTGTTTCGGAGATGGGATTTGTCTCTGCGTACTCGCGGTTTTTTTCCCCCCTGCAAGCGTTAACGTTGGGTTGCTAAATGTCAAGAACCTTATAGCATGGGTCTTTTACCAGGGAATCGGAATGGTAACTGATCACTTGCTTTCATTGTATAATAAGTAGTCTGTTAATCTGAGAAAGGGTGAATGAATGCAAGGAAAGGAAACAGTGCTGGAAGTGGAGACAATAATCATTAGAATTTTCTTCTGCTTGAAAATTTGTGAAAGTATTTTAAAGGTCTGTTGTAATCCTAGTTGCAAATAGATAATGTGGTTTGCCACTTTGAAATATAAACGTTCCTTTGGACCTGCTGCTTTATAGGATAAATGATTCTTGGGAAGAAAATACAGACGGTTCAAAGGGACAATTTAGCTGTTAATTTAGACGTGATTTACTTAGCTCCATTCTCTGTACGGTACTGTATATTTAAACGGTAAGATGACTTCCTGAGTTAGGTTCGCAGAACGTATTAGGCTAAAATATTGGCTGGTGATTGTAGTTCAGTATGTTGTGCTATAATATATTAATTGTAGTGTTTGGTGTAGTTGAACACGCCATTCTTACAGAATTCTTACAGAAGCTGATCTTAAATGAAATGTGTAAGAACAGTTTGTTTTGGTGCCTGTGGGGAGAATCTCTGGAAAGTGCAACCAGATATTATGAATGATATAACAAAGGTCAACAAACAGGAAATAGTGTGGGGAAATTGTGTACTATGGTTTTTAGGGTGTAACAAGATACTCAGTTAAAATAAAGTCCTTGAACTATGCCTTGGTTTAAAAAAAAGATATTCTAATACATTTGTGAAGCATAAAGTCATGATTTAAGCAAGGCAGATAAGCATGTGTTTCACTGTGCAATTTTAAATTCAAGTAACTTAAATCTGAGTGATGTGTGAATAAAGCAACTAGCATTTGTTTGGATAAATATAGTTCTGAATATCGTTTTCCTTTTTTGTCTTTAGAATAGTAAATATTTTTGTAGGATATACTGTATATGGTACAGATGACAATAAATTTGGTTTTAATTAATGTTGCAACCAGAAAAAAACTTTTTTCAGAATTATTGATGTCCCTTTTACTATATATTGAATAATGCGATTCAGATTGTTTAAAAATGATTATAAATGAATAGTACATGTTATTGTACATTTCATTGAAGAATCTAGATTATTGTTGCAGGTACAAGCCAGTGGGACAGGATATATAAACATACATTTGTTTACACACAAACCTATAGGGTTTGTCTCTGTCAAAAAACATAGCTTAAGAAATTCTTCATGATCCAGTAAAATTGAATATTCATTAACAAAAACAAACCAAAAACACTTCGTGGATTATATCTAGAAATAACATATTCTGAGAGTCAGTCTCCTCTACTTTCTGTATAGAGTTCTGTGTAGAGTAGCATTTGAAAAGGTATGTCCAATTAATTCCTCCTCCCAAATATTCTGTTCTGGCACTATTCTGGCTCTTATTATTTTTATTTTATTTATGTATCAAATTTACGGACTGTTGTCTCACTCAAAACAACTTCTTGGGGGATAGAACGGAAGGGAGATTTGGGAAGGGAGATGCTACCCTACATTCACAATTTTACACTCTAACCTATGTTGACAAACTATTTTCAAGAAACACTCCTTAATGCAACTCATGGGAATAAAAAAATGGCAGAGCTTCAATAGCTGTGATATTTTCTGTGTACTAAGTCTAAGGGGAGAAAGCATAATGTTTAAAACCCCCAATCCACAGCCTATAATGCATTTATACCTCACATTAATCACATCTTTGCAGTCATTGTTTATATTATTCAAGGCCTAGAAAGAGATAGTGTTCTAGTGGCAGTGGGGTCCTTTTTCCCTCATAGTATTATAACAATGCCTGTGACTCAGCCAAGATTGAACCTACCAGAAAGTCCAGAAAAACATTGGACATAAGATTATGTCTTCTTGTACCATACATACACTTAATAGCTGTGGTTTTTTAAAATCATGGTGCACAGATAAAAGGAAGAAGACTCATATAGCTTTTTTTTGGTTGGATTTCCTACATTGAAAATGCATGTCCCTGCTCAGTTCAGAAGAGAAAAAAAATTATGAAGTATAGGGAACTTGAACAGGCAAAGAACACTGCATATGGACAAGCAACTTTTAATATCTTACTTGCTTGATCAGGATCATTGATGTCAGAGGCAAAAGATAACTGAACTGATGGATTAAAACCCATACTGTAAATATCAGGAGACAGTTTCATGTGGTTGAACATGACAGACATAAATGCCAGGCATATGTTGTTCAGGCTAAAGATCTAATGTGTGCTATAATCATGTGAATTGTAGAAGAAGCCATTCTGGAAATTTCTTAATCACAGAGTCGGTCTTTCAATTCTGCATGGAACTAAGTGCGCTGTAGATCATGTTACTGTGGAGAGCGGTCTATGAAGAGCAAAATATAAACTGAGGAAAGAACAGTGTTCAACAGTTGCATGGTTCCTGGATGAACAGTGGATTATTTTTTGGTCAAGAAATTAGAGGTAAATGAAGTGAATGAAGTCACCAACATTCATCAATGGTATTTAAATCTTGTAAAGGCTGTCCTTGATTTACTACCATTTGTTTAGTGGCCATTTGAAGTTACAATAGTACTGAAAAAAGTGACCTATGACTGTTTATCACACTTAACAACCGTTGCAGTATCCTTGTGATCAAAATTTGGACGCTTGGCAATTGGCATGTATTCATGACAGTTGCAGTGTCCCAGGGTCATGTGATCACCTTTTGTGACCTGACAAGCAGTCAATGAGGAAGCTAGATTCACTTAACAACCACGTTACTAAACTGCAGTGAATCACTTAACAACTGTAGCAAGAAGAGTCGTAAAATGGGGCAAAACTCACTTAACGGTCTTGTTTAGCAACATAAATTTTGGGCTCAATTGTGGTCGTAAGTCAAGAACTACCTGTAGCTTTCCTGTTTGCAGAGCCGATAGTGGTGTGCAGTTAAATTATAGATTGGTCTGTTTCTTACAGATCTGGTTTTGGTGCTGCAAGGCAAATAAGGGCAATGAGTGTTGAGCCTGCAGCTATAATTATTAGAGTGGAAGACATTACTTTTTTCACCAGAAAGTGTTGAAAGGCATCTTTTGTAGTTGAAGGGTGATGATTTCTTCTTATGAGGATGTTGTTTGGAGAAAAGGTGATATTCATACAGGGGTGAAGGGCTTGAGAATAGGGGATATTTACAGGTAGTCCTCAACTTTGGACCACAACTCAGCCCAAAATTTATGTTCAGTGAGACATTTATTAAGTGAGTTTTGCCCCATTTTACGACCTTTCTTGCCTTAGTTGTTAAGTGAATCACTAGTTGATAAGTTAGTAACCCAGTTGTTAAGTGAATCTGGCTTCCCCATTCACTTTGCTTGTCAGAAGGTGACAAAAGGTGATCACATGACCTTGGGACACAGCAACAGTCATAAATATGAACCAGTTGCTAAGCATCTGAATTTCCATCACATGATCATGTAGCTGCTGCAAAGGTTGTAAGTGAAAAATGGTCATAAGTCACCTTTTTCAGTGCCATTGTAACTTTGAACGGTCACTGAATGAACTGCTGTAAGTCGAGGACTACCTGTATTCAAATTATTTCAAAAAGTACATTCCAATTAAATAATACGGAGAAAAATTCTTTTAAAGAATTCATTTGCACAGAGAATATGATAGGACAGTGATGGCGAACCTATGGCACGTGTGCCACAGGTGGCACATGGAGCCATATCTGAGGGCACGTGAGGTGTTGCCCTATGTCAGCTGCGCGCTGGCCAGCTGATTTTCGGCCTTGGGGAAGGCCGTTTTCGCCTTCAGGAGGCTTCCCTGAAGCCTCCAGAGTGCGAAAAATGGCCCAACGGGCAAACCGGAAGTCTGTTTTTCCAAACTTCCGGTTTGGCTGTTTCTCGCCGTCCCAGGCTTCAGTGAGGCATGTGCGCATGCGCGGGGGCAGCGCGGGGGTTGTGCGCATGTGCGGGGGGGAAGGGAATGGGTGTGGGCATGTGCGCGCTAGCGCGCGCATACACACCCTTTTGGCACGCAAACCAAAAAAGGTTCACCATCACTGTGATAGGAACTTCATACCAATTCTCAAGCTTGAAGGTGATAGTGTCATGGATTGGGGATGTTTTGCTGCCTTAGGATCTGAACAGCTTGAGGGAAGCATGAATTCTGGTTTATATCAGAGAATTCTAAGGAATTCTTGGTTACCAGAAGAAGGAGCCAACAGGAAATATTTAACTTCACCTTTTCTAGTAGAAGGTAGTGCTTAATGTTCTTTTCCATTTGGTGACAGCTAACTGCTTCTCAATCTTAGTTCTACCTTTTGCAGACC
This sequence comes from Thermophis baileyi, assembly GCA_003457575.1. Taxonomy (NCBI): domain Eukaryota; kingdom Metazoa; phylum Chordata; class Lepidosauria; order Squamata; family Dipsadidae; genus Thermophis; species Thermophis baileyi. The sequence goes on from QLTV01000214.1 coordinate 323,711, forward strand.
AAGAAAGGCTCTTTGGTACCATTTTCAGGCCTAGAGGTTTAAAAAAAAAGATGGAAGAAGGAAAATCCTTTTTGGAAGCACAGTGCAAGAAGTGGCAAGCAGACAGCTCCAGCATCAGTACCCTCTGCTTCTTTGTCTCCAGTCATGGAGAGCCACTTGATGGAAAGTAGCTGTGTTAGCTGCAATCTGGCCAAGAGAGTGTATTGGAGTTCTTCTCTGATCCCCAATTCAGCAACGAGCTGAGATGTCTTCTCCCAATTTTTGTGTGTTTAGTCTGCTATCATCTCTCTGTACTTCCTGCAAGAGTCAAACATATTGACTGGCACTAGCTGCAGAAGATCTACTTTCCCTCCCATCACAAGCAATAGAGACTCATATGACTCAATACACCTGGGACTGATTGCAAAGAGGCACAGGCAGTTTGAGTAGTTGAGTAACGTAGTTGGCTTCAGTTGTGGTGCCCTTTGATGGCCCTCCCCTCTCCAACAGGAGCTGGCAGATAAAGATGTAAATCCAGTTTACAGGTAATCTCCCATCCAGTGCTGGCTAATGGCTAGTGGTAGAGATTCCAGTTGCGTGCAACAGAAAAGCCTTCTGCAGCTTCTAAATTAGGACATGTACCTGTCCCCTCACCCCCTTTAAGTGTTAAGATGAGAGTACTGAATTAGAGATGCTGCTTGCAGAGGATGTGGGCTCGGCTATAGCTGGGGCTAGTTAGGTCTAATGGACCTAGAATTATGGCAGTTCCCAGTGGAGTCAATGGCAGACTCTTGGGTGGATACAAACTGCAGTCTCCCAAATATCAAGCAAACCAGTAGAGTTCTCGGTGCTGAATCATTCATTGGACTGGTCCAAAGCAGTTCAGAGCTCATTTATGTTTGAGGAGCCATCAACCATCACTTTTCTTATCTAAAGATCTTAGGGTGGTCTTAATATGACCGAATACTCACAGGAGTCCCTCTAGGAAAGGAGAGGTAAGAGAGATCACAAAGGAACCAACAGAAGAAGCTCTTATCCAAACTCAACTTTGAATTCCTTAAATGGAAAAGAAAATTCCTCCCAAATACAGTGCATTAGTGTGAGGTCTAGGTAATCAAATGGGCCAAAGGCTGCTTCTCAGAAAAGAATAGCTTTGTGATGGGGAAGATGGAAACACACTTTGGCACAAAGGTTCCAGAGGCTGTTCAAGTCAGATGCCTACAATGTGAAAGTCAAAAAGTTGGCAGAGTGCTACTGCTTACATTACTAAAAAGATCAGAGAGGTGCCAGGCACATCCACGCCAGACTGGGATTGCCTCTTCCTGATTTCCCCCCTGAAATAATTAGTAAGGAATGGGTGGAACCATTGAAGAACAGAAATGTGTCTTCCTTGTTTGACTAGTTTTATTTCCTGTCTGGGGAACATATGGACTAGATAAAAACCTGGAACAGAATTGGGGAGTGTACATGGGGCAGGAGAAAGTCCTTCTGCATAAGGATTTCATCTTTAGTTTAAATACAAAATTTAATGAAATTGCATGTGTTGTCTCAAAATGAGTATATATCCTTGAAATATCCTTGAAATGTAGAAGTTTCTCAATATAAACTCATTTAATGTTCTGTAGTTTGTATTTTTTTAAATTCCTTAACATTTGAATGTGGCAAATATTTATTCACAAAGTTTAATTTTTTTTTTTGAGGACAAATAATATAATTTATAGGAAATGTTTTCATAAAAATAAGTGATAATGGAAACAATTAGTAAAAACTATCATTCAAACAATCATTGTTTGAAAATAAAATAATTCAGTTGTATCACCTATACTACAATTCTGTGCAATCTGATATTGCATAACGTTTCATATAAAATCAATCAGTATTCTGTTTTGATTTATTTTTCCCTTCTCTTTTTTAGGTTTGCTCTGTGGATGAAATGAATCATGAGTTTCAAGCTCTTGCATTAGAATCTCGGGGAATGGGAGAGGTAAATATTTAAAAATGCAATTTACAGAATATTTATAATTATTTGTTAATTGCAAATTCTAAGGCCTAGAAGTGTTACTCTATTTAGAATATATAATCATTCTTCCAAAATGTAATTATTTTAATAATATATGCACAAATGAGATCAATTTTAATATAATTCTCATTTTAAAAAACTGAGTTTTTGCTTGTTAATAAAAGTTTAATTATTGCAGGGTATTTCCTCAAGAGTTTTCAACTGTGTTTTTAAATATACAAAAAAGTAATGATCTTAATGTTTATTCTTTAACTGAAAATGCAAGGAAGAGAGGCTTCCTGGAGTACGTAAATCATAGATGTATTTATTATAACAGAGACTAACATTTGTTACATGCAAATTTTTTATTCTGCATGGGGTTACAACAAGTTTTTAAAAACATTTTGGTGCATTAACAATGTTAATTATTCCCGGCATTTATAAATTCCATATTCACCTAAAAGAAACATTGCCTTGAATTTAAGAGAATCTCTTTTAAAAAATAAAATAAGACAAGGTATAAATTTGCCAAAAATTCTACATTCTTCCAATCTTTCCTGTGCTGCCAGCTAGAATTGTCATCTCTCCCTGAAACCAATCCTGAGTATGAATTCTTCAATGGGTGCATATGTGATTCATTTGATTTATGCATAAATGGTTTTGTACACTCCAAAAAGAATACAGAACAATATGTTACTAATTGAATTAATAAACACTGACAATTGATTAGATGTGCTTTAATTTAATTCATTTAATTTACATAAATTAACCCCATCTATGGGAGCATGTATCTTGTATATATAGATGTACTCACAATATGCACATGTACGTGCAAACACAACATGCATACACATATTCAAATCATTCTCTAATATATAATGCTTCCTTACACAAACACACAAGTACATATAGTCATGCAGAATAACTTTAAGATGGTTAACAAAGTTATGCAGGCTGACTGCAATAAATCCCATTGTGTTCAGAGGTCATCTAGACCTAGTATTATCAGCTGGGATGCTGGCCTTGCTCCCCTCTCATTCCTGTCTCACATTGAGACCAAGAAACTTCAATGAAGAGCCTCTTCATTTACAGAGTCCCCATTCAGTAAAGATCCTGATCTTCTTGTTTCCTCATTTACATGGAGAGTCTCTATTGAATAGAAGCATTTCAATGCTGAAAAAGTTGTGCATTGTTTACACATGCAAGAGAACAAGGGGAGAATAGGGTTAGTATGTTTATCTCACTTGTTCTTATTCTCCTCAGTTTCAGCCATGAGATTCATTATTTGCACTCCCTTTTCATGAGCTTGTTTTAAGCTGCTTCTAAAAATGTGTTCTCTGTGGCAAGAGAAAGATAGAGCTAGCATATTCATCCCAGTTCCCTACCTGCCATTTCTCTCTCTCCAGGTTTTGTTTCAGTCTCTTTCATAACTTGCTTCTTCTACCAGTTAGCTTTCTATCAGCATCTGTGATTATTACCAGTAATGTGATAATAAATACCAATAGCAGGATGAATCCCTGCCCCTCCCATCCATAAAAATAATTATTTCAATGTAAGAAGAATAACTTGGAAAATGTTTTGTCTTCCCGAGATAATTTGGGAAGCCCTTCTGTAAAATAAGATGTTAAATAAAATATTCAAATTGTTGTAAATAACATTTATTAAAGTAGGGTTAAATTATTTTGGAATGAAAAACCGCATACAAACCTATTATTGTTTTCCCTAAGCTGTGTTACACTAATTTAAGAAAAAGAATGAATATAAAGCAAAAGATTTGAAAGAAATTCTATAAAGGTCTAGTTAAATAGGTTATATTTTCTTGCTTCTAAATTAGTTTTACGAGATATGTATATTGTCTTTGAATTGCTTTATTTATGCATGCTGCTTATATAGCCATCCATCTTACATCAGTTACTTTAGAGAGGATTATTTTTGAAAAGGAGCACAATATACAATGTAAATAACCAAAATAATAATCTGAAATAATAGTAATATATGCCTGCGGTCTAGAAAACATTCTATTTTCAATCAGTATAGATCAAAACAAATAAATCCGCCAACAGCACTGATTCATCTCCCAGCCCAAATGTCTGAGGGAACATCCATGTTTTTAATGCCTTATGAAAGATCAAAAGCTTTGGGGATCATCTGTGTATCTGGGAGGACACTACTCCATAGCGCAGGTCCTGGACAGACAAGGTATAACTCTTAAGTAAGTCCTACAATATGAAATTTCCTAATAGAGTGAATCTGGAGCATCTATTTCTGCTGGCTGTGGTGAGGTGAACAGAAACATAGATGGTCCTAAAATAACTCTATACCATGTAGAACTTTGTAAGTGGCAACCAGAAACTTGAGTTGCATCCTGAAGCCCATTGAAAGCCACTGCAACTCACAGAACAGAGATGTCATGTGGATATTTAGTAGCACACCCTATACTGCCTGTTCCACTGCATTCTGGACCAGTTGCAGCTTCTGAATGCTCTTTAAAGGTAGTCGTTATGTAGAACTCATTACAAAAATCCAGCTGGGGCTGGAGGAGAGGTCTAAGGCTTGAGTTACTACAAGTAGAGCCTCCCAGTAAAAAATGAGCATGTTTGGTGCATAAGGCAGACCACCACAATAATAGCCTATCTCAATAAAATATAATTTTAGTCTTCCTGTGCAGTTCATTTTCTGGTCTGGTCTAAGTAATGGGGCTAACAGAAAAGGGCTGAAAAACTATAGCCACTTGTTTTTACTAGGTTTTGCTTAAGCCTATTCTTCCCCATTCAGGTTCCCAAAGCCTCCAGACATTGGGACAGAACTTCGATAACATGACTTGGTTGGCATGGGACAGAGATGTATATTTGTTGTCATCAACATACTGATGATACTATACTTTGCCCCATGCCAGTGGATGACGACCTCTAGTGGTGCCAGTAGATGTTAAATAACAGAAAGGAGAAAGCAGAGCTCCCAGGACTCCCACAAAGCAGGGGCCTCTGGCTTGATCGCCCACTTGACAACATTGTTGGAAGTAGCCTGGGAAAAAGGAGGAAAAACACAATTTCCTGCTGTTGCCATTAAATAGTTTGAATAGTGTGAGTTTGCTAAACTACATAAATAAGGAGAACTAGTAGAATTCTGCTTGTAGTTAAATGTATTTAATCTTTCCTAATGCATTTGGGAAATAGTGTGAGAGGAAGCAGAAGTGAAAATGACCATGTCAACCCCCAAACATGGCTTAAGAAGGACCCCACTTAGGTTATTGGAGGAATGGGATGGATGCCCGAATGTCAGAAGACTGAAAAGTTGATGGGAAAAGAAGAAAACTGCATGAATAAGGATGAAACAAGAAATATGACCTTGGGAGACAAGGGGAAGAGATGCTGCCTAGGAAACAATTGGACAAGACAGGGAGGAGCCTCCCAGTGGCTTATGGTCATGAAAAGAAACTTAGGATCTGATCTAATTGATCAAGCAGTTAAAAGTGTGGCAGGAAGTCTGTACCTTCGGACTTGCAAGATTAATGTAGCCTTGCAATAAAGTAGAATTAGCTCATCTAATTGTGTTGCCAGTCTGGTTTATCTGGGAGGGATTACAGTGAGTGATTGAAGAATTCTTCTGTAGCACTGAAGGGCAGGAGAGAAGAAATTGGCAGCTAAAGACTTCAGAAGGACTTGGCAGCTGATATAGACCAAACTGAAAGAAGAAGAGCTAACAGTCCAGACAGATGGACCATTAGCAATCCCAGCTTCAGAGTGGTTAAGCCCAGATTCAACAGCTGGCAACAGGAATTAGACCAACAATAAAGACAGCCAAGCAAGAGGTGGTTGGTAGTTTCTGGGACCTGAATAGATAGTTACAACAGAACTAAAGCTCAATAGAAAGATTAAAAATCAAGATTTGGATTAGAGTAGGAATATTAGACAGTTATAAGGGGATAACAACAAAGAGTAGGAGCTAAGTAACACATAGTCCTCAACTTATGTCTGTAATTGAGCCCAGAATTACAGTCGTAATTCTTGCCTGATCTTATGAACTTTTTTCAGCAGTAGTTAAGCAAACATTATGGTCATTAAGCAAATCCATTGTTCTCAATGGGAGGTTTTGCTGGAAACCAGAAGTAAATACCAGTTTCTGGCAAAAACATCATGAATTGGGGTCATGTGACTGGAACTCTGGAAATGGTTGTTAATGCAGACCAGTCGCTGAGCGTCCAAAAATCCTATCACGTGATTGAGGGGGGAAGTGACGAAATGTTCTGGAATTTTTTTTATTTTCACAAAAAAAGGAAACACAGGTAATTAAAAAGAGTGGAGTATAATCCATTATCTGATAACAAAAAAAGCAAAACACAAAGATTATATTGATAGGGATGTATGTATGCATTGTCAAAGAGAAGAGAAAAACACATTAAAAGTGCCTTAACAAATAAGTGAAAAAATACAAAGCAAAAAATATAAAGCAAAGCATATATCAGTATAAGCATAAAAAGTCATATTTCTATGCATATTTACCTAACTATTTAAGTACATATACGTTTCTAACACATTTATGTGACAATAAATTCTAACCTATTGTATTTTGTATAAATGAGCAACATATTTCATTATATTTGTATATACAAAGTCTAGTATTTGTATATACAAAGCCAACTCAGGAAGCTCAAACTGCCCAAGGAGCTGCTGATACAGTTCTACAGAGGAATTATTGAGTCTGTCATCTGCATTTCTATAACTGTCTGGTTTGGTTCTGCAACCCAACAAGACAGACACAGACTTCAGAGGATAATTAGAACTGCAGAAAAAACAATTACTACCAACCTGCCTTCCATTGAGGACCTGTATACTGCACGAGTCAAAAAGAGGGCTGTGAAAATATTTACAGACCCCTTGCATCCTGGACATAAATTGATTCAACTCCTACCCTCAAAACGACGCTTTAGAGCACTGCACACCTTTTCAGGTATTAGAATAGAATTCTTTATTATTTATTTATATTTATATAATTTATTTATATTAATATTGATTGTTTCCTGATTGCTTATTTGTACCCTATAACAATCATTAAGTGTTGTACCTCATGAATCTTGACAAATGTATCTTCTTTTTATGTACACTGAGAGCATATGCACCAAAGATAAATTCCTTGTGTGTCCAATCACACTTGGCCAATAAAGAATTCTAATCTAAAAAAAAACAAACCTATTATAGGCAATTTACTTACTCATAAATGGCAAGTGCAATCAGGTCTTCAATCCAGGAGCCATACATTTATCTTTCCTTTATTTTTTTCCTATACATTTATCTTTCCAATATTGCAAATCTTTTGGCAATGGTATGAGCACAGAGAATACATTTATGTTGTCCATTTTTCAAATTCCATGTACTAAGTATACAGCAGTGTTGGGATTCAAAATGTTTTACTACTGGTTCTGTGGGCGTGGCTTGGTGGGCGTGGCAGGGGAAGGATACTGTAAAATCTCCATTCCCACCCCACTCCAGGGGAAGGATAGTATAAAATCTCCATTCCCTCCCCACTCCAGGGAAAGGTTACTGCAAAATCCCCATTTCCTCCCGATCAGCTGGGACTCGGGAGGCAGAGAATAGATGGGGGCGGGGCCAGTCAGGTGGTATTTACCGGTTCTCCGAACTACTCAAAATTTCCACTACCGGTTCTCCAGAACTGGTCAGAACCTGCTGAATCCCACCTCTGGTATACAATCAATAGTTTAGTATCCTCTGAAAATTTTAGTTTTTGTTGCATTTACATAATCTACTACAGATAGTCCTCCACTTGTAACAGTTCATTTAGTGACCCTTCAAATTTACGACAGCGCTGAAAAAAGTGACTTATGATTTTTCATATTTATAGCCATTGCAGCATTCCCATGGTCATGTGATCAAAATTCGGATGCTTGGCATTTGGCTCATATTTATGATGTTTGCAGTGTCCTGTGTCATGCAATCCCCTTTTACGACCTTCTGACAAACAAAGTCAATGGGAAGCCAGATTCACTTAACAACCGGGTTACTAACTTAACAATTGCAATGATTCACTTAACTGTGGCAAGAAAAGTAGTAAAATGAGGCAAAACTCACTTAACAAATGTCTCACTTAGCAACATAAATTTTGGGCTCGATTATGGTCATAAGTCGAGGACTACCTGTACTTTCTCCCAAAACTTGGCAAGTATAGGACTTTGTAGAAACCTATGCTTTAAAGAAGCATCATCCTTATTAGATATCCAATAAGTCTTTTTTAAAGTCTTTTGGTATTCACATGAAATGGAGTCTAATAACCCCTATGATTTTATGTTCGAAATAGTTCTAAATATTATTTTTGTTATATTAGTGGTAGTTTGAGGTCCATTGACACTCTTGCTACAGAAGTTAAGACACACTCCAATTGTCTAAACAATGTAGGAACTTCTAATTCTTTATTCCATTCATTTCTTAATGTGTGCATATCAAATTGATTTATTGAGAAGAAATATCTATAAAAACTAATAGGTTTCTTTAGTTTTAAAGGATTTAACATGTTGCTCTAGTGCAGGTGTAACAAACTGGTGGCCCACGAGCCGGATGCGTCACGCGCAGGCCACGCCCACCCCAGCTCCACAAAGGGAAAAGTGTCGCGATACGTCACGTGACAGCAACGTGATGCGGCGAGTTTGACACCCATGCTCTAGTGTCTCAGATGTATCAGAAGCTGAAAGTACTGCTGGTCCAAATAATGTTAACAAAGGTTTTAACTGTAAATGTTGCTATTCGGTTACATCTGATAAACGATACTTGTCTCTTAACACAGAGTAAAAAATTCATCTTTATTACCTATCAATTGGTTTGAAGTCAATATCCCCACTTCCATCCAGTTTTTCCAATATCACCATCTCTTCCCCAATTTTTAAAGTTAGGTTTCTCCATAAAGTCAATTTGATATGAAAAAGGGGCTAAATCTTTTATTAGACATTTTATTCCATAACTTTCGAACTAACAGAATTGTTTTCAGAGATAACGAAAGTTTAAGAATATTTAGATCCTTATACTATCTATCCAACTAAAGGTGCTATACATGTAGAAATTCTTTTCTAAACAAAGGTTTTATTTTCTGAAAATATTTTCCAGATATATAAATTGGAAACTCCTCTCAAAATATGAATTACTTTGGGAATAATGTTCATTTTGAAAGCATTCACCTTTCCCCAGAGAGTAAATTTTAATAACTCCCATGTATCAATACTGAAGAAACCTCTATTTTATTTATATCATATGTTACTCAGTCAGTTGTATCCTTTGGTATACACATACCTAAATATTTAATGAAGTTAGTACAAATATGGAATTAGTGTGCCTTAAATGAATTTGTAACCCAATTTTGGCATCAATTCCAATTTGGACCAGTTTATAGAGTAATCCTGCTATTTTGCTAAAGGCATCTGTCTCTTACATCAACATTGGGATAGTATCATGAGCTTTAGTAATAAATAAAAGAATGTTATCTGCAAATAAAACCAATGTATCCAGTTGAGTTATTTACTACATAAGCCTCCCTACATTGTCAAATAGCATAAGCTGAGGGTTCCATGGAGATAATCAAAAAGCAAAGGTAAATGTTGACATCCTATTCTAATTCCTCTGAATAGTGGGAAAGTAGGAGATAACATGCCATGAACCTTTACTTCACCTGTGGATGATTCATATCATAGTCCATTTTATGAATTCCAAAAGAAATCTGAATCTATTTACTAGAGTGAACTTGCACTGTTTATGTGTACTATCAAAGATTTCTTTGGCATTTAATTATTAAATTACAAATTGATCTTTATTCAAGTCTGTTAGATCTACATCTTGAGACTACATGCTTCTTAAAAATAGAAACAAGCTAAGGACCAAGGAAATCTACAAAACTTCAATTCATAAATGTGGGAAAAATGAAAAATTAGGTAAATCTAATGAGTGGCAAAACCTGCAAGGAAGGTTTGTTCAAATATAATAGTAGAAGGAGGAAAACAAATGAGGCATTGGGCTCATTGTTTACTCCGAATGAAGAAATCTTCATAGATATCAAAGAGAATATAAAGGAACTCGTATCCTATTTTCTTTATGTCTATGACCACAGCAATCATCTGAGACTAACCTTGTCTCCTTTGACAAGGTAGCTAGTGGAAAAGGGTTTGGTTATGAGTGCCTCAATTTTAGCTTTTTTAAGCAAGCTTTTTACAAGATTGCATGTGACATTCTCATTGACAAGCTGATTTGGATGGCAGTATGTTAAGGTGGGTCCATAAGTGGCTGACAAAATAAGAATTTTTATAACACAGCTCAGAGTTGCATTTGTGCTAGTAGCTACCTCACATTCAGCTGACTATCAGTGATTAGGCCCAAGTCCTTTCCTGACATAATGCTTTCAAGCTATAAATCCTGCATCTTGTATATATGCCATACACCTCTCTTTTCTAAATGTAATACTTTATATTTTCCCTGATGAAGAGCATTTTGTTACTCTCCGCTGAGACGTCTAATCTTTCCAGATTAAGTTGTAGTCTCATTCAATCTTCCTGGATGTTGGCCAGATCTCTGAATTTTGTGCAAATTGGACAAGCAACTCAATCCCAACATTAATAACATGTTGAATAATACTTGCCTTTTGATGGATCCCAGCTTGATCCCAATAATTACTGCTTTCTAGCTCAATGAAGTGCCATTTATGCTGAGTGTAATTCTCTCCCCTATTGAGGAAACCACTTCTGCAGACCTGTGTATGGTTCTAGACTCAACATTTAACGTAAATATATTGACGTTCCCTTAAGAGGCTGACAAAGATTTTTTGACAAAGGTTCTGTGATAAAAGGCTAGAACAGGGGTCTGCAACCTGCGGCTCCGGAGCGGCATGCGGCTCTTTGGGCCCTCTGCTGCGGCTCCCTGTCGCGGCAGAGGGATGAAAGAGCCATCATCCTGTCACGGCAGTGGCATGGCCGGAGCCTAAGTGTGGGAGCGAAGTGCCCCTCTACTTGCCTTTGCGCAGCAATAGCATTCCGCTTTCATTGTGGTACATTTGCTGTTGCAAGCAAAGAGGGCTGGGAGAGAACAGCGGGGGCGGATCTTGCGGGGTGGTGGCCAAACCCCAAGACTGGCCTTCTTCCTCCCTTGTCGGCAGGGCCAAGAGAAAGAAGGGGGCAGCGTGGGGAAGTGCTCCCCTCCCCCGCCAAGCCCGGGCAAAACAGCCCAGGGGGGGGGGGGGGAGAGATGGGCCGGCAGAAGCAACCCCATTGGCGAGTTGGATGGCAGAGAGGCCTGGCCCGGCTCTCGCAGCGGAACGCTGTTCCCCGCCTTTGAAATGCGCCGCTTTCTGTTTCCTGTTCCTTCCCCGGACAGCGATGGCTGGGGCCGTGGGGGGGGGGAAGCAGAGGCGTCAGGGCTGCTCCCCCCCTCAGGAAGCCAGGCCTTGAGCGCGGAGAGTTGCAGGTGAGTGCCGGAGGGTCAGCAGACGCGCTCCGACATTGCCCCAACACGCTTCTCTGCTTCTCTGTCCCGAAGTAGGATTGAGTGGGGAGAAGGGAGGACGGGGAAGGGTAGGAGGGAAGGAGAAGCCCGGCTGGCTTTCCTTTGGCGTGAGGCGGGGGGAAGACCCAATACTCCCTCCATGGCCTGCCCGCTGCTCTCTCTCTCTCTCTCTTCCCCCCCCCCTCTCTGGAGAGCAAACCCAGAAGTACTCTGCTGGGTAGGTGTGGCTAGGGGGGTCATGTGACTGGGTGGGAGTGTGTGACGTCGAGATGGCCACGCCCACCCAGGTTTTGTGGCTCCCGTTGTTTTGTTTTCTGTGGGAAACGGGCCCAAGTGGCTCTGAGTGTTTAAGGTTGCAGACCCCTGGGCTAGAAGAATCTGAGATGTCCAGCTTGAAACAAACACTGAAGGTAGACATGCAAGTGTTCAGGTCCTTAAAAGGGTATCATGAAAAAGATACTTAGAATCTATCTATTACTGCATAAGACAAAATCAGATATAATAAGTGCAAGTTGCAACTACCAAATTCTGTTTAAAGAAAACCTTTTTGACAATAAGATCTGCACAGGAGAAGAATAGTCTGCCTAAGAAGATTATGGATTCTCTCTCTGGAGATTATTTTAAGAGGCCAAACCATTCATTCATTCATTCTTCACAGTTTTGACCTGCCCATCTCTGTCAGAGAGGGACTCGGTGTACAATAAAATGTTAAAATATACAAACAGTATTTACAAATTTAGAGTTACCTCATGAAGATGGGTTAATTTGTTTTCCTGTAGCCTACAGAGAGTTTGACTACAGGTACATCATCCTTGTGGTCCCTTCCAACTCTACAATTTTATGACAGGTAGACTCTTGTTAATACTAAAAACATTTTTATAATAAAACCAGTTTCCAGAAGGAATTGGTATGAATGTGATCTGGTTGAAGAGTATACTATCCTTGAAACTGTAACCCCATCATTTGGTTGGAGAACATTTAGCATCTTCTGTATTTCAAGTTCATGTTTATTTATAAAACTTATATATAGATGTTAATCTCCATACAAGACTGGGCAGCTCATAAATAAAAAGATAGCAAACCAATCCAAAAAAAGAGTGACTTTGGGTCAGTCACACACACTCATCCCAACCTACATCACAGGGTGGTTGTAGGAAAAATAGGAGGAAGGAGTATTAGGTTTGTTCACCATCTTCTTATAAAGTAATAAAGGCAGGATAAAAAAGTAAAGATAGATAAAAGCAATAGGAACTATAAAACCATTTAAAGTGAAAGCAAAATCCATAACAGGTAATTTTATATCATAACAGTCAATCTAGCCACTGCACCAACATTACCATACCTGCCTATCATCATGCTTCTCAAATACAAATACATAGCATGCTTCTCAAATACAAATACATAGCATGTAATAAAGTACAATATTGGTTTATTAAATGCATTATTGTTTAATAAATACATTTATATCAAAAGGGATAAATGCAGAAACTCCAGATTCCTTTCCATAAACATATAATTTATGAATATACATCTGGGCATTAGTTTGTTAATAAATGATCATTAAATTTGAAATGTTTCTTTTATAACAGCTGCTACCTGCCAAAAAATTTTGGGAACCAGATGATCCAGCAAAGGATGGACAAAAAGGGATATTTCTTGGTGATGAGTGGAGAGAAACTGCTTGGGCAACACCTCGTAAGTGATACTTGTTTAAGTTATTATGTAAACTATACAATTTAGTGTGGGAAAAGACTATTCCTAGGTTCAGTGATGGAAAAATCTGCATTGATTTAAGCTGTATTAATTTGCATATTGATTTTAATATCTCTTTTTAAAATTTAAAATAGACCACTCCATGTCACAACCTATTATGGTTCAAAGAAAGCCTGGACATGTTTTTCATGGAACAAGTGAAGTAAACGCTGTCTTATCTCCTCGATCAGAGAGTGGTGGCCTTGGTGTGAGCATGGTCGAATATGTGCTAAGTTCTTCTCCAGCTGATAAATTGGACTCCCGGTTTAGGAAAGGAGCTTTTGTAAGTAACTTGTTCGTATCAATAAAAGTTATTGTAGGCTAGTCTACAATATTACTACCTGTTAGATTTCCCTCATGCTGCCATGTAATTTAGCAGCTAGTATATTAATTATTTAAGTTTTTGTTGTGGTTTCCAGAAAGCAGTGCTTTATGCTAAACAAGATCTTATGTGTCTATACTCAACTGTTTCATGCTACTATTGGGAAAATGGCTTCAAAATCATATCTGTAACATGAAGTGTTGTATATAGATCTTCCATATGCCCTCCAAAGATTTTTCAGAGGCTTTCTGTTCATAATAAATCCTTTTAAAATAGCTGTATTTATTCCAAAGGCGCTTTCCATTATGAGAAAGAGCAAGATGTCTTGCAAAAGGACACACCAAGCATAAAATGGCATTTTGTTTATATGTTGTTCAGTCATTCAGTGACTTCCAACTCTTCATGATTTGATGAAGATAATTTTACCTGGATTGTCTATCTGTAATTGCTTCTTTGAGCTTATACCATTTTAATTTCATATGTTTTCTAGTATTTCACTCTAGACAGTGTTACAGGGAAGAAGGGAGTACCAAAAACTGCCTCTCTTCACTCTTATGTGCAGGGTTAGATTCCGCTGGATCATTAAAACCTCTCACAACCGGAAAAGCTACCCTCACTTTGTAGGAAATTTACCTTCAGCTAATGTTGATTTTTCAGTTTTATTCTGAAAGCTAGCTTTATTTTATGTATGTACAACACATTTTATTTAAGAATGATACCTGACAATCAAGGTAGCTTACAACATTAGTTAGATTTGATAATGATACCTTGTGGGTGCTACATTTATTTTCTGCTAGATTCAGACCAAACATGTTTTTTTACTTAGGGCACTAGAGAAGCTGAAACAGATGGACCTGAGAAAGCAGACCAGAAAGGCAAGGTTTCTCCATTTGAGGAGGACAAGAACAGAGATCTTAAACAAGTTGATGATGACGATGTTACCAAAATAAATGGCAGAGGCTTGCCAAATGGAATGGATGCTGATAGCAAAGATTTTAAGTAAGGCTTAGATTTTTGGGGGGTTGGGGAGGAGGATATATTTGTTTTCAATAAATAAAAGTTATGGATGTACGGGTTCAGGTTCAAAGTTTCATTTAGGTTTTGTGATGTTTTGCATAATGGTTGCCATCTTTATACATGTTAAGTTTTATGTTTTAATTATGGGATCTGTGCAGGCTGTAATACAGATGGGTGTCCTGTTGCTATCATTAAACTTAATTAATGGAAATTGGAGTTTAGCAGCAACTTCTGGGAGGCCGTAAATTGTCTGTTCTGCTAAAAAAAAAAAAAAAGTACACCCCTCCAAGAGGTTTCCACTCTTTTACATTGTAGGTCAGTCTTCAAAATCCATCTTCAAGTAGAGATCCTATTCTCAATCTTTGAGACTACATTAAAGGATATGATAATTTGTACTTTTTCTTTTCAAAATACTTTTCCCCTGGCTACATTCATGGATGAGCCATGGTTTTCTGCATTGATCAAGACTTGTTGTTCAGATCTACATATATGTATGTATCCAAATAGGATATTGAACTCCCTGCTCGTGTTTCCTTTATATCATACAGAGTCTTTACTTAGCAACAGCAATTGGGACTAGAATTTCTATTTGCTAAGCAATGTGGTCTTAAAGTGCAATATCAGGTGACCTCATCGCTTAGCAATAGCAATCTTACTACAGGTCATTAAGTGAGGACCTCCTTGCAACTGCCTTCTGGCTTCAAGTGACTGTGGGATGCTGCAGCTGTTGTAAGGGTGAGGCTGTTGCCAAGTGCCCATATTGCGATCATGTGACCGCAAGGGTCAGATGATCAGAACTTTGAATCAGTCATGTGTACCCCTTTGATCAATGTTATAATTTGGAACGGTTGCTGAATAAGTGCCGTTTAACCAAGGACTACCTGTACAACAAATGTCCTGGTTAGCTTAGTTATATATCATCATGGAAAACAATCTGCCGAACAGTATCCACTTTGTTAAATTCTGACAGAGATATTAGCAGCTTGGTATGAAAGGAGGCCAACTAATGACTATCAGAAATCACAAAGAATGTGTATATTGTATTTCATTGGTGCATGGGTATGTAAACAGGGAGGGTTAACAAATGTTTTCTTGGGAAGTTCAAAGAGAGAGAAATGACACCCCCCCCCCCCAAATGTATGTTTTGAATGATTGTGTACAGAACTGTAAGGGCTGAAAAGGTCATCTCCTGAATTAACTGCTGATCAGAAAGTTATGTCCTGAGAATTGCTTATTGCCCATTGTATATGATTGGGTGACTGATAAAGGAGAATATTTGTAGCTCAAAGTTGAAATGAGTGTTTATGATTAGGTGACTGCTTCCTGCTGAATAACCAGAGAGTACAAGGAATATAAGGTAACTTGATTCCAACAAGATAAGTGGAAAATGAGTGCTACAGAATTTAGCTGGGATTTTAAGTGAAAGTCCTGTACATTTTCCTTTCAAAGTTTGTACTTGTCTAATCCAGAAGCCTGAAAGTGGGGGGGGGGGGAGAATGAGAAATAAAAGATTTTCTACTGGTAGTAGTCTACGAAGTGAAGTTTAAATCGTGTCTGTCTTTAACTCTGATCTCCAGTGCTTCTGATGAGTTTAATTTCTTTTTTTATCCCACTATTATTGCTCTTATAAATAACTTAAGGTGGCAAAAATACCCAATGTTCATTCCTCCTCCTATTTTCCCAACAACAACAACCCTGTGAGGTGGGTTGGGCTTTGAGAGAATGACTGGCCCAAAGTCACCCAGCTGGCTTTCATGCCTAAGGTAGGACTAGAACTCACTGTGTCTTAGTTTCTAACCTGGTGCCTTATCCACTGGACCAGACTGTCTCCCCCCCCCCCCTGAAAACACGTTTGACAAAATGACAAAAAATTGGTGCAGCAAGTAGCTAAACTCCAGTTGATGAGAAAAGACAAGGAATTATCAGTTTAAAGAAAGAAAACTCTACAGTGGAAACAGACCCTGAAAGTTGTCCATCATATGATAAACACGGTGGATGAGAGTAACATCTAGAAGCAAGAGTAACAGAAGATATGCTGCATTGCTGAAATTCCAAAGCAGCTTTCAGGCTCATGCAGATGAACGGCTCTGAGCTTTGGAGGAAAGCAAGAGAGAGACTATATATGAGAAATGGGAGAGTGGAGCCAAGAAGGGCAGGGACAATGTAAGCATATCAAAAGAGAGACAACCCAAAAGGGAAGAGAAGATTCAGAAGAAGTAAAAAAATTGAATTATGGTAATTGGTAAGTCATTACTATGAGGCTTTGAAACAACCATATCACATAGAACCCTTTGCTTGTGAATTGTGCTATTTATGAGCAAGAATCGGGGATGAGATAGAACAAATATCAAGTCTAATAATTACTTCCTGCTGATATATATGGGAATTAATACTGCAGATGATAATGCAGAGGACAACTGGAATGTTTCATCATAGAAACGGAAAATCACAAAACAAACCCTGGGGGCTTGAATTGTGTTCTCATATTAAATGCTTTCATGCCATGGAAGAAGAATAGAAAGGAAAAGGAAAATACTGCAAATCAATGAATGACTATACAAGTTAGGTTAATAACAAAGACTTAATTTCTGAGACGGGGGCCTGTGGTCCAAAGTATTTACATTCAGAACTACTGACATAAGATACGTTGTATGTCATAAGGAGTGGAAAATGTGTCTGAGCCACACATGATAAGGTTGATTAGAAGAGCTTTAAATTGAATCAGTATATGTACACTCCTAAAGTAAGACTCTTCATTAAAGTCTTGTGTACTGTACAGAAGTGTTCTTGAAATGAACTTTTAAGTTAGTTAAAAAAATAGGCTTGCTTTCATCTCCTTCATTGTCTGTACTTTAATGTTCAGAATGTATAAAATAAGATGAACTTGCTTCTCTTTGGACAGAAGCATAAATACGATTTAAAGATACAGAAATGACGTGGTGGTCTGACTCCTTTGACTGCATTGTGGCATTTGAAGAGGAAACCATTCTTTGTTAAGAAGAGAAGCAGTTGCACTGTCTGTTAAAAAAAATCGATCCCTACCCATAAAGCCAAATCAACAAACCTGGAATTGTTTAGCCTAGTATCAAAAAAAACCAAACTCAGAATGAGCAGAGGTTAGTGGAGATGCTAAGAAGAACAAAAAACAATCTTGTTAGATAAGTTCAAAATGAAAAGAATCAATACACCAGCTGATCAATAAAGAAGGGAAAGTATTTACAGGCGACAAGCAGAACCACTGAAGCTACATAATTTGTTCCAACCACAAAGAAATTGTGAAGACAGAATAATAGAGTAGGATTGAAGCTTGTGATTGATGGAAACATGATCAGGGGAAAGCTCTTTACTTTGAATGGGTTTTAATCTTTTGGGCTAGATGAATTGCATCGTAGGGTGCTGAAGGAGCTAGTTGATTGGCCTATTATCCTGGTCAACAGATGAAGTTCCAGATGAGTTGAGGAAGGTAAAAGGGAGGAAAGGAAGATCCCTTGTGCTACAGCTCAGTGAGTCTGACATCAGTATCTGGGTAGGAGATAAAGAGGTTGGTCTGTAGGCTCTTTCAAAGGATTGTGATAATTGCTAATTGGGTTTATCTTGAATAAATAAATTTTCCTCATTTTTTCCCCATAGGGTAACTTCCATAATAGATTGTGGGAGTGCTGTATATCTTCAACAAAACAATTAACAAAATACTCAGTGACCCGCTGATTAAGGCTGGTCAGAAGACATAAATTACATTCAAAATCTAGATAGTTTGGAGAAATGGGCTGAAAAGGGTAGAATGAGTTTAACAGAATCAAGGATAAAGTTTAAACAAAAATCAGATGTACCACTGTAGATGGCTTGGTATTAATAGTAAATAGTGTGGCTTGGCAATAGTTATGGAAAAGATTGGAATATAGGCAATGCTCTTTTAACGAACGGGTTGCATTCTGAGAGGCTGTTCATAAATCTGTTTTGTTCGCAAGTCCAAACAAATATATATGTGGCATACTGTAAACTAACCTCCTCCCAATTTCTGGAACCTTTTCTGTTGGAGTTGTGGACAGTTTTTTCTGTATTGGTAAAAGTTCATAACTGGAAAGTTTGTAGGTGGAATAATGTTTTGTAGTTGATTCCAAATTAAATATGAGCTAGCCATGTGATGCGACTCCCCAAAAGGCAGATATAGTTGTAGGCTGCAGCAACAGAAATACCATTTCCTAATTAAGGAAAGAAATTATTTCACTCTGTTCTGCTTTGGTCAGATCCTATCTTGAGTATTACATCCAGTTCTGGGAATTATAAGGAGTCAGAAAAATTCTAACAAGTTCTAGTAAGAAGAATGAAGCTAATCAAGGGACTAGAAGCTAGATTGTGTGAGGAGAGATTGAAAAAATTATCTGTGTTTGAGAAAAGACTAAGGATGATATGACAGTAACACTTCAAATAGTCCTTTTTGAAGAAACTCTTCAAAAGTCCTTGGATAATGACTATCATTCAGAGACTCTTATTAACAATGCTGAACAAGTGGTACTTATGACTGTTTCTCAAAGTTCTAGCTGTCCTAGCACCACCGTGATCATGTGATTGCTATCCATGGTTTGGCAACTGGCTTGCACTTAGGAGATTGCAGCGTCCCATATCACATGATTGCCATTTGCAACCTTCCCTGCTGGCTTCCCACAAACAAAGTCACTGGGGAAGCTGGCAAGGAAGTTTGTAAGCCGTTCCTGTAAATCATTCCCACTCAAGCCACTTTCCTGCGTGCCCTCCCACCTTCCACATGGCCATGCTTGCACCAGCAGCCAATTGGCCTTGCACTGGCTTGCTTATGAGCCGCCTGATTCTTATGATTTCCTGTCAGCTTCCCCATTAATGTTGCTTAAAAGCTGGCAGGAAGTCAGGAAGAGGTCCTGAGTTAATAATTGGTGACCTCAGTTATGACACGAACATACTGCCAGGATTGCCATCACTAAATGATAAGGTTACATAATGTGCTTTATGACTTTATCACTTAGTGATGGAAATTCCAGTCGTAATTATCATTATTAAGAAGGACTACCTATACCCCAAAACAAATCACATAAAAGGAATTCAAGACTGTTCTTCCCTGTCCCGGGTACAAGAAACAGTTGATTGTTACAGGAAGGCAGGTTATGTCTGAATGTGAGGAAAAAAATATCTCTCTATAAATGCAGTTTGACGTAATACCTATTCCCCAGGGAGATAGTAGACTATTATCTACTAGAAGACTACTCTTCATTGGATATTTTTCATTGGATGTTTGTTTGTTTGTTTGTTTATTAAATTTATATAGCAGCCCATCTCACTATCATGACTCTGGGCATTGTACAATAAATCAATTATAAATAAATCTTAAATAACCCAAATAAAATATAAACACAGGAGAATGCACCAAAATCTCACTTACAGTGCAACCATCTTACATCTACAGTCTCTTCATTGTCTTGGGATCCCTAAGGCTGTTGAAAATCCCCACGTTTTTAGGAATTTCTGGAAAAACAGTGGGTAGGACCTAGAAAGCGAAATTTGTGGTACACTTTCATTTGGATTCTTTCAGTGAATGGAGGTTGGAATCCATCGTTCTAACTTACTTTATGTTCATATTTTAATCATAAAAGCTCTTTCTCTTGTAAGAGGAGCATGGTTGCTTCTTCGTCCTATAAGTGGCCAGAGAGACAATACTTCCCAAATTGACTGTTTGTGGTCTGATAGCTCTTAAATGTTTCCCAATGCAGAATGTACATTGTTTCTGGCTGCTGTATATTTTTCGATCTATATTATGCCAAAATCCAAGTTGTTTTTTTAAATACAAACTAGTTTCTTCATTTTATCTTCAAAATATGGTTTTGTCTGAAATGTTTTAGTAGAAATAGTATTCAGTTATGTATCTTTTTCAGTGTAAAAGAAACATAGTTATAGCACCTATAGGCCTGCTGTGTAATTGACTCAGAATATGATTCCTTAATGCTGCCCTTTTAAGATTCACAATTAAGTTGGCTTTGAAGACATGAACTTAGCGTTGAAGCCTGAGCGTCCCATATCCCTCCAAGCATGCTCTCCTACCACCATCACCACCACCACCCTCAAATTGTAGATCTACTCTTTTAAAGTCTGAGCTTTCTACTATAGCATATTTATTAAGTATTTATGTTACCTTTACCAGGAAGTACTGAGCACATACATGCTGTTTCATGACTTGGCTTGTTCAAGAAAAACAACAATAGCAGCAGCAAATGCAGGTTCATTTTACCAACTGTTTACCCTAGAAAGCAATATCTATAAATTTTGATCACAAACATGAACTGTAGCTATATTTATCTTAGATAAAAAGAAAACAACAATTTTAGGAAATTGAGAAAAAAGGGAAATGCATTTTTATAAGATTATCATATTTTTTAGCAAAAAGTTGAGAATGTATATATTAATGTATAAGTTTTGGGGCATTAATCATTCAAACATGGTAATTTTCCCATTCACTGTTAACATTCCACTGCTCCTGAAAGTAATTATTAACATAACATAAAATAACAGTTATTTTGTACGTCATTATTTGAATTACGGTACCAATTAATGTAAAATTATAGATGGATTTAATTTTCAAACAATTTCAACATTAACTACCCTGTTTCCCCCCAATTAAGACATCCCCTGATAATAAGCCCAATCGGGCTTTTGAGTGCATGGCAATAAGGCCAAGCGCTTATTTCAGGGTTCAAAAAAATATAAGACAGGGTCTTATTTTCGGGGAAACGCGGTATCATATAGAACAATTGTGTGCCACTTTCTTATAAATCAAGGAGCAAAAAATTATTGTGACATCTTTACATGTATAAAGTTTTTCAACATCTTTTTAACCAGTTTTTTTTTTATATAAAAGCTCATTTTTTTTTTTCTAAGCAGTCGTACTCCTGGAAGCCGACAAGCATCCCCAACTGAAGTAACTGAGCGTTTGGGTCCAAACCCTAACACTGTTGAAGGCTTGTCTTCGCTTTCTAATCCTTCAACTCACAAGCCACTGGTGGAAGAATTTTCAAACTCCGAATCTCAGAATTTGGATGCTATGGAACAAGTGGGTCTTGATTCTCTGCAGTTTGATTATCCTGGAAATCAGGTACAAATGGATTCTTCAGGAGCTACTGTGGGACTCTTTGATTACAATTCACAACAACAGGTTAGTATTTTTTTTTATAGCCATATTAATGGTTGGAATTACAGCATTATATAACTCACCGGTTTCAACTAAAAATGGGAGCTTTCTAAAATTCTTAGATCTCTTTTTACTGTTACTGTTGTCCTTTTCTTTTTTTTAGTATTCTGTAGTTAAAAAAAAAATGTTTACGCCATGTCGATTCCATATCAAGGGAAGACACTGTCTGGATTCATATAATCTCGGTCATAATGCCTTAGCTTTGAATAAACTCAGCCATTGTCATTTATGAATCATAATTCATAGCTCAATATTATGCATGGTGTCTGAGTTGTATCTTATTCAAGATAATTTAACTTCTGCCACCAGCTAGATTGTACAGTATATTAAAGTGAAAGAAGAAGCAGAAGTGGCATTTCTGGTAGTAATTTATTATAATGTGGAATTCTTTCATAATATTCTTGAAGAATTATTTCTATTTAAATTTGAAATTCACAGTGTTGAACAGTCCTGTGCGTAACACTCCATGGAATAACAATGGGCCAGTCTTATAAATTAAATAGGACTAGAAAGTGTGTT
This sequence comes from Thermophis baileyi, assembly GCA_003457575.1. Taxonomy (NCBI): domain Eukaryota; kingdom Metazoa; phylum Chordata; class Lepidosauria; order Squamata; family Dipsadidae; genus Thermophis; species Thermophis baileyi. Next base: position 346,003 of record QLTV01000214.1, read on the forward strand.
TGTTAATATTGTAATACATGTCTCCTTCAAAAATCAAATCCCTTTTGCTTGTTGTCATTTTTGTCTTAGATATTTCAGAGGACTAATCCTCTTACTGTTCAGCAGTTAACAGCAGCACAACAGCAACAGTATGCACTGGCAGCAGCTCAGCAACCACATATAGGTGAGACATTTTAAAGTTTGTAATAAAAAATTTCTGGATTTCAGCTGGTATAGGGAACTGTCACACACACACAGACAGACAGAAAGACACACACACACACACACACACACACACACACACAGATTTGGTAGAAACATTTCTGGGGGTTTTGCCAGTGGTAATAAGAAATATGTACAATCAATTTTTTTTCCAACTGCAAAAGGGCTCTTGTTTCCTCCTCAAAAGACTATCCATAGGATTGGTAGATCTTAACCAATCATGGTTGGCTGTGTCTTTAGCTGCTGCAGTTGGAGGGAAGGAATTATCTAACCTTGGGAACCTTAATGAGAAGTGCCAGATTCTTCCACTTGATCTTTAGCGGATGCAGGGCAGGCACTGTGTGAACTGCTTTCTACCTGCACTACATTGTATATCAGCCTTGGGACTGCAGTGCTTGACAATGAAGATTGTGAAAGTGCGAAGTAGAGTCATAGTAGTAGCAAAATAAAAATATTTTATTGGAATGTACTTTCTAGTGTGAAATAAGCTTACAAAATGCTTTATTGCATATTACTTATATATTTTACATACTGAATTTTTAATATCGGCAGAGAAAATGAAATTGTCAGTTACAATTAAAGCCTTTTCAATTTTCTACCAATATTCTCTGAAATCACATCAAACTTGTAGCATTTAAAAACTTGTGTGGTACAACACTATGTGCGGTGTCTGTTTTTGGTGAAATTGAACCTTTTGTTACTGTAACAGGTGTATTTTCGGCAGGCTTAGCTCCAGCTGCTTTTGTGCCAAATCCCTATATTATCAGTGCTGCTCCCCCAGGTGCTGACCCATATACAGCAGCAGGCTTGGCTGCTGCAGCTACCTTAGCAGGTAAGGCAATGCTGTTTTCAGACAACTCTAGTATTGCATATTTTAAAAACCTTTGCTTTAAAAAAAGTATAAATCATCCAGGTTAGTCAGATTGTTGCCCTAGTTTTTCAAATATCAAATTTACTATGGACATCATAGCATTCAATCCTGTTTGTTTTCTGTTGTATCCATGTCTGTGGAATGAATTCAAACCAAGATTTTAATTTGACTTTTCTACTCCTATTTTTCTTAGTCTGCCAAGTCCCATGTTCCTCTTCATTCAACACTCGGCAACAGAAAAACTAAACCAAATGTTAGGAATTTATTGTCTTTCTTTTGAATATGTCACAAGATTGGGACAGGGCAGAAAAGAGGAGCATATCACTATTTTCAATATTTTAATTATAAATTGACACCATGAGATAAAATGGATCAAACCTGACATTTGAGAACAGAGATTAAGTCATTCTTGGATGAAAATCCATAATCAAATAGATAACATCATCTAACTTGCTACCTTAATATGCACATAGTTAAATTACTTTTTATTGGGCTTAAATGATTTCTGTATGGCTATCTAAGGGAGTTTGTTATTTAGGAAGCTGCTGACTGGAAGGCTAATTCAAATCACAAAACCGAATATGATTTATCCTCAGTTTTATTCATCTATATGATTTGCAGGCATAGAATGAATATGTTTTCGAAATACCAATTCCAGGTGAACCTATGATCACAGCCACAAACCAGGCTATCATAGGGTTCCTCTAGGTCTAGATGGAGACATATTATTTATGGCTGAAAAAGACAGATTCTACTAGCACCTACCCTCCAATTGTTCATAAGTGCCGCCGTTTCTTGTTCTACTATTGTTGTCAGTTGATGCATATTATTTGGTCTCATCTAATTTTATTCTTAATAAATATTTAGTCTGCAACCTTATTTGGATTACTATAGCTCAGTGTAATTGACGTAGGCCTTTACAGCCTCATTATTTGGTTTACGATAGCCTGGTTTCAGCCTTAGACTCCTGCTGGCAATTTTTACTATCTACACAGTAACCCAAACAAATGTTTTGTAACAATTTTGCTGATAAGGAGAACCTGGCAAAGTTTCTATAAAGAGGCTTTCTCATCAGAGGAGGAAGGGCTATTGGATTGGCCTTAGTGGTGGAATCTTATATTATCAAAAGAACTCTAAAATATTGACTAGAATTGGGATAAAATTTGAAAGAAAGGTACAAAGTGGCTGGCAACTAAAATGAATCTAGACAGCTCTGGTTGTTGAAGATTTATGGTATTAAAGTGGTACTAATATGGTATAATGTTAGCTGATATATAGCTCAGTTGGATTTGGCAGTGTTTATTAATTTATTGAGAGATCTGGAAAAGATAGCTGAAGAGTTTTGGGCACAATTCAGAAAAGAGTAGTGAATGATTGGGAAGATACATTAGGTGATGTGGTCTGCTCTGTCCTTCTCGAAGAGTGTGGAAAATCAAAGATTTGCCACTTGGAGAAAAGCCAGCTGCCAGCCTAATTAACAGAGGGAAAATTGGTGTCAGTGTCAGGAATGTATAATTCCTTCCTTAATTCTAAATAAGGAAGTAGGTAGGTTGCAGAAATAGAATACAGTCAGACAGAGAGACAAGATTATAGAGTGCATTCATATTGTACCCATAGAAAAATCTTACGTTACATAATATTAAATAAGAGAGAAAAGTTCAGTCATTCTACAGTTTAGAATCTCTTCACTTATCTAAAAATAAGTAGAAGAAGGTGGGTGATCAGAACTTGGCACATCAACCATAAATCTATTAGCGCTGCTAAAGAAAAGCAGCTGTTGGATTGAAAGGAAAGGTTAAACAAATGGAATATACTTTTTTTTTTTACTTTTGTGTCCATTGTATGGTACTAAATAAATGTTTGGAAAGTATGGGACAAATCCTCCTCCCTATATTTGGATCTCTAAGGAGTTCACATGTTTAGGTAGTTAAGATAATGATTCGTGTTGTTTGTATATCGTTGCCTATCCTCTCTATTTTTTTAATGTGAAGTTATTTTTTTCTTTTTTATAATATTCTGGAAGTCTGGATCCGTTATATTATTTCAAGGCAATGATGCTTGTACAGCATTAATTAAAATATATTGACATTGCTTAGATAAATTAAGAACATTAGAAGTAAAAAAAGAAGAAGATAAATACTCTTATCAGTATTCATTACAATTTAGGACATTGAAACTGCAAGCATGAAATTATTTGACCTTTTCCTCCAGAACTGAAATAACATTAAAAAAGAGATTCCTACAGATTGCATTAAAGTCTGTATATAATGTAAATGGGGGGGGGAGGGGACAGATTTAGAAAGAATTATTAAAATAACAAATACTGTATTTCTCGGACTATAAGACGCACCGGACTATAAGACACACCTACATTTACAGGAGGAAAACAAAAAAAATAGTTTTTGGCCTCCGCGCGTCAGATTTTCACCCTCCCAGGCCCCCAGAAGCAGTCTGCAGTGCTCCACATGGCCCGTTTTTGCCAAAAACGTGCCCGTTTTTGGCCTGCAGAGTGCTTCTGGGGCCGGGGAGGGTAAAACGCGACACACAGAGGGCTTGGGAGCCCATAAACGGGCCCGTTTTTGGTGAAAACAGGCCATGCAGAGCACTGCAGAGTGCTTCTGGGGGCCTGGGAGGGCAAAAACGCGACGCGTGGAGAGTTCGGGAGACCAAAAATGCCCGTATTTGGTCTATAAAATGCACCTAAATTTTCACCCACTTTTAGGGGGGGGGGAAAGGTGTGTCTTATACTCCGAAAAATACTGTAAATAATTTCCTGACATCTTTTCTAGCCACATGTGTAGTTTTTCCAATTACTGGTGAATTCTTAATTCCGTCGTCGTTCGGCACAGAAATTATTATTCGTCGTTATGATTTTCTTGGAACGTGATTCGGGTGGTTTTAACCCGGAGACGCCATTCTCAGTTTGACTCTCACTGCTAAACCGACCCCCGTGTTTGTGTGAACCCTCACGATATCTTGCTCCTCCTTAGACTGGAACACACTGATTGTTGGAAAACTGTCTCCGTGGATCCGGCCAGATTCCGAACTGGAGAAAGTTCGCCGGAATTCTGGGGGCCTGGGAGGGCAAAAACGCGACGCGTGGAGAGTTCGGGAGACCAAAAATGCCCGTATTTGGTCTATAAAATGCACCTAAATTTTCACCCACTTTTAGGGGGGGGGGAAAGGTGTGTCTTATACTCCGAAAAATACTGTAAATAAATGGGGGGAGGAGGAGGAAAAAGAACTATTGGGTTTCTAACTTTCCCTTTTTGGTATATCTGCTGATTTACAGTATTGTAGACATTTAAGCCCCCTAGATGCCTGATGGTAAGTGATTATATTTACCTTGTGCCGTGATGTTTGTTTGGGAACCATTCTTGCTTAAATTTGGTTAAAATTCTTTGCATATATCTATATCTATATATACTGTTAGTTTTGCCATTGCTGAATACTCCATGTCTAAGTTCCCAATCAGATAGAATTGTATCTTTCTTCCAGTGTTAAACACAATTCATTCTCACTGCTATAAACATATCTTTCATTAAATTCTAATGTTTCTTGTTGATTTTTGCTGACATTATAACTAATAAAAAACAATTTCATTTCCACTTAAAATTCCAAAATTTTCTATGTTGTGCTATATATAGCTTTCTAATACTTTTGTGGGTTTTTACATATCCACTACATGGTTTTGTGACATTTCCAATATTTATTACTGTATGACTTGTCTCTTAGATATTATTGATAGAGTTGTATACCATCTATAGAATATCTTGTAGAATATTTTCTTTTAAATTTTAACTTGGTGTGAATTTTATAGATTTAGTCAGTAATTCTTCCCATTGCAGTATTGTAACTGTCTCTTTAAAATGTTGCATCATTTTATCATACAGCTTTTGTTTTCTCTCTCTTGATGTAAAATATCTAAGCAAAAATTTATATGGACTCCCTCACAGATGGTGCTGTTTTTGTATGAGTGTTTCAAAATTCTGTCTTTTATAAAATGTCCTTCCTTCCTTCTTGAAATTTGATTTTACTTTCCTGCAATTTGTAAGTACATCAACCAAGATACCTTCCAGCCTTCACCAAGTATTCTTGCTGTCTTTTTAGAGTATGAATAAACCATATTTGCATCTGTAATTACATTTTTCTTGCTACAGTTGTCTCCAACTGGAAAAGCATTTCAGAAAACCACTAGAGATGAGCTTATTATTCCTTTCATTGAATTTCATGCTGTTGTCCCACTTTGTTTAATAATATGTCCTTTTAAATTTTTATCATCCTTTGTAGTTGAATAAAATTCACAGGGACTCCTTTACCTTTTTTTAGTATCTCTGCACCATAATTATGTGCAAAATTATTGGCTAAACTGGTTCCTTCCAAAATTGCTGTTCTACAATCAAAGGATTTTATCTACTCTGTTATCCACTACAGGCAGCTTGCTTTATGATGCTGTTTAGACTTTGGAAGAGCAAGATCATCTCTGTGGAATCATGTAGGATTTGTTTGTTTGTTTGATACTGGGTTTTTCCCAATTCTGATTGACCCCATTAGGAATGGATAGTTTATCTTGGGTAGTACATTTATTTTAATCATTGTAACTCTTCCTAACCGCTTTAAGGACGTTTTCTACCTTTCAAGGTCTCTTTTAATCTCTTGCCATAATTTAACATACAAATGGTCCTCATTTAGAAACCTTTCCCAGTTATGAAGGTGATGAAAAAGTAACTTTATGATGAGTCCTTACATTTACAACTCTTCCCAGGTCTATAAAGCAAAGGAAAGTTGACAATCATAAGCATAGTTGTTTCACTGATCAACTATTTCACTTAACAACCAAGTTGCCAATCCCAGTTGTCACTAAATGAGGACCACATGTAGTTAGTTTGATATTAAAACAAAGTTTTTCACTAAATGAGCTATCTGACAGAATGAGCTTCCTGCAGAAGATTGGTTTCTCCTTGTGTTAAAAATCTTGTAATTGTTTTTGGTTTTGAATGGAGAATATACTCCAAAATGATTGTTTTCATTAACTATTTTATTCCCTATTGTGGTTCTGTAATAATACCATATCATCTGGATAACGTCTTTCCACAAATTTTGAGACCTGTTATTTGTTTATCAGGCTTTTTCTGCCACTATTTCTAAAACAATGTTAAATAATAAAGTGGACATCCTAGTTTTCTTCCTTTATTTATTTGGAAATCTGAAAAGAGCATTCCATTAGCCATAATCATCACTTTTTTCTGTTAGTGTATATGGTTAACCTAAGCTTGAACTTTTTCTCCAGGATTTACTTTATTCAATACTACCAGCAGGAATTGCCACTGAAAATTGTTCAAAAGCTTTTTCTGCATACCCCCAAATCAGTGCATCTTTCTTCTTTTTCTTGTGTTTAGGTTCTGTTATATTGATTATAACCCTACTGTTGCTCTTTGTATTTCTCTTTGGGATAAAATCAGTTTAGTCAATATGTGTGATATCTGGTACACATTTCTTCAGTCTATTCGGTAATATTGTTGTAAAAAACTTGTAATCTACCTTCATTTCTCCTAGAGCAGGGGTGTCAAACTCAAGGCCCACGGGCCAGATCCGGCTCATGGGGCCGGACTGGAAATATCAAAGGACCGGCCCACGGTGCCTCTGCTGGCCAAAACGTTTTTGGCCAGCAGAGTGCTGCTGGAGGCCGGGGAGGCCAAAAACGGGCTGCACGGGGTCTCTGTGCAGCCTGTTTTTGGCCGGCAGAGTGCTGCAGGAGGACTGGATTGGACTGGATTACAATTATGTGGCCTCAAATAAGTGCCTGATCTGGATAGAAAACAAGCAACATCCTATGTTAATACTACAGTTTAATGCCAGATTTTACATACTGTAGGTCCATTTAATCTACAATCAACAATCTATAATTGACAGCCATTTCTATTTACTATCATGGAAATTTACCTCTGCTGTTAGATCTTGTATTATCATGTTATTTATGCTATTGTATTTTTATTATTAGTTGAATAATAAAAATACAATAGTATAAATAGCTTTTCTGCCTGGAAAAGCAATTTACTATTAAACAATAGGGTATAAATTTAAAAATAAAAAGTTTAGTGGAGTATGTAGAATAAGTAATAAATGTTTGCCAGTAGTATCTGGTAGAAGAGATAGGAAAATGGTTATAGTAAAGAACTGTGGAGAGAAAGAAGAGAAGGGAGAAAAATGCATCTTGAGCCTGTGTCAAATCCCCACCACGGCCACGCCTGGCCCCGCCCCACCCCGACCCTCCGAGGTCAAACACAACCCTGATGCGGCCCTCAATGAAATCGAGTTTGACACCCCTGTCCTAGAGGGTAGCACTGCTGTAGAAAAGTTTGTAGCAACTTGAATCGTACCTGGAGGCAAGCAGAATCAGTGCAGCTCTCAAAGAAGAAGGGTTACATGGGCATGTTTATTTAAAAAATTAAACATTAGAGAAGTTAATTATCTCCAATCAGTACTATTCAAACAGTACAAGTAGTTCTTGACTTACTACCACAATTGGGACCAGAATTTTGGTTGTAAATCGTGACAGTTGTAAGTTAAGGCTCCCACATGAGCAGACTTGTTTTGATAATTGTTTTTATGGTGGTCATTAAGCAAATCACATCTTAGGTCCGAATTTATTCTCCCAATTGGGCATTTTTTGGATCACACATCCGGGTCACACGACCGTGGGATGTTGAAACCAGTTGTAAAAGTGAGCCAGTTGCCAACTGCTTGAAATATGGTTGTGACTGCAGGGAGGTAGCACAACATTTTACAACTGCCAGAAGGGCTTTACAGGCCATATTGTACCCCTTCCAAAGCCTTTGTAACTCCAAACAGTCAGTAAATGACTGGTCGTAAGTTGAAGACTACATGTGCTATAGCTACTACTTGTATTTTATAATAATACAGTAAAATAATGTTTTTAAAAAGGAGAGGCAAATTAAGGAATCTTTGGTGGATCATAGTTTGAGAATCGTTACTGTTATAAAACAGCTTAGGATCCAAATCTCTTTCCCAGTAACTATCTGGTCTGTGCATTAAGAAAATATGGGAGGATTTATTCCTAATCCCACTGGTAGCTACAGCTCACAGTACAGTGGACAAAAGTACAGCCTTCTCTAATAAAACTCCAATTATGAAATTTCTTCTAAGTATATGGCTTCCCCCCAGGGTTATTGTGTTTTAAACAACTAAAAATATGCCTATTCAATCAAGTATTTGTAAGATAACTGTTTAGGATCAGACTACCCTGGTTGCTTTTGAAAACTGCTTTAATTTGTGGCATTTTTATTGTCTTGGATTAATGGTTTAATAGTGTTACTCTTTTGTATGCCACTTTGTCACTTTGAGAAACATTGCAGTATAAAACAAAAATAATTATTAATATTAAATGGATTTTTTATTTTCCACTGTGTGTTTTCTACACTAAAGTTTTTAAAAGATTGCTTAGGAAGTGTTGCTACCTAATGTGCCTCAGATGATGCATGGGTAGAAAATGAGCAAGAACTTTATAAAATTATAGGAAAGCTTCACTTGAACTGTTCTTTTTATATTATGTATCAGATTACACATGAAACATTGATTTAATGGGAGAAAGAAAAAAACATAATTGTCTCACTAAAATCAAATTATAAAAGATTCAATTTGACTGGCTTGTGTTTCAGATGTACTCTTTTATTGACTGTATACTAAACTCCCACATATTGCTTTCAACTGTTAGGGACAAAAGATAGACATCTTTTGGTTGACAGGGGGCTTAAGGTTTTACTTGGGGGAATTTTGATATCACATATGTAGTGATGTTTGCTTATTTATGATAATATTAGGTATGACCAAGCTACTTTTGTTTCCAAAGCATTAGAAAGTAAAAATATAAATATTTTGATAAAAATCTTTTCTTTGTCAGGGCCAGCAGTTGTTCCTCCTCAGTATTATGGAGTTCCTTGGGGCGTGTATCCAGCCAATTTGTTTCAACAGCAAGCAGCCGCCGCCGCAGCAAACAGCACTGCCAATCAGCAGGCTGCATCACAGGCACAACAAGGACAGCAGCAGGTAAACCAGACAGATAGACATGACAAAATATTTAGTTTCTATAAACTATGATGTTGACTAAACTTGATTTTTGAACCAGAGATACTTAAGCTTTTTTTTTCTGTTCACTAGTTGAATTCACATAGGCATCATGTTGGTTTTGTGTGTGTGTGTGTGTGTGTGTGCAACACCCCACAGCAACAAATATCAAATTCAGAAAATGGCAGAAAGACAGAAATCAACCAACCTGAAGAATGACTTGCTCTAAGTTTTACCTTAGAAATAAGTTGGAAAGCTATTGATTTCTCTCACCTGGTCCCTACTCTAATTTATATCTGAAAGGATCACAGAGACATCTGATCCCATTAGCATGCCCTACAAAATATTTGTGGATCACACTATTTCTCATTTCCATAGTTCCCTGCCAACTACCATACCAAATCCACTAAGCTGATTCCACAAGTAGATATGTTTCTCGTCTAGCTCAGGGTATCAAACTGGCGGCCCGCCTGCCAGATGTGTCACGCACAGGCCATGCCCACCCCAGCTCCTCAAAGGGGAAAAACATCGTGATATGTCACGTGACAGCAACGTGACACCGCGAGTTTGACACCTGTGGTCTAGCTGATATGATGGTCACCAATTTTTATTGCATGGCAAGGAAGAGTGCAGGATTTGCAGAGGGTGAAGGAATTGGCAAAAAGTGGGTTCCTGTCTTAAATAAATAGAAGTGGCTTTTGCTGTTTAAAGCTGGAATCAGAAAATGCCTCTTGGCATTAAAAATTGAGTTTATATGAGAATCCAAGGTATTGATCACATATTGCTGATGTTGTCTCAGGAGTATTTCAGAGGGAATTGTATTATACAAATGTGTTTGAACAACATAATTTACTGCATTATTAAAAGAAATGGCCTGTTTTTAATTATTTTAATTCATGTTAATGTTCTCTTGTAATTTAAATTTGTGCCTGTTATTAGATGGTAAATCTTAGGCTCATACAGATGTAATATTTCCTGGCTCCTAATCATAATTAGATTCCTTTCTCCTTTTACTCCTTTTTTTACAGCTAACTTTGATTTAATGTTATATCAGTTTGGTAATAAGTTTATTTATTTATTTATTTATTTTGCAAAATTTGTATGCCGCCCAACGCCCGAACGACTCTGGGTGGCTAGAATACCTTATGCCACCAGGCTCAAAATTTTGGGCTTGGACAACCTGGAACTACGCCGCCTACGGTCTGACCGAAGCATAGTACACAAAATTGTCTGCTACAACATCCCACCTGTCAATGACCGACCCTGTGCGACCTCACTGGTCGTTGGGAGGAGTGTGGCAGAAGGCGGTCACACAGATAAACTGGTCCTAAGCCATGTAGGGCTTTAAAGGTAACAACCAACATCTTAAATTGTGACTGGAGCACAATCGGCAGCCAGTATAGCTCGGGAAGGATGGCACTTGTGTGGGTGAACATTGACAAAAAAAAGACTGCTAGTGCAGCTGCATTCTGGACTAATTGTAGTCTCCGGACACTCTTCAAGGGTAGCCCCATGTAGAGCGCTAATTGAAGTTAATTGAAGGATAGTTAGAATGTGGCTTTAAACCTAATTTTTAAATTTTGTTAATGATCACTACTATTAACCTATTCACTTATTTCATGATTAATTGGAAAAACACAGGAAATTTGCATGTGATACTGATTTTGAAGCAAAATGACTGCATCAGACTTTGGCTGCACTAGGCCTTAGGACAGTATTTTATGAGCGACATTTCTTGTTTCATCCTGTTTCCTATTACACATCAGAACTGAGAAATTTCTTTATTTCTCATGAGGATAATTAATAATAATTGGATATATAACTTTAGACAAAAATGCTAAAAAAATCTTAAAACACCTGTCAATTGAAAAGAATTATCTAGTAAAAAATTAAAAAAACTTTGTTGAAGAAGACAACATTAAATCATGAATAAATGTATATGAAAATGTTTCTTTTTCAAGAATTGTTGTTGAGGTCAGATTAGTTTATTAATCTTTTTACTCCTAGTGCCCTTTTTGTGATTTATCATATTGTATGTTCAGTTTCATCTGAATAACAGGTGAAAGATGTTTATTATCTATAATTTGAAATGTTTGTAGAGTAAAAATAATAATTCAGTCCTCAGGAGTTCAGTCTGATCTGTACTGACTGTGATTGGCAAACCGTTGACCATGGTTAAAAGTACTGAGGTAACTTGCACTAAACAAGATGTGCTAAGAAAGAGATCGTTATCTGTTAACAATTCTTTCTATATGATTTTGAGCCAACAAGCATTACATCTGCAATGATCCAAGAGAGTAAATATTTCACTCAATCTAGTAATCCCAATTTTCTGATAACTGCAATTTTAAGAATGTTAAGAAACACAATATAAAGGCTGGAGATGGCTATAAAGATGGAACTCTTACCTGTTTGCCATGCTTACCTACTGCAATGTGTGGAATTTAATTCCTTGCCATTTCTTGAATTATATTTAGCAGTATTGGATTCTACAAAACTTCATGTCTTGAACTTGCACCTCTTATGCTGTATATTTTCTATCAAAATAATTTGCTCCTAGTACACATTTCTTTTGTTTATACACGTAAAAAAAACACAACGAAAGCCATTGGTCTTTTGTAGGTTCTTCGTACTGGAGGTAATCAGCGCCCTCTTACTCCCAACCAGAGTCAGCAAGGGCAGCAGGCAGAGTCACTTGCAGCAGCTGCGGCAGCAAATCCAGCTTTGGCTTTTGGTCAGGGTCTTGCCACTGGCATGCCAGGTATTTAACGATGACTCAAGAAAACTAAAAACAAACTCCACCTAAACATCCTGAAATCTTGATGTTATCGCAATAGCCTATTTAGATGTAATTTCTTTATAACTGTTATTTAGCCTGAATAAAACTCTGAAATGTGATTTTCGCCATGTTTATAGCTGTCAGGATCAGCACAGAAGAATTCATTGGGAGAAAAGCAAAGATTTGGAAATGATATTGAATGTAGTAGCCTGGTTCCAGCCCTCTAGCCTAGGGTGTCATATCTATACTATCTCCCCCAAATTAAAATTCCCTCGTTCTAATCTCCCACTTAATAGGGTTGGAAAACTAGGGAATGATAACAGTGTTCATGTAAAAATGGGCCTTGATTTATTTCTGTAGTTAGTTTTCTGCTGCAGCGTTGGGTACTTTCCAAAATATCCATGCCAAGAACCATCTGAAATAGAAAATGAACCATAAATGAAAGACAGTTCCTATGTGCATAGTATCCAGCACCATTTTAATGTGTTTATCTTAAAATGTATTTAGTATTTGTTATAATATATAATACATAATTTAGAACTCAGTTCATCAACATTTCAGAAACGTTATATTTTTTTTAAAAAAGTATTCTGCTTTAATCCATATTAATTATATTTATATATATTATATGTTGATATTAAAGCATGCATTTAGAGCTTTCCTTTGGTTAACACTAAATTAGATTTGTAATGTATGCATTTCTAAATTAGAAACTGAATTTGCATGTATAGCGTTTAAGCTTTGCACTGCTGATAATGCAGCTGTGTTTCTCTGCTTTTATGCAAACCACAAAGCTGCAACTGGCTATTATGGAGTTTCTTTATTGCGTAATACCGTAGTAAGATTTTGTAAAACAGTTTAAATTTGCTGATAATCCACAGCTATGGTTGCTTTGCCTATGAGTGCAAAAATGAGTGCAAAAATTTCATTTGGAATATTTCATCTTCCTAGCAAATGGATCATTGGATGATATTCAGAATAGAAGGTGAAACTTTGTGGTACTTTTTGTGCAGTATGGCTGACCAAGTCAGGTGTTCCCTTGGCCACTCCTGTTCCACCAGGATTGCAGTTTCAGTTGATCATTCAGTCAACCATTTCAGATTTCTTTCAGTTGCTGCAAAGGAGTCTGAGAGCCTGTCAGTTCCTTCTCTCTCCCCTTCACCCCCTTGGAGCAGATTATCATGTTCTCATCACACACTAGTGCCTCTTCTCTGATCTAATTAAGTCTGTTGTGTGAATATTCTCTATCTATGTCTTCCATCATCTATCTATCTATCTATCTATCTATCTATCTATCTATCTATCTATCTATCTATCTATCTATCTATCTATCTATCTATCTATCTATCTATCTATCTATCTATCTATCTATCTATCTATCTATCTATCTATCTATCTATCTATCTTCCTTGCATTTTTTTGCAAGCACCGGGTCCCTTTTCTCTAGATTATAGTAATCTAATTTGTTACAGTCTTTACATGCAAAAAAAAGAAGAATGATTTTTGCCCCACAAACATTTACAGTTGAGATTTACATATTATACTAGACAAACTTCAGTCAGTATTTACATATACTGCTGTTCTGGCACAAATTTGCTGGTGAGAAATTTGATCTTGGGCATTGCATAATATTGCTTTTTTAAAGTTATTTAGAATGTTTTCTTAACTGCATTTAACTGTTAAACTAACAAATAGAAGGTATAGGAACAAGTATTCTCATATTGTGTTACAATATAAATCATGCTGCATATAGCTTCATTATGGATCAGTGCCATGTAGTTTCACTCACATTGAATTCAATTTTAGTTGACAAAGCCAGACTGTTCATAATTTTAAGCATTAGAGAGAATCTAAGGTGACATAATAGCATTTTTTGCTAAGTAAACACATATAGTTCTACGTTATGATAATGGATATGATAATGGGTATCCATGTATACTTGGAACGAAGTCCTATCATATTTCCGCCTCACCCTCTCCTCTTTTAAAATTATTCTAGTAAAATAAAGATACCAGAGATTTTGTCCAGTAAATTGCTGTTAGATATTTTTGGAGATTTAAACAGGTAAATTTGTTTTTAAAAAAGAAAAATTTTAAAAGAAAAAAGAATCAGCATAATTGCTAAAATACAAGGCCAAAGAAGTGCTATAATGATTAAGTCGATGATGATGTTAACCAATTTAACATTGATTAAGTTCGTCCAGCGGTAGTTGAAGTGGCTTAGGTAAATCAAGGAAAGATTAAATTCAATCTTATGAAAAGACTCCAGGAAAACACTGTAGATCTCAATTTTGGATATTTCAAGTGTATTTTACCTGACTTGAGAACCTTTTAGTAAGTAGAATAGAAATAAAAAATGATCAGTGCTACACCACTAGCATGCTCATACTTGTAGAATAATTAAGTAATCCCTTCTTTTTAGAACTCAAAGTCAATATGGAGTACAGATAGTCCTCAACTTATAGCCATTCATTTAGTGACTGTTCAAAGTTTCAGTGACACTGAAAAAAGTGACTTATGATCGTTTTTCACATTTACGACCATTGCAGCATCCCTATGGTCACGTGATCAGATTTTGGATGCTTGACCAATGGCATGTTTTTATGATGGCTGCAGTATTCCAGGGTCAGGTTGATCAGCTTTTGTAACCTGACAAGCAAAAACAATGGGGAAGCCAGATTTTCACTTAGCAACTGTGTTACAAACTTAACAGCTGCAGTGTGTCACTTAACTATTGTGGCAAGAAAGGTTGTAAAATGGAGCAGAACTTAACAATTGTCTTGCTTAGGGATGGAAATGTGGGGCTCAGTTGTGGTCTTAAGTCAAGGACTACCTGTATATTCCATATAGTTTACAATTCTGTTGTGAAATTATATCACAGCCATGAATGGCAGTCAAAGAGAAGTGTATTCATATACACCTTTTTAAATGAATAGCTATTCTGCTCTGCTACCCTCTTGACAAGTACTTTTCTTACTTGGCATAGTTTAGCTTTCATTCTGCCAGCGGAAATTTCTACAGTAACAAGACTGATGTAAACCAACTTTGTGTTAGTAAGATCCTGATTACTACAGCTGTTTCAGCTAGTAGAACCAAATAAGAAAAACTTGACATTGTTCCTTAGAATTCTTGCTTATTTTAGGGGGGGGGGACTAGCTAATTTTCTTCTTCACCTCCAGATCAAACTTCAGGAATGGACAGATATGCATAATGTTAGGACCAGTGTCACCATACTAATTAGAATACCTTATAATGCTAACGTACTTATTTCTTACATATCTAGTACTGCTTATGATGCACATTCAGTTTTAAGTAAATTGTTATTTTACTTTTAATATCCTCTAACAGATTATTCTACATTCTTTACAGAGGAGCAGTGAGCAGAAAGCAGTGAAAACCTGATCATTTGCTAGCACGTGAAAATATTAGCGAAGGTAGTAGAACAGAACAGCACAGTTTAGCTTTGTATATGCATCTATAATACGAAACACAGTAATTCCATTTTTCAGAAGCATGTTCTCCTGACAATACATGAGTAGTGACGACTTAACTCTGCATTATCTGTTTTGTTACCTTTTTGCCTGTTATATATATTTGCTTATTTCATGCTAAAGAAAGATGTATGCCAGACATCAGATAACAGTTCTTTCTAGGATTGCGCCTGTAGAATGTTGTCACTCAGAACATGATTAACCACTGCTCTTCAAGGATGGGATGCTGGATCATGTTGCTGAAGTTTCTACTTGCTTTAATTTCTTTGATAGATGTTAGCATTCTTGTTAATAGGGATAGGTACAGTATCACGAGGAGCATTTTGCTAGAATTAAGAGAAAATTGCCACAATAACTTAGTTGTACCATTTTACCTCATGAGACCAGAGGAATAATGGATCATATGGGTTTGTAATGCCTTGGGAATTTTCTAGAAAATATAGCCTTGCTAAGATTTCCTGCTCTTTATTTGGAATTAAGGGATATTCATACTAGTATTCACATAATATTTTGGAAGGCTCGGAGCAATAAAAGTATCAAGGGTTCTCGCTGAAGCATGAGTGCCAGGAAATTTGTAAGTCTGCCTAGATCTTACTCTAGCAATGGTGATAACAGCGTGAAGTGATCACTTCACCAACATAATTTTGTAGATCCCTTTTGGGTGGGAACGGGCTTTAGGAGAGGCCAAGCAAAGCAATAGCATCAAATCTTAGAACACCTCTGCCCTATCTGCAGAACTTTCTCAATTATGTTGACTACTTAGATATATTCTAATTCAGATTTACTATTGGTTTCGAGACAGAAATAACTTCAGACCTCCTGGTACACCACAATTACATATCTATAATCATGCAGAAATTACTGACTATAATTACTATGTTATATTATTATATTATAGTTACTATATTAGTAACTATATTGGCATGTTAGCTGGAGGAGTTAGGATCTGTAGCACAACAGTATTCAGAAAATCACAAGTTATGATTACTTTGGTGAATTATCAGAACATAAGTAAGTGGGATAACCTGGAAATTTTGACAGCTTTGAAAAAATTGAATTTGTAAATTATGTTGTTTATTATGGTATTTTACTGAATTACTTAACAGGAGGAGCACAGGATGCCCTAAGTCCTTAGAAAAATTATCTTAGAATGTATTGCCTGCATGTTACTCCTCTGTACCATATTCATAGCCTAAGAAATGCCCTAAGGAATGAACGTTATCCTTACGTTCTTCATTATGTACATTAATCTGCTGAAGTAAACATTCATGATTTTGGAATGGCAAGCCAATAAAATGTGGATTAGACATGTATCTTTCATTTTTATCTTTTGACTTTGGGGACGCTAGAAGCTTTTGAGGTGCTGTGTTCAAATAAAATGACCAATCTGGATAAAGGAATTGCTGTGGCTGTAGATTGGTTTTATTTGCCCTGAATGAAGAACTAAATGAACAACTTCAATGATAATTCAGACATTTCACCTGTTGCAGAATAGGGCTGCACAAATAATGGTTGAAACCTGCTGATCATTCATGTGATACCAATATTGCTCCAGCTGCATTTGTTCCAATGCATTTTCCAATCCAATTTAAAGTTAGGATTTTAACTTTTAAAGCTTAAACTATTTGGGCTCAACTTAAAGACAGTTATTAGCCTGCCCATTTTCAACAAGAAAGTCCCTTTACTTGGCATATGTTGCTAGCAGGGACTCATTAGAAGAAACAACTTGATCTTCTATTGTGGATTTGTCAGGAACCATTTTTACAATACTGCTTTATTCTTACTAATGTAGTTTGCTTTGTTGGGTGCTAGAATCTGTTTGAGTATTATATAAAACAATATTGGCCATAAGAAAAGAGTTGCCTAGGTTATTCCCCCCCCACCCCCAAATAATCTGTGCATCTTGCACAGATCAGAAATAATTTTGCCTTTAATAGCTGTAATATATAAAGTACATTTCATAAAGTGGAAACTCTAAAAGCATGTGCTTGCTGCTTCTTTGCAATAAGCTTTAGGAGAATGCTATCACAACCTTATACTGCTTTGTACCTGATAAAATTTAATATATCTGCAGTTTACATTCCATCCAATGATATAATCTGATATAAGAAGACCTTGGTGCTCTCTAAGCTTGGTTCTTTATTTTTCTGATGTTTCATTATCCAACAAGGTAATACCAGTGCAGTAGTGAATTTTGTTCCCTATTTATATACAAAAGCTTGCCCTGCCAGTTTTGATGGGGGTGAGGTTTTCTCCTTGATAGTTCCTTGATTAGGCTATGAAACACCCCCACAGACACCAAAATTGGCAGGGCAAGCTACTATACATAAACAGGGAGCAAACCCCACTCTTATACTGATGATGTTACCTAATTGGATAATGAAACATCGGCAAGCAAACAACCAAGCTCAGCAAACACTGAAAACTCCATAGTTTGACGCTGAGCTTAAATCAGGGGCGAAATTCAGCAGGTTCTGACAGGTTCTAGAGAACCGGTAACGGAAATTTTGAGTAGTTCGGAGAACCGGCAAATGCCACCTCTGGCTGGCCCCAGAGTGGGGTGGGAATGGAGATTTTGCAGTATCCTTCCCCTGCCACGCCCACCAAGCCACACCCACAGAACCGGTAGGGAAAAATTTTGAATTTCACCCCTGGCTTAAATATATGCTTTTCTATTATTATAATCTGATAGAGCTAACCTCCCCCTTCCCCCCCCCCTTTTCTTTTCCAACTTGTTTGTGACTCATCTTGACCAACTTGTTTGAAACTCAGCTGGCCCAGTAAAGATGTTGCTACGATGACCAGCATTTCTAATTCTTTTGTAGTTCATCTGTTATTGTTTTACCACACATCTTTTACATATTCTGCTTTGAAACAGTATTATTTTAATGCTTCCTTTAAAAGGTTAATCAACACTTCTGTAACATCATTTTGCCTGGCTAGGAAAAACGATTTGGATACATCTTGCATTTTTCTCCTAGCTTGGAAAGACCAGGAGAGTGTGATGTGATGGCACCTGAGTGAATAACTAGATGAAGGCAGGAGGGAAGGGCAGGTGCATGGCCTTATTTGTTCATTCTGGTATTAATCTATTTAGCCTTGAACAAAAACATATATAGCGTACTGTACTCAGTAATATTTAAGCACAAAAAGAATAAGGATTTTCAGTTCTAGAAAACAGATGACATCCACCACTTTGCTCAAAGTTAAAATAGGCAGTTAGTTGCAAAAAGAAATCTTCACTCTAAAACTTATTAGATTGTGTGTTTTGTGTTGATTAGGCTATCAAGTGCTAGCCCCCACTGCCTATTATGATCAGACGGGTGCCTTGGTGGTAGGTCCAGGGGCCAGAACTGGACTTGGAGCACCTGTCAGGTTGGTGGCTTCAGCACCTGTTATCATCAGTTCTGCAGCTGCACAAGCAGGTAAGTAGCTTTTTTGCAATTTTATTTTTTAAATGGTTTAACCGTTGTTTTCCCGCTTTGCAATCTTCTAGATACTATTCAGAATATTTATTTGTTGCCACACACACAGATGCAGGAACACTTTCATCTAGGATATTTCTCTTGACATTTATTCTGTCATTTGTCCCAAGGGCATAAAAGATTTCAGTTACTGTTTCTTAGGTTAATTCAGAAGTACTCCTCATTCTTTTTATTTGTGGCATAGTGTAAAAAAATGTCTGGATGAAACAACAGTGAACAGAGTAATAAGCAATAGTCCCAGTGTACTAAAATATATATTTTCCATCCATTAAGAATACAGGTAGTCCTCAACTTGCAATCACAATTGGGACCAGAATCTTGGTCACTGAGTGAAGCGGTTATTAAGCGAGATGTTACACTCAGTGACAGCAATTCAGGCAATCCCGTTTGTGGCCATTAAGCAATTTTGCAGGTCATTAAATGGACAGAGTCCCAGATAAGGATTGGGAGCCTGTGAGGTCTGGTGCAGGCTACACATAAGTGTTTCTGAGCTCAGAAGCTGCAAAACAGAGAAAAAGCTGCCTGCCTGGTTAGATTTCAAGTCCAAGCAGCACAGAGCTAAAATTCTTCCACAGGCAGCTCTTTTAAGAAGGCAAGAGCTGCCTGCTGAAAGATGTCAGCTCTCAGAGACAAGAGGAAACCATCACCATCACCCCCAGAATCAAGAGGAAGTCCTCTTGGTAGGCAGCAGCATCCTTCAACTTTCCTTATCAGTTTCTCCATTGACTTTCTGGGAAAGTCAGCAGAGAAGGTTGCAAATAGCAATCACGTGATTGCAGGGAACTTGACAAGCAGAAACAGATTGGGAAGCACCCAGATCCTAGTCATTTGACCTTGATGCTCTGCGATGGACGGAAGTTCTTTACACTGTAAAATACCTTTTCCGAGTCTATTGTTAATGCAAACTATTAAGCAAATGGTTTTAAGTCAAGGACTACCTGTATATTTGTTATAAAGATTATCTGTATAGCCATTTTACATTAAGAAATCTTGATTAGGATGCTGTTGTTGGGACATAGAGAAGTGATTCAGTGGCTAAAATTTTCCCTTTTTTTGGCATTAAATAATTGGGCATTGCACAGATGTAAAGGTACATACCAAATCGATAAGTAAAGTATAAATTTAAGATGCATTAAAAGTGCTGCAATTTTTGTTCATTGTTGGAGATGCAGTTCAGGGGTTGAAGCTTATTTATGTGGTTTGTGCATGTCCTGCTTTTGCCATATTTGGGTGTGAAATTCATACGATTTAGAGTAAACTTTACTTTTCAAAGAACCATATTTTTCTTCTATCTTCCCCCCCCCCATTTTTTTTGGGGGGGGGGGGGGTTAATCAAACTCAAAAATTGTCATGTCTTTATGAAGGGGAAAGATCACGGGATGAATCTATATTTGATCTGCCCACGGAAATTTTTGACCCATTGCTTTCACTTTGTCTTACACTTATCTACCCTGTTTCCCCCAAAATAAGACATCCCCTGATAATAAGCTCAATCGGGCTTTTGAGTGCATGGCAATAAGGCCAAGCGCTTATTTCAGGGTTCAAAAAAATATAAAACGGTCTTATTTTCGGGGAAACACGGTAACGGGGGAAAGAAAAGTCAGCCTTCTGGCTCTCTTGTCATTTTCATTTAAACATATTTTTATAGTTATATTGACTGCTAATTATAATTTTAACTCAAACTACATGATTATGCCTTAGTATTTCTTAATGCTTATGCAGAAGACAGCTGTCGACCATATTATTAGTATAACACTGAAAGTTGAATTAAATATTTGTAATTTTTCTTATATACATTATAGTATATTGCTGCTATCACAGTAACTTTGTAGGGAATATTAAGTATTTTTATTTTGAGCCCTGGTTAAAACAGCCTTAATAAAAACATGTTGTATTCTAATCTGACTGTGTTCAAAAGGAACAAAATATGGAATGCTTACAATGTTCCACTATAGAAAATAATGGAGTAAGAAGCTTATTCTGCATTCCCTTGATTTTTTTCCTAGAGCCACAAACATAAATAAAATGATAGTCCATGCTGACTGCTACCTATCATCTAGCTTACAGAAAAAAATGGCAAAGGGAATGATTTTTTTAAAATAAAAAATACACACAGTACTAATTGAATAGCACTAGCAGCAAAAATATTCTTCTCTGGCTATTGACTTGAGGCCTCTATTTCAAGCATTTGGTAACCTGCCAGTGTCGCTCAAGAAACAAACAATGTAGTATTTATATTTAGCATACAGCATGAACTTTCACTTCATTAAGTGCATATAGATACACATATTAAAGCTCACAAACAAACCAAAGGGCCATTGCATTTGCATTTTAAAAATTTAGAATTGGAAAATCTCAACACTATTAGCAATACTTCTCAGAGCCCAGCACAGATCTTTGCATTCGTCCATCACAGGATGAGAGTCTTTAGGGACACTCAAAGCTATTTGAGTGAAACAGCCCCATTTATTTAAGACAGTGTTCTCAGAATACTGATGTACCCCTAATATTTTTTCTTAGGCATCGTAACTCTTTGTATTGAAAATTTGCCATTATGGAAAATTATAAGTGCCCTATTTCTAAAACTTGAAATGTTCTACATTCCTACTGATTATTGAAAACCCTGGTGTCTTTCAGCTGCTGCAGCTTCAGCTGGAGGAACAGCAAACAATATCACAGGAACCACAAATGGGCTTTTTCGGCCCCTTGGTCCTCAGCCTCAACAGCAGCAACAGCAGACAAACAACAGTCTACAGTCTAATTCATTTTATGGCAACAATACTTTAACCAATAATTCTCAGAGCAGTTCACTCTTTTCACATGGTCCTGGTCAACCAGGAAACACATCTCTTGGCTTTGGAAGTAGCAGCTCCTTGGGAGCTGCCATTGGGTCTGCACTTGGTGGATTTGGTTCAACCGGTAAGTTGTTAACTTTTAAAGAAAGAAAACAGGGGAAGAGGTTGTATGGGTTGATGTGATTCAAATAAATTTTCTTTAAATTATTTGGATGCATTGAAGTTCTATCTCTTGATTTGAAAGAAAGTCAGTTGGACCAAGCAGATCTTGCATATGAGGAACAACTTGCATTAGTGACTATGAAAGGTAACTCGCATTTTTAGGGCTTTTTAAATAGCCCATTTTTGCGCTCCCGTGATTTTATATTCAAGATCGTTGTGTAAGTGTTAAAAGGGTTACTTTTGTCACAGAGGTGGGTAAGAAATATCCTTTCACTTTGCTTCCCCCTCTCTCCAGCTTGGTCAATTATCAGGAGGACTGTTGCTGGAAGTGAACAATATTTTCCTTTCTCAGTGTTGCAAGGATGCTCTCAAGAACACCTGGAGGACTATGTTGAGCATTCTTCACTGTTTAAGCCAGGCATCTTGCAGTATGCGAGAGCAAATACCTTCCATTTCCTGCTTAAAGACATTTTGCTTCTATATGGAGGCAAGAGATGTTCTTTTGCAGTTGTCTTGGAAATTCATGTAGCATTTGTCTTTCAAACACCTTGCAGTAGGTAAACATTGTTTTAATTGTTTCAGTTCACAGATGCTAAATCTTGTCATTTTCTATAGTTTCTATTGTATAATCTTTACTACTTTATTCACAGTGTGATGGTACATGGCCCCCCTTTTAGAATTCATAAAGTTCTTAGATTGTGCAAATTGTTTTCTCATCGGAGAACATGTCAACATATATTGATGCAGATAATGTATGAATTGTTTATTTTGCATAGGCTAAGGCATGAAGAAGCACACACAATTTTGTGCACTGTATAAAAGTGGGCTTGCACACCTTGATCTTGGAAAATGTCCCATGTGAAACAATTTTTTTAAATATTTAGAGGACTTATTAAAGCTCTACATATTGATTGTTATAAGCAATTCCTCATCACTTTTTTGTCTTGTAGAATTTGTATTTTGGTTGATGTCCACTGAAATTAATAAATAGAAAGAAAACACTATAAAAAGAAAGGATCTAATAAATGCATTCATTACATGTTTTTAATTGAAAGTTATTAATGGCAAAATCAAGGATGAAGTTTCTGTGATTTTTTTTTACTTAAGGAGAATAATATCCTTAACATATTTTTTTAAAATTGTAGGCTTTCAGTCTTATTTGCAGTTTTTCTGCATTTTTATGAATAATTAATTAATGCTCTATATGAGTATTCCACTCAAACAAATCCTGGCTTTTATATAAATAAGTTTATTCAAATCCATAATTAGTTTTTTTAAAAACTGTATAAGACATAGTCTTTTTGTACCTATCACTCATTTTTCCCTTCATTGCATTTTGAATACAATTATTCTCAACTAGTCTTAAAGTGTAAATTTCTGAAATACTATTTTTAAAAGAATACCTTTGCTTGCTACTCTTAGAACATTACCTCAAGGAGACAAGATTAAGTGATTTGTCAGAGTCATCTAGTGAGCTTGACAACTGAATCAGGATTTTAAAATATCGATCCATATTTCATTTTAATTTTGAAAGAACAATTCATCCCCCCATATTTTAGTGCTCAGTAAATTAATTAGCTTACTGTGCTATCTTAATCTTTAGAAATCACTGTAGTTTTCTTTTTTCTGCATTAGACTGAAATTAAGAAATTCTAAATAAAATATACATTTGCTAAGTAGGGATACAAAATTGTTAATATGGCTAAACAGGTCAATGTTCATAATAAGTGGTATTTCAAGATTTATATTAGTTAAATTGCTCAGATAAAACATTCTGTAAGATCAATATGCAAGTATAAGAAATATTAATTTAAACTCCTAAACCATACTTTTATGAACACATCCAATTTTGTTATTTATATTTGTTCACCCATCCCTATATTCTCTGTCTGTGATCCAAATCATTTTAAGACTTGCCTTCAAAGTATCTTAGACTTTTTTTTAATTGAATTCCTTTATTCGTTGTTAACCAAGAATGTATAGTGTGGTCACCATATCTTATTTCTGAAGAGTGCAGAATCTAAGGGTAATTTTAGTAACAGCTGTAAAACAGGATGAAGGAATTTATTATTTAGGCTATCTCTATACAAAAACCTCTGTTGCATGCCTTGAGACTATGACTTGAGTAGTTTCCCCTCTCAGACTAGTATCTAAATTGAAAAGAAAAATTGAAGACATTTGCAGAAATTATTTGCACTTAAGATTCAACTTCATTGGTTTGTATTAACACATTAAGACATGCCTAACTATTGGTCCCAAAGCCTGACTCCAGATTGCCAAATACTATGACAATGTGACTAAGTCTTGAGTGAATCAAGACTTGGAGATTGCTCAAAATTTTTCCATATCTGAGGAATGCTTGTACTCATTTGTGATTTATTAAATCATGTGTGGTTATCACAGTAATTGTCTCTAGCATAACTTGATTGTTATAACGAATATGATCATATCTTGTATTGCCCAGCTGTAGGTTGGGGCTAGGTTTTCTTTGGTTGACACTGTATGTAATAGGGTCTTTTTATTTCTTCTTCAGTTGGCAGTTCTGCAAGTAGTAGTGCCACAAGGAGAGAGTCTCTATCTACTAGTTCTGACTTGTACAAAAGATCTAGTAGCAGCCTAGCACCCATAGGGCAGCCATTTTACAATAGTCTGGGATTTTCCTCCTCTCCAAGCCCAATAGGCATGCCTCTGCCAAGCCAAACTCCAGGACATTCACTTACGCCACCGCCATCACTTTCATCACATGGATCCTCATCCAGTTTGCATTTAGGTAAAAAAAACAAAGCCCTTTTTTGTTTGTATATGTTTGTGTGTATATGTATTTTTATATGTATATCAATATTTTATGTTGGGTAAAGATGTCAATCTGCCTTTTTGGTAAAACACTGTATAGGGGGCCTAGTCCCAATATGTTGCTAATTGATTGGTCATTGAGAGTGATCAGCTTTGGGAGCAAAGTGTTGGCCCATGCCACCCTACAGATTTTCCACATAAAAATGAAATCCTGATACTTAGTAAAATAAGAGTGGGTTGTTGTGGTGTTGTATGACAGGCAAAGATATATTTTTTTCCGTATAACTGTGTAAATCATGCATCTTTTTTAATGGAGTCAGCTTTAGGCTAATGTTTAGTACATGGTAATGATACAAGTTTTGCATCTCGGTTTAAAAAAAACAAAGCTCGGCAAAGGATGCAGTAAATAAAACTGCTTTTAAATCGACAGAATAATAAATTCACAGTAAATTTTACAAATTCACTTTCAAAACAAAGAAAAGTAAAAATGAAAGGCTTTAGGGAAATAGTGGCATTCAATCTGTAATGTGTCCTTTCCATACACCTGTAGTAATTTCATGCTTGAACCAGTAAAGGATGTATATAGGCATGGTTTGTATCTAGATTGATACTGTTGACTAATATATGTTAAAATTACATTATTCTGTGGCATGCTTTGTAGTATTTAGTCATATAATTCCCTATTATTAATTATGTATTTAATGTAAATTGTGAATAAATCACTTTATATGCTTTATTGTATAGGCATTTTACTAGCGAAAGGTCTCACCATAAATGAGATCTCAAACTTGAATACTAAAAATGTTTCAAAATTCACATATCATATAACTAAATTTGCTCAATTATGGCACATTGTCCAAATAAATACTCTGAAGTTTAAGTGCATGCCTACAATGAGGAAAAAAGTGGACTAAATAATGTTCCAATAACAAAATGGAATAGGTAGAAGATGAAGTTCTACTTATAAATGGTAATGCATAGAGACTTATTCCGGTTATAATGAAAAGTGTCCTTGAAAGTATCTTTGCAAGTCTCCCAAGTTCTCTTGGAATCCTAAGGCAGATTGGATATTGTTGATCACAACAAAATCTCTACTTGAGAAACAAAATGAGGACCCTTTGTACACTGCTACTTAGATTTGGTCTATACAACATTTGACTGTGCTATATTTTACTTTTTCACCTATCCCTAATTTTTCTGCAATACCATTCTCATATCAAATAATGCATCATTTCTCACTGCAACTTCAACCTTATGCCTTCTGGAAGGCTGTTCCTAAAAATATGGACTTCCAGAGCAAGAAGAAAATAGTTTTAATATTCATCCTTCCTATGTCATTTATGCACATGGCTCTCTGGATTTTATTCAGAATTGAACATTATGTGAAGTATATATACTAAGTGATCCTAAGATCATTTATTACTTCAAGATAAATAACATTTCATCAAAATTAGTGTACTTCAAGCTTCAAAAGTAAATAACCAATTTCACTGGTCTAATATATAAATGATATACATTCTTCAACAAATGCTAGAATATACTTTTTGTGAATTATCTATTACTTATTGGACATAATTTGTACTATACTGTATAACGTATTCTGCTTCTGACTGGTCATAGAGAAGAGCAAAAGATGAATGCACAAACATTTCAGCCTTGCTTATTTCAGTGCTGGACTTGGAACATCCACTGGATTCTGGTGTTCTGGTAACAGCTTTAACTTCGTGTTCTCAGCCTTATAGGCATAAACTTTCAAATTAATTGATAGTAAACAGTTTTAAATAATTTAAAATGGCAATAGAACCGTTTACTCACTATATCTGCTGTAGGATTTTGTGTTTGATCAAAGTTATAAAAAACACCTACGGAGTAAACGTCATTTAAGTGCAAAAGCTTGATTCTGTGTAAACTTTGAAAAATAGCTGACTTTTAAAATAAGAAATACATATTTCAAATGTTGGCTAGCCATCAACTGATGTTATTCTATGTTCATGTAGTTCTAAAATTTACCTTCTTGAGACAGTTTAGATAAAGCACACATTCTGAAAAATATTTGTACGACTTCTCACAAGAACTGTATGTGTGTATCTGTTAATAACTTTGCAAAATGTGCCACATTCTAATTTACCAGGTGATACATTGTAAACCAAAAATATTTTAATGTTTGATTTAAACATTTTAAAACATTTCCCATGAGTATTTAAATACATAGCACATTTAAAATTAATATACATTTTTATTTATAGTTTATGGAAAGAAAGTATTATTCAAATCCTTAAAAGTTCAGAAGTAAGTTTTTATTGAAAACAGTTTTTTATTAAATAATGTCTAAATTGCAAGATAGACCCATCTTTTCTCTTTCTCCAACGAAAGCATACTCCTTAGCAGAATTCTGCTCAGGATGATCTTCTAATAGAATAAAATCCCCCCCCCCCCTTATTACTATGCTAGATCTGATATTTTTCTGCTAAGCCTGCAGTCCTGCGGAATACATCTTTGCATGGACAAACATTTGCAATAGGAATGGAAACTATTATAGCAGCTGCATGAATCATAGCCAAAAATGTTGCTTCTTTAACACTTTAAAAAGAGATGCCTTGCTCGTGCTTCTGAATGCTTTGTACACCCCTAAAAACTAATATATCTTGGGCCAAAGACTTCGGGTCAGCCTCAGAGATTCTTTAGTAACAGAGAGGAGTTTCAATGGTGGATTTTCCTTGTGGGCATTGGAAGTCTCCCTTGATATTTGAGGGGACAGAATCCTGTGTTCCAAGGCTCATAGCATTGTTGTCATAACAAGATAAACTCTCAAGTTCTGAATAGGTTAATGACAAAGATCATTACCTGTTAATTTTTTTAATTATTGCCATACAAACAAGTAGAAATTTCCTGCCATGACTGCTCTTTCTACACAAAGAGGTTTTTAACTGTGTATATCATTTTCATTATGCTAGAGAGAATAAGCTAATAGCAATAGCACTTAGACTTATAAAGTGCTCCATAGTCCTTTATAGCACTGTCTAAGCGGTTTACAGAGTCAGCATATTGCCCCCAATAATTTTACCTCATTTGAGGTAAATGAGGTCCTCATTTTACCGACCTCAAAAGGATGGAAGGCTGAGTCAATCTTGAGCTGGTCAGGATTGAGCTCCAGGCTATGGGCAGAGTTAGCCTGCAATACTGCATTCTACCTACTGCGCCACCATGGCTCCTAATGCTTTAATCTGATTAAAAGTATCTCAGAATAAAATTCTTTTCTTTTCTTGGTGTATTAATCTTTGTTCTACCTGTTTAAATTAATTGTTATTGCAGCATTTTTGCTCACTCCCTGCTTCTTTGCCTTTCCCTTGCTCCATTTCCACCTGGACCAATAAGCTGTTGCCACCTCTGCTAATGTTATGCTCCCATTATCATGGTCTTTCCATGTATTATTGAGTTTTAATTCTTCTCATAAACTTGTCTGTTTATTTGTGTAATTATGAAGATGATGATAAAATGGATTTATTCATGGCTTATTTTATAGAAAGACATAAGTCTGGATATTTTGTAAAAAATAAAATGAAAGTAAACTTGTATCTGTTCCATACTTAATAAAAACTGCCAAATATTAATAGAAAAAATTGTTTCCAGGGACAATTTTCCGAATAAGTTTAGTAAGATATTTTTAATAACATTAATTATCATGTGCTAGATGCATATCCAGTCACATGGCATATGTTTTTAGTAACCTTGCTTAACGCTGGTATAAGACTTTATAATTGCATACATTTTATAAAAAATTACAAATATCTAGTTCATGACCTTTTGCTTAAAAACAAAGCAAATTGTGTGCAAGGTAGTCCTGATTTGTTTATTTTGCCTTGATTGTGTGCGCTGTTTACATCATTAAATCCATAAGAATTTCATTCCCATAAAAATCTTACTGCAGATGCAGACTTTAGATAGTTATCTCAAATATTGGAAATGGTAAATAATGCTTTACTCTATATACTAAATGAACTTCGCTGTCACCTTTGGGTTTTACGTTGTGAATGTAATGCACTTGACAAGATTTCAACTAGTAATCTTTCTATGCTTGTATTAATAACCTTATGCACATAATATATTTCATCTCTATTCAGGGTTATCTCCAGAACAAGAAACTATTAGTTTCGTTTGTCAGTACTTTAAGAAAAGGAGCACAAACAATCTTTGGGATCTAGTTTTAGATACAAAGCTATTGCTATATAGTTATTTTCAAATAACTAATGCAATGGCAGGTATTTAAAATTTATCAAATAGACATTACTGTCATGTTTCTTAAAAAAACCAGAGCATTTTTGTAAAATATAAGTGGGCAAGTTGGAGTAGTTTGAATGGTTTAAGTGAAGTCTAGTTGAATAGATCCTTCTAAAGACATCTTCGTGGATTTGGAGTCCCCTCTGCAACTGTGTGAGATATGGTATAGAGGAAAAAGATGGAACAACTTTGAGTAACTCCCTTGGTGCAAGTAGAAGGGTCTTCTATTCATCCAGGAGACTCTTCATATCCCAGTCTTTGAAACTAGAGTTTTAGGTTGTAAGTTATTAAATGTTAATGTAACCTTTGATTTACAGGCATTTAACTTTGTAAATACATTTAATCTTTAGTTTTGAATTTGTTTTCTGTAGCAGAATAGTTTTTATAAGACAATAAATATAATACATTTCATGATGAAATTGCTAGTCCATCACAAACCAATATTCCAAATTTTACAAAACACTTGAGTTGTTTCAACTGCTTAATATCATGATGTTTTGGCACTGCATTCAATTAGATAAAATTAACTCCTCCTCTTTTCCTGAGCTGCCTACACCTCTCCAAAAAAAGTTTTCTTGGGAGCTTGCCTGTATTGAATTTTCAGAAGTTTTCAATAGCTATGCCATTTCCCATGCTATTCAGGAAGGCCTTTAACTCCTCAAAGTAACCTTTTTAGGGACTTTTTTTTTAAGCAGGATGTAAAGAAGTCAACTTCTAATTTTATGTTACATACACGTTCCTCTTGGTATGGCTATTTAAAAAAAATGAATTAGAGCAAAAGGTTAAACAAGCAGAAAATGTATTGAGCAACTGATTTCTTCCCTCTCAAATACTAAGGGATTCTTGTGAGCCATCCTCGTGAACTTATCGTTAGACAATTAGACAACCAATCCACATTACTTAGAATTATATATTTTTAGTATTACATAATTGATTCTTCTCCCACACAAAATGTTCTTTTTAATAGTTACATCAAAATGTGCTCATTCCGCTGTATTCCAGATAGATAAGAAACTTTCTGTAGTTCTACATCTGATCTGTTGATGCACATGATTGCTGCCATGGTGGTTTAGTTGGAAGGTGTGGAAGGTGTTTGTCATAGATTTTAAATATGCATTGAATTAGTATGTTTTGAATGCTGGCTATTACACATAGATGAAAACATCTTGTTCGCCAGTATTTCAAATTTTATCAATAACAATTATTTGTTTGAGGACATGATTAAATATATGTAGCTCAGGGTTGAACTGTGAAGTCCTTGGTGATTGAGCTTGGCTGTTTGCTTACAGACATTTTGTTGCCCAACTACGGTAGGTAATATCAGTGTGAATGAGTATGGGATGATAAAGGAACTATCCTCCCACCAAAACTGGCAGAACACGCTACTATATATAAGTAGGGAGCAATCCTCTCCCCACTTACTTGCACTGATGACGTTACCTAGTTGGGTAATGAAATCTCTGCAAGCAAGTATCCAAATTCAGATATCACCAAAGACTCCACAGTTGTACCTGTTACTGTTTATTTATTGAAATGCTTTATTTTGGTGAGTTTTAATATTTTAACTACCTTTGCTCTTTTATGTATATTTTATGTTAACTGCCTTGAGCATATTGGTAAAAAAGAATAATTTTAATGGGTTGTTTAGGGAGTAACATTTAGGAGGGATGCTTGAGTTATTTTAATCTAAATAATAATAAAGTAGGTAAAAGCAGGATTTAGTTTGAGCAGGTTTTGGAGTTATGATAAAAAGCATTTATATGTTTGTGTGTATATGTTTTAGAATATTTCAAATCTCTAACTTAATTAGCCAATTTGTTAATGCTAATTCCTTAGAAGGGAGTAAAATGTATTGTCAGGAGAAGGGATTTAGTTATTTAATGTGTTCCACCATGTGAGAAGATTTAAAAGGGGTAACTTATATTGTTAATTTAATATACATACAACAATCAGTAATTAAAATTATATATCCTTTTGTGGAAAAACATTAATATCCAGAAGCTTGTTGCTGATTTTGTTATATATTGGAGTTGTTTTTTTCAGAGTTGTTTCAGCTGTTGCTTTTTAGACTTAAATTATTATACTTGGGACAAAAAGGAACAATCAGAATGTCTTTTGTTCCTTTCTTCTTAAGTAACATCTGGTTACTTGACTGGATACTAGTAGTTAAGAAAATGTAAATAGAAACTAATTCTAGCTTTCCTTAGTTTGAGTACAGTTAAAGTAGTGCATACTTAAAACGTCGTACTAACCAAACTGCTTCATTGTAGGGGGATTGACCAATGGTAGTGGTCGCTATATTTCAGCAGCTCCTGGAGCAGAAGCCAAGTATCGCAGTGCTGCAAATACCTCCAGTCTTTTCAGCTCAAGCAGCCAGTTGTTTCCTCCCTCACGGCTACGTTACAGTAGATCTGACATTATGCCCTCTGGGCGCAGTAGGTTATTGGAGGATTTCAGAAATAATCGCTTTCCTAACCTTCAACTAAGAGACCTTGTTGGGCATATAGTTGAATTTTCACGGGATCAGCATGGCTCTAGGTAAGCATATATACCTCTCCTGAATAAATAGGGGAATATATGTTTCTTTTAGTAATGTCTTTGGGAAATATATTGAATGTTGCATATATTAATATTTAATATTCAATATGTGATGAATAATTCTGATTAAACATCTACAGTTGCAAGAAAAAGTATGTGAACCCCTTGGGATTACGTGGAGTTTTGCATGAATTGGTCATAAAATGTGCTCTGAACGTCATCTAAGTCACAACAATAGAAAAACACAGTCTGCTTAAAATAATACTACACAAACATTAGATGTTGCCATGGTTTAATTGAACATAACATGTAAACATTCACAGTGCAGGGAGGAAAAAGTATGTGAGCCCCTAGCCTAATGACTTCTCCAAGAGCTAATTGGAGCCAGGAGTGAGCCAACCTTGACTCCAATCAGTGTGATGATATTGGATGTGTGGCTGACAGCTGTCCTGCCCTTTAAAAACACACACCTGGTTTGGGTTTACTGGTTTCAAGAAGCAC
>QLTV01000214.1:378619-409381 GCA_003457575.1 Thermophis baileyi
AGTTTTGTGAAGAGGATTGGTACAAAATTACTCCAGATCGTTGTGCCGGTCTGATCTGCAACTACAAGAAACATTTGGTTGAGGTTATTGCTGCCAGAGGAGGGTCAACCAGTTATTAAGTCCAAAGGTTCACATACTTTTTCCTCCCTGCACTGTGAATGTTTACATGTTATGTTCAATTAAACCATGGCAACATCTAATGTTCGTGTAGTATTATTTTAAGCAGACTGTGTTTTTCTATTGTTGTGACTTAGATGACGTTCAGAGCACATTTTATGACCAATTCATGCAAAACTCCACGTAATCCCAAGGGGTTCACATACTTTTTCTTGCAACTGTATTCACTCTCAGTGTACCCAGAGACTTAAATTTGGGGATTCAGTTGGCATTCATAACAAGATGGGATGCACAATATGAGGTCAAATTTTGTTTTCAAAGTGAATCAGAGCCCACTTAAATTAATTGTACCTCATTGAAGTTGGATTGATGTGATTGTAAATAATAAAAGCTGGACCTAACTTTGCTCCAACACAATCTAAAAATAGCTTTTATTTTACTATTTCCCATATTTCATTCACAAAATAATCGAAATAGAATTTTAAATGTGTATATGGAATTCAGTTTCTCGTTGGCTTGATTGATTATAGTCATCAGTATTGTACATGAAAAGCTTTAAAATACTTGCTATATTTATTTATATTGGCATGTACATTTCTGACATTTACAGATTTATACAACAGAAATTAGAGAGAGCTACTCCGGCTGAGCGCCAAATGTTGTTTAGTGAAATTCTGCAAGCAGCGTATCAGCTGATGACAGATGTGTTTGGAAACTATGTAATACAGAAATTCTTTGAGGTAAATATGTTAAGAATATTGTTTAAAATTTTAATCATATGAATGTATTTAAATAGATTATTCGGGGATGGAAAACTTAACAAACTAGGGATAGAGTTACTTTAACAAGCAATGAAAATAAAAGTTAAATATGCACATTTTTGTCTGTCTTGCGTAAACAGCTACAGGACAGAGCTCAGTAAATAAGCAGCCGCAATGGATTAACCAGTAACACAACCCATAAACAATGCAACATTAAAAATAGATTTTTCTGGCTGCTGGCTTGAGGCTTTCTAATACACATGCATAATGTATAATTTTTGTGTTTGACATTTTGAAAGCTGAACAGGATAGTAATTCTATCTATAATCCATATGGACAATGGACAACTTTATTGACTAAAAAGTAAACGCAACATATAAAATACATAGAGGCAGCACTATTATAATCCAGGAACTCTTAACTTCTCCATAGCACAAAACTGACAAATATGAAGTACACCTACAGGTCAGGTAGGCAAAAATATTGTTTCTGAGCAGCTAGCTATCGCATTTGATGCAGCGTCATACAGTCTCAGAATCAGCATACTCTAACATTCACTGGTTGGTCAATGGGGCTTAGCCATGTTTGTTAGGAGAAAAAAAGCTAGTGTGTGACTGCCGGTTGTCAGAAGGTGAGAGAAAGGCTTAGTTCTTAACTACCTTCCAATGGCATGTTGGGAAGTTCAGTAGTAGGAGACTGTTTTTCAGGGAAACCAGCTTCTCCACCAAGGCAGTGTTTAAACACGAGACATGGAATGTCACTTGCCTTGGAGAACAGTGTGCCAATGTGTAATCATCGATGAACCTGGCTAGATGCAAGCCATGATGACTAAAACTGTGTTTTGCCATTTCACTTTTTCTGGCTTATGAAAAAACTACAACACATACCC
Organism: Thermophis baileyi; assembly: GCA_003457575.1. NCBI lineage: Eukaryota > Metazoa > Chordata > Lepidosauria > Squamata > Dipsadidae > Thermophis > Thermophis baileyi. The sequence goes on from QLTV01000214.1 coordinate 380,387, forward strand.
AGGGAGATTACAGTTAACTCTTATATGCCTTTTTGCATAAGAAGCCAAGATTCCCTATTTTCCTCACGCACAATGTGGTACATTCCTATGCTTGCCAAGGGAAACCCGCTGTTGGATCTGGTCCCCTGATTGCTACTGATGCCAGAGTTGAAATACGCCTTGATATTTGTGCTGTGCCTCCTGGCAACAGCCTAATCTCCTGACCTCTGCATGGGCTACATTTAGAACTTTATTGTTTATGATAATTTTCTTCATTTGAGTACTCTATCACATAGCTACTTCAGAAAGTAGATTACATTAGTTCCCAGTCCAGCTGAAGTTCAAAGAAATTGATATGAGCAGAATCTGCATTAATTTAGATGAGTTGATAGACAAATGTGAAGATGAATTTTTATTATAGTTTGTTAAGAAAGCTTACCTCTGTTTAGCCCTGTTGTGTACCCCCACCTCAGGCAGCCATTTAAACAAGGTAGGCAGACTTCTATTGCATGTGCACAGAAAGCAGGAATCAGAATACTGATTTCACTCTTCCTCTTTTTTTATACAGCAATAGAACTACTTTGTAATTTCACTGTACCCCATAAGTTTCCAAATTATAATACCAACTTCTGCAGGTTAACTTTGGAACTGGCTATTTTAAGAGCAGGACTTCCTGCCAAGTGAGGAAAAAAAAATGTTGTCCTTTGCGTTGGTGACCCTGAACCCATGATTTAGCACCTCTGACTGCAACCATCATTCAGGTTATGGACCACTGCATCTCATTTGCCACATGGGAGAAAATCATGGCCTTGGAGTAAAGTGGCATCTGCCTGGTTCCTGATTCCTGCAGCACGAGAGATGCTACTCAATATAGACTTAATGCGTTAATGCAGTTTCTATGCTGTATTCCAACAATCTAATTTAATTCCTCCTAAATAAACAAGCAGTTCTGGGGTGTGAATTAGAGCTGTAGAGCTGTAGATGGGATGTAAATTAGAAGGAGGTTCCCTGTCTTTCCCCTTCTGAACTGTCCCCTGTACTGCTTAGTAAGTAGAGTAAGAAAAAACATTATTAACTATAAGGAATAGAGTGAGAAGGGAATGATAACCTGTGCAAATAACCATTCTTCACCAATTAATTTCTATGATTGTATCTGTGATTGCCAACTCAAGATTGCCTCTATGAGTCAACAATCACAAATAGATCTTACTATTTAACATGTGCTCAACTGACTGTTTCTCAGCCTTTTTTCTTCCTTCCTTCACCAGCTCCAGTCAATAGCAGCTGCAGTGGAACTTGTGCCTGCTGCTTGTTGACTAAAGCCATCTACAGTTTTCCTTCGCTTAGAGAATTTTTTTAAGTTAATCATTAATATTAGAACAGTTAAGGATGTGGTTCAAAACTAATTTTTGTCTCAAACTCAAGACAAAGTTCTAGACTCAAAAACACTCCATAGTTGTTCCAAACTTTTGCACATTCCTTGTTTGAAGCACTTACATTCTGAGTCTCAATTTTTAGAGTAGCTCCTAGATTAATATTAAAAAAATTAAACATCTTATACTGTACCTCTAAACCCAGGAGAGCTTGGGAGGTATTTCTCCAGATTCTGAATGGCGTGGATGGTACAAAAAGATTAAGATCCCCTGTTCTTACCTAAGGCAACAATTTCAGGCCATACTAGTTTTCAGTCGTGTTTCTTGCTTACAGAAACCTTCCTCCATTATTCTGTAAGCAGGAAACACAAACTGAAATCTCCCTTTCATCACTTTCAAAGGATTTTAAAATCCTAGAAGAAAGGGAATAATTCCCCCACCCTAATCAATATCATCCCGAAAGCATCAATTGTATATGCCCTGCAATTTTGAAGAATTAGGCTTATTTAAATTGTAACTTTTTTGAGAGGATCAGTATTATTTGTATTATATGTGGGATCCAAAGGATTTATTTCACTTGTTCTATATTAGAAAGACATTCTCTCCAATAATTTAAAATTCATAAAAATCAAGTTGTATTGCTTTAAAACCATTTTGCTTACCTAAGTCATAAGAAACCTGAAGTATGCTACAACTCTTAGCATCTTCCTCCTTTGGTTATACTTCCTGGGGCTGCTGCGAGTTGTAGTTCTACAACAACTTGTATAGATGAAAACTGAATTTGGAGTTCCTTCACTGGATGATTTATTTCTGAAATTGCAAATTACATGCGTAGTTAATTATCAAGTGGTGAAATACAAATCCTTGGGAAGAGACATAAGGGAGATCCTAGTAATAACAAATGATAAAGTGGCTAACAATGCAGATACTGTTCATGAAGTTTTTAAACTTGTAATTTTCTGCAGATGAACATGTAAAGTTTAAATTTTTTAAACAGTGCTTTCACTTTCATTGTAGTTTGGAAGCATTGACCAGAAGTTAGCACTTGCAACGCGCATTCGTGGACATGTTCTCCCATTAGCTTTACAGATGTATGGGTGTCGAGTCATTCAGAAAGCTTTAGAGTCTATTTCACCTGACCAGCAGGTAATTGTAAGTTAGATCAATATTTTTGTATTTATATTTATAATCAAAATATAATCCCTTTTGATTAGTTCTGAAACATACTTATAGTGCTAATCTATTTTTTAGTTTAAGAATACTCTTTGAATTCTGGTGACTTCATATAGGTTGATTGGTTGATAGGTTGAATCCAGCAATAAGTGGATTGTTATCGCTTTTTTCTGAGTTACTGTTTTGACTTCTTAGTCTAGTCTTCAGCTCTGGGATTTTCTAGTGGCCTCTCATCTGAATCTATGGAGATTCTCAGTCATCCAGGTCATGGTTGTCCCAAAGGTGCTTTTTCAGGAGGCAACTGGACTTTCTTGTTTTTCTTTGAAGACATTTCGCTCTCATACAAAAAGCTTCTTCAGCTCTTCTTCAGAGCTGAAGAAGCTTCTTGGATGAGAAGTGAAATGTTTTCGAAGAAAAATGAGAAAGTTCAGTTGCCTCCTGAAAAAGCACCTTTGGGACCCTCATCTGAATGCTAACCAGGAGTAACCTACTTCACATTTTGATACCAGCAAATATTAGCTCGCTGTTACTACATATCTAGACAATTATTTATAGAAATATTTTGTGAGAGGAACATTAATTAAGGACATGCATAACTTGATCTCTCATGTTATTTCTTTGTAGAATGAAATGGTGAAGGAACTAGATGGTCATGTCCTAAAATGTGTTAAGGATCAAAACGGAAATCATGTGGTACAAAAGTGTATTGAATGTGTTCAGCCACAATCACTCCAATTTATTATTGATGCTTTCAAAGGACAGGTAATTTTTCATTTATTATTTTGTGAATGAGGAATGACTTCCATAATTCATATTTAGGCAAATGATAACTACGAGCATACAACTTCAATTTTGGATTTGTATTGTACAATATAGCCTTTTATTTCATAAGAGATTTTTCCTTGGTGCCTATATTGTAATTCTTCCTGCATGTACTGAAAGTAGTTTAGTTTATTCAATTTACAGTTATAGATATTTATGAAATACAAATTTCAAAACTTTCAACCTTCCCGTTGCTTTTGACTTATCATTTAAAGATTTTTCTAGGTGCTATGAACCATTTGATCCTTTAGCTTTATATGTACTGCACTATGCAGAACTTCCTATTAGGGCTGGGGGATGAAATGTTTCAGAGTTTTCTGGAATGTTCCATTCTTGGATTGAGTAAATTTTTAATTACTATTTGTGTAGGTGCATTTAATAATATCTACCTTTTTAGGGTTAGGGTTAGGGTTTATCAAGATGAACTGCAAAATAACTATCCAAAATGCATTGGAGAATAAAGACAGATATTCAGAATAGTCACTCTTTCTTATTTTCTCCTTGAAGTGAAATAGACTGCCTCAGATGTTATTAAATACATTCCCTAGGAGCTGTAAAATTAAAATATTCCCATAATCTGACATAAATAAGGATGGGAATCATTCTAAAAATTTCACACGGGTATGAGATAATATATTCTTAAAATCTTGTTATTTCAAGGTGTTTGTGCTTTCAACTCACCCTTATGGCTGCAGAGTAATTCAACGTATTCTTGAGCATTGTACTGCCGAACAGACCTTGCCCATTTTGGAAGAATTGCATCAACACACAGAACAGCTTGTGCAGGTTGGTGTGTACTAAAATGCCAAGATGAACATAAACAATTGCAAAATCATTATAGGCGGATAATATTGGGGAAAATAGATATTGGATTATGTTAGGTAATTTAATGATACTAATTATATTATATGATTTAATTAGACAGGATTGTGAATATAGGCATGTGGCTAGAATGTGATCAGAGCTAAAACTAAGTTTCTAAGCCAAACAAAAACATGGCTGTGTTGTCATTTCATGATCAAGCTATGGAGACCACTAAGAAACAAAGGCAATGTGCAGACCACAAAGCAAAATCTCCTGTTTTTAATCTCTTGGTTTGTAAGTCACAGGATCTCAATAGCTCCAAGGAAGCCATATGCAATGTTTCCTGGACCAGATTGCTTGACCACAGTACTCTACCCTCTAATAACCTCCAAGTTAGACTGCCACAGTGAGCTTTATGTGGGCCTGCCCTTTAAGAACACTCAAAAGCAACAGCCGGAGCAAAAATATTTTTTCAGACCATTTTGTACTGATCCTGAATGAATAGTACTACCGGTAGCTATCTTTTACTGATTGTATTACATTTAAGACTCTGTATGTTAATTAATACTTGAAAGAACATTTTCCTAGTGTGCACCTGAACAAACATTAAGATTTGCAAGGGGCTCTCTTTACTGGTTCATAGCTGTAAAAGGTAATTATAGTCTCCCTTATGGTACTCCACCTTTGGAATGCCCTTTCCTTAAAGACCAAACAAATGCTAACATTGTTTTTAATGTCAGGTGAAGACCTAGCTTTTTACTGATTTATATGGGCCTTTGCTGCAACCTGCCCATGCCTTATTGCTCCATAATAATACTTAATGCCTCTCCACTAGGAATATGCAGTTATTTGGATTCCAAGCAGAAAAGATGCTTTGCAAGCTGGAGATGCTTGCTGAATCTGTCAGTGTTTCCAGGGAACAATCCTGGGATATATATATTTCAATGAAGAAAGCACTATCAGAACGTTCTTAGATATATATTTGGGGGGGACTGTGTGTGTAAATACAGGAAAAGAAGCAGCTTTTTTAAGGAGGCACTGATGAGGCACTACAATTCCACTAAAGCAGATTTCCCATTTTGGATCTGGATTAATTGCACATCCTTAATCTCCAAGTGGTTCCCATTTATGGTAGATGTGATTTGCCAGGGTGATTGCCTCTCTCCTGCATCTCATCTTGGCCAAAGGAGAGCTAAAAGGAATGGCAAAGCATGCTACCTTTGGATTCCTCTCTCCATGTTTTATACCTGGGCTTCAGAAGAACAAAACCATCATATGAAACTGTTCCTTCCTCCTCCCCCCAAAAAAGCAACAACCAGAATGCACTGTTCCAATCTGCCTTTTCCCAACCTGGGCCCCTGGACAAAATGAGCAGAGCCAGGCAGCCTATGTCTGGTGTATCTCGGAGGCTTTCCATGGGAGGAACCAGTCAGGAGAGCAGGTAGTTTTTGCTAGGTGAGAATGGGAAAGAGCTTGTTTGGGGCTGTTGCTGGGGCAAAGAGTGATCTAGAACAACTCCGACTGGCATAGCAGTTGAAAGATGGATGGGATGGGTAGAAAGCCTGCACCTTTTAACTGTTGACTCTAGTGGCAAATGGCTTGGAACTTTGACCGGATGCACATTATAGAAGAGGAATAAATGTTTTCCTCCCAAACCTATGTAGCCCCAAGATAATTTGATTTTTAGACCCCAGATATCTCACCCTGCTTATACCAAAAAACAACTTTTAAAATAATTCAGAAGCAATGTAATGGCATATTGCTTCTTTTTCCATCAAAGGTGACTGGAATATGTGAATTTGGAGAACCCAGGAAGTGTAGCAATTTGTATAATTGTCTAAATGGTGCCTCATGAGTGAACCATGCTTAGTTGATCTTGTCACTTAGCATATTAGATGGATATGCCCAGTCCAATGAAATATTGTGCCTTCTTTCTATTTATTTTGGCTTAGTATTTGTCTTGGACATGGCCATTTGCGCATATATCTTTCATTTTTAAACGCTGCAAGCATTTTTATGCAGTGAATAATCACCTCTTTGACTGTAGTATTTTAAAAACTAATGATATGACTCTATTAACTAATTTTAGGATCAGTATGGAAACTACGTTATTCAGCATGTTCTGGAACATGGCCGCCCTGAAGACAAGAGTAAAATTGTTACTGAAATCAGAGGGAAAGTTCTGACTTTAAGTCAGCATAAATTTGCCAGGTATGGTAAATAACAAATTCCTAATTGTACTGGCCTTGGCTGGTTGAATGTTTAAAAAAAAGGGTAGCTGAGTTATTCCTTGAAGAAGAAGAAAATTAGGAACAGCCCTAAGCAAAATGGAACACAAAAAAGTGCAAACCTTTATATTCTCCACACCTGTTCTGCTAGGAAGATAACAAAAAAACAAAACAAAACAAAAGGAAAAGAAAGAAGCCAAAAAATCCCAATGTTTAGCCAGATATTTTAGTTAAAAGTCAGCAACAAGATGGAGATTATAGGCGAAGTGCAGTTAACTCAGTAAGTGTTGAAGCAAGATCATATATAAGAATATTGGCTGATAGCATGATTGAAACCAGAAATTAAAATACATGACAGATGGTTTTGAGTTTTCCAAGTTAGTCTGTGTACAGCAGTGTAATATACATAAATGTATTTATAAATATAATGTGGAAGTAGAATTATATTTGCATAATAGGAATGTCCCATCCTCCCCTCCCTCTTCTATTCCCTGTACCACCCAAAATCTGAACAAAATGTTCAGGGACTACTCAGAGTACACTTTGTGGGGAAAAGGCCAGAGAGCTAAATTGTTATAGGAGTTCCCAAATATATTGTATATTAATGATGCGTAGAATGCAGCTGATTTTAATACCTTGGCTCCCTCACCTGCCCCACATTGTTTCACATACATGGAAAAAAGATTGCAAATGGTGTGTGTGTGTGTGAGTGTGAGTGTGAGGGTTGACAGTTTGGTGTAGAGATTAAGGCACCAGGCTAGAAATCAGGAGACTGTGAGTTCCAATCCCACTTTAGGCATGAAAGCTGACTGGATGACCTTGGGCCAGTCACTCACTCTCAGCCCAGTCACTCACTCTCAGCCCAGCTCACCTCACAGGGTTGTGGTTGTGGAGAAAATAGGAGGAGTAAGGTGTGTTGGATATGTTCACTGTCTTGAGTTACGGTATGTATAAAAAAATTAAAGTGGGAAATTAAATAATTAATTTTGATCAGGAAGTTTGTTCTCTACACAAGGATGTGGAGGAAATCTATTCATTTTGCTGAGGACAGTTCTTCTGCCATTAAAAATACAAAAATAGTCCACTAGAGCTTTTGATTTCCATTCTGTAATCCAATAGATCCCAAGTTTTCCTCATGAAGGGCAGGATTCTTATTTTTCAGATAAAAATGGGGGGGGGGATTATTTGTTTACTTTTGTGCAAGTAGAAAGGAAATCTCAATTTATTTCATAGCAAAGAAACTGTGTAATATGTATGTCAGCATAGTCTTTGGATATCAGATGGAACCCCAGCAATTACTCAAGGAAAAGGTTAAAGGAAGCTCATATGAACTGCAGTTAGCACGAGGGCAATAATTTTATTGTGTTGACAAGAGGGTTCAGGTAAAATCTATGTTTATTTCTATTGCCAATCTCATAACTTTTACAGCAATGTGGTGGAAAAATGTGTGACTCATGCATCTCGTGCTGAAAGAGCTTTGCTTATTGATGAAGTATGTTGCCAGAATGATGGTCCTCACAGTGCCTTATACACCATGATGAAGGACCAATATGCAAACTATGTTGTTCAGAAGATGATTGACATGGCGGAACCAGCTCAGCGTAAGATTATAATGCACAAAGTAAGAATGAAATCCTTACATTGCTCTGCTTAAGAATTGCTTCCATCAGCAGATCAAGGAAAGAACAATTCCTCATCCCTTTTTCCATGTTATCATACAAATAGATTGGAAGGAAGGAAGGATGTCTTGTCACAGGTGCTGGCTTTTTCCTATGAATTTATTGCAAGAGTTTAAAAAGTCTTCACATAAAATTAAATACTTTCCAATATTTGTAATTAGACTGATGCCATTATGTCTGCCAATCATCTCCTATAATGCCATTTCTAATTTCTCATTTTGTATAAATTAATAGCCTATATTAGTTTTATGAAAAATAGGATTATTTTAATTTTTTATTTTATTCTTCCAAATTTCTCTCTGAAATCTTTTCTCTTTATATAAATGTTGACAGAAACAAACTTTAATTACCAATAACTTTCCTTGTAAAATTTTAAATGTTACTGTATAGTGTCCAATTAAAAAATACAAGAAGGAAGAACAATTTAACTACTTTAAAAAACCCTAAATTTTATCTTCACCAAATGTAATCTTGGCTTGAATCCCATACATACTCTTCTGCAGTCAGGAGTTATATCTTCTTGCACAAAGTGGTCTTTTATCAATTCTCTTTTTTTGCTGGAGACCTCTGAATCATCCCCCACCTCTATAGTGATACACGGGAAAGAGAAATAAGAAATCTGTATACAACAACCAATTTTCTTTACATTGGATGTTAGGAATATTTTGGCCTCAGAGCTTGAGGACAGACCTTTTAGGGCTGAAATTTTGAGTCTTTGAGTGATACCCTTATAACTCTTATCTCCTTTTTTAAAAAGGTGAAAAATACTAATGTTGAACATTTTAGAGTGCAATATTGGGTTCTATGGGAGAAAAGATGGGCTAAAATTGCATGTAGCCCATTTGTTTCTCAGTCTGCCTGTAGATCCAGTCCGTTGTCCATACTCATAGGGCTGCACAAAACTTTGATTCTGTGATTCAGTTCAACGTTAGTTTAATTGAATCTCAGGAATCAAATTCAAAAATCAGATTGGCTGCCAAATCAATTCAGAAAATCAAACACCCAATTTCACACACTGAATTGTAAAATCAAGAATTGACTTGTTTTTTGAATTGGTTTGAATCAGATTAGAGCCAATGTACACACCTCTACTGCTTAACTGCCGTCTAAATGTACATTATCAAATCTTTAAGCTAAAACATCTGTTTAATAATAAAATAAATAAATGAGTACCCCATGTAATGGAATGAATAACTAACTTTGGGGTAGCATGGTTCATTTGTGGGTAAAAATAATTGCCATTCTTTACTGCAGATCTGTTCTGTTCTTGAATTCAGAGTTTAAGTCCATAACATTTTTAGTCTGCACCGACATTATTTCTTTTGTCAGATATATTGTCACACACCTAAAATGTGGCATTTCTGTTTGACTGTGTTCTAGTTTACAACTTCCTTTCTGTTAATATAATAAATTGCCATTGGGTTCTCTCTGTGATCCAGAAAAGCTTGATCTGTTTTATTTTTTTCTTCACTTCTATATTTTACATGTAATATCCCTGCTTGAACATACTGAACCTATTCCCATTCAACGCAGAAATAGGAAAAAACTCTAGTTAATAGGCATTACAATGCCTATTGTATCTGTATGCACACTGATGTAGCACTTTTACTCACCTTTGGTTCTTCTTCAGGGTCTTAACATTGTTCACAAATATTCATGGTCACAAATATTAAGAAAAGACACCTTGAAAGACAGGTTATATTTGTCTTTATCCTTCTAACTACTCTTCAAAATGGCAATTTTGCTGATGGGAGTGTTAATGGTCTCAATTTCTTCCTTCCAGATTCGACCCCATATTACAACCTTGCGTAAATACACCTATGGGAAGCATATCCTTGCCAAGCTGGAAAAGTATTACCTGAAGAACAATGCTGATCTGGGGCCAGTTGGAGGACCACCAAATGGGATGCTTTGAAGATAAGTTTAAGGAGCAGTACAAAAGATGAATTGTATTGTGAATTATCAAAACACCCAACTTAACTAAAATTTTGTGATTTTTTAAAAATATATTTATTGACTTCATCCATTTGTAAAAATTTTATTCATGTGTATATTTTTGGGGAATGAATTACAACATATTGCCATTTCTTAACAGAGACCTATCAGATTGCAAGGCTTACAAAGCACAGAATGCCTGTAAATGATGTAACTATCGGAATAGCTGTCCCATTTTGTAAATTTTTACCTTGTAAAGTCACTGAATAAAATAGTTTTTAAAGGGAAAAAGTACAGTATTCTTTTAATATACTGGCTTACAGTCTGGTAGGTCTATCCACCATCATTGCACAACATGTTTATATAATTGTATATAGAATTAGTTTTAATTTTTCCCCTTTGTGTGGAATCTTTTTTATAACAGTTGGAAATGAAGCAATTGCATAATTATTATTTAACATGATACAGAAAGTTAAGTTCTGTATTTTGGTGGTTCACAATTTTATAGTCCCAAAAGCAATCAGGGTACTGCAAATACCAGTAAAGAAGTCGTAAAATGTGAACACTGATGAGTAGTTTCCACCTTTTACTCTGGAAATATTTTTTTTAAAAAACAGTGCCCTTTTCTCCGGCAGTGTACAGAAGCCATGTATATAATTTAATATTTAACTAATGGTGCAAGAATAGGGTATAAAATCAAGGTAGTACTTGGATCCAGCAATGTACTGTCTGGGAAAGAGTAAATTCAATAAATAAATAGGCAGACAGTTGGTGTAAATGTGTGTTTTGCTTTGCATATACAATTGTAAGACGGGATTTGAAAATTGAGCATATGCTTGAAGTAGTAGATGAATTTGTAGGCAATTGATGGAGGAAAGAGCCTACTTAAATTTGATAGTGCAACATCTAAAGCATGATTAAATATTCAGATAGGTTTTTTTGCTTCCTTATAAATATAAGCATTATATAAGTATAGTTAATAGATGTAAGTTTACCGTTTGTAAACAGATTCCTTGTTTTCAATGTTTTAAAAGCCTTGCTAATTAAGTAGTGATGCTTACCTTGGTTGTACAGATGTACATTTGTAAACCTTCATGCTGTAAATGTAATTTGTTTTACCCTTTTTGGGAAGAAAATTTGCATTTTAGTGTATATTCATATCCCTGCCCCTCTACCCTGACATAGTGTTGTATAATGTAAATTTATTTCGGCAAATCAAGACTGGTTTTTTAAAAATTCTATCTTTATATGGTTTCAGAGATATGAATCAGCTTTCTTTGATCTGTTACAAAAATCTTTTGTTTATTACATAGCTATTCTGTTAATATGGACGTTTTGGAAACTTTAAATCAGTTTAAACATTAATGAGAATAAAGATAATTAATGGACAGAAATACTGATGACAGAAACCAGTGCTTCTTCCATCTTAAATGTGGCACGATTTGTTTTTGTATAGAAGAATGCTGTATTTTTGAACAGCTTGTTTCATCCTAAAGCAAATATGTATGATACTGTCAATTTAAACACAACACTGTAACAGTAAGATAAAGGTGTACATTTACAAGCGGCCTTATGTACATTTCCCAGTTTCCTTTTTAAGGCAAGAATTGTGACTATATGTGTATAATTAAAATCCTTTTTAATCCTTTGCCTTTGAAGATATTTTGGAAAGACATTTACTTTGTATATTCAGTTTCTGAAAGATAAAATGCATTGTATTTTGTTCAAGCTGGCATTTTGTATAAGCGCTTCTTCATTTTTGTGACATAATATAGGTGCTTTGCCTCAGAATTGTTGGAGGGAATGACAGTTACAGCATATGCAAAAGTTTTGGGGTGGAGGTTCCAGGAAATGGAAGAGAACAGTGCATCTTGTTTATGCAGCTTTTTAATAGAAACATGCAAATACCTGCATACCATAAAAAATAGTTTATTCCAACGTTGATTTTTTTTAATAATAATAATAATACCTCCTAAAATACCTGAAGTGTATGGTAATTTCTGTTCATAATAGCTTTCTCTCCATTTACATAATTGTTAAATATGTGATAATTATATTTGCTATAGAACAGTTTTCCCATAGAAGTTGCAACTTGATAGAATTCTGAAATTCCAGTAAAATTTATTTTCTCATCCAAAGAATATATAATTTGAAGAGTTGGAAGAACATAGATCTTTTGTACTCTGCTATATGTTAGATAGCCTACATGTGTATAAAACATACCGTAATTCAAATAGAATTTACTGCTCCTCAATATATTGCAAGTCTGTCCTATAATCTATTGGCTCAATGAAGTGTCATATTTATAATACAGGAAACACTGTTCTGCTATCTGAACGAAATACATTTACACAGTAGAAGTATGGAACAACAGGAATGGCTTTCCTCAGCTAGTAGCTGGAAACAATCTTACCTGTGTTGAAAAATTCTCTATCCCCCCCCCCCCCAAGATACCCTTCTTTGATATCTCCTTTGATGTAGATTTGTTTAGGTCTGCTCAGCATCTAGGCCGCTATTAGTTCATATTGAATGATGTAATGTTCACTTGTAATATTCTGTATAGAAAAAATGAAAATGTGTAAGTTTATGCAGTATGTTGGTCTTATGTTCTTGTTTCCAAAAGGTGGTGGTCCACTGACTATAATTACTACTTACTTTCGTTGGAAACTTTAGCTATATTAGGACAAAATAAGGTGCATCATCTTTTTTTTCTTTGTGGATTTTTAAATATTATTATTATGGTTGGTTGTGCAATCAGCCAGATGCTTAGACTGGATTTGGCATTTTTGTCCACCTGTTGAGTCCTTCCTAAGGAACTGGAATAAGTAGATGTTGTTATTTGATAATAGTAAAGATATTGTTGCATTATTATGATTGGTCACACAGCCAGATGGTTAGACTGGATTTGACATTGTTAATCCACTTATCAAGTTTTTAATTACCTGTTCACAATAATGTGAAGTTGCAGCTGCCCGTTCTTTAGCTGCTGTTGGCCTTCATACACATTGAGTTCTTCCCAAGAACCTAGGACCATGATGGCAAACCTATGGCACGCGTGCCACAGGTGGCACACGGAGCCATATCTGCCGGCACGCGAGCTGTTGCCCTAGCTCAGCTCCAGCGCGCATGTGCGTGCCGGCCAGCTGATTTTCAGCTCACACGGAGGCTCTGGGAGGGCGTTTTCGGCCTTCAGAGTGCCTCGGGGGGGGGGCGTTTTCACCCTCCCCAGGCTCCAAGAAAGCCTCTGGAGCCTGGGGAGAAAGGCCTACTGGGCCCACGGGCGTGGTGCGTGGGGAGCATTAAAGTATGGCTGTTGGCACGCACACGCATGCGATAGCGCGCACGCGCGTACTTTCGGCACCCGAGGAAAAAAAGGTTCGCCATCACTGACCTAGAATGTCATAATGTATCAGCATAGTATATCTGGCAATCCAAGCAGTGTGGCCTTTTGCAATTGATAAATGGAAATGTTGTCAATGCACTGATTTTCTAAGTGCTGTCTAAGATAACCACTAGGACCACCATGGCCGGTTTATGTCACTTCAGTTTCCAGATCTTGATATTAATAATATTATGATTTACTGTTTATATGCCACCTATCAAATAAAGTACCAGTTATGCTGCAGTTATCTGTTAGTTTCCCACTTGTTAGGCCACTTATAAAACAATCCCTTGCAATTGACCTTGGTAGCTGAAGCTAATGGGAGTTGTTTAAAATGAACCTTTGTAGTAATATTTGATCCATGTATTTTCTATAGAAGCTTCTATGTATTCTCCTTGTAAAGTTTCCACTGGAAAGTACAGGACACCTGAGATCCCAATGTTTGTATGTCCAAATTTGTATATCTGTCACATGTATGTATATATTGGATAAAATACATTTTAACACCCATTGTCTAATTACTATTGTATAAATGAAAATGTTCTTAATGATAATTAGATACCATATCTAAACCAGTTATTTACCAATAAGAAAAGAGTTCACTTTTTAAATTAATAATGTGCTTTTTTATAAATTAGAATTTACCTGAAGGATATCTGTTCTTTGAAATCTGACATGGATGCATGAAACATCTTTTCCTCTATAAAATTGGTGAAGGAATATTTCTGAGTGAATCTATTCAAGAGAAGTTATCCTTGGGAAATTTGAGAAACTACGTTTTACACCAATCACAGAACCCCTTAATCCTTAGAAGTGACTTGGAAGGCTCATGGAGCAGTAAACAAGAAGTCAGAAAAACATATTGGATAAATAGAGTTCTCCTGCCTTTATTCTTCACAAGTCAGTTGAGCTGTGGATTTTCATCATCATCCTAATTTTTCAAAATTATTAGTATTGATTCCAGTTTACCCCTATTGAACTGAATGAGAAAATGAAAATAGCAATTAAGTTTAACTGGCATGCGTTATTCTTGGCAACTTCTCAAAACGAGGCACGGAAGTAGTTTTCTTTATCAGTATCAGTAAATTCCACGACTACTTAGTCTCTCCTCACCCCTCCATTTTTCTTATTTCCATACATATTTCTGCATATAGCTTTGTCTTACAACTTCAAGCTGGCTTCATTTTGTCAGAAGTTATATGTTATCTGTGCAGATTGATCTCCATTTTCTTATCAGAGAAAGGAACTGTTCAGACTTCCAATTGTTTTGTTTCAGCCAAGTAGTTATTGTTTCTGCTTTGCCTTTTCTTTTCTCAAGGACCTAATTCTTAAGTTAGGTCACATTCTTGAATATCATCGATAACATCTCTTTTGGTGTAACTTATTTTGAAATAAATTAATTTTGTTATTCTAATCCAGCACATTAAGGCCTCCCTTGCAAATTGATACTGTCAAAATAAATGAATGGAAGAACTTGAAAAGGTCTTAAATAATACCTTCCAAATGAAATGGCAAGATACCTATCCCATATGGCTCACTAGTGCTACTCTAGCCCATAACGACCATACATTTATTGCAGCAGTGGGTTGCTCCCAGTTTGGCCCGGTTCTTGGTGGCGGTGGCGGGAGGCTCCGCCCACCCGCCCGGAACGCTTCTGCGCATGCGTAGAAGCGTTGCGCTCATGCGCAAACCGGTAGTAAAGGGTTTTAGAACCCACTACTGATTTATTGGCTTTGTTGTCTAATGTAAAAAAGGTTCTCCAGCCTGAGGCTTAGCACTTTGTATATAACTGGAATGTATAATTTATTCCACAGCATTGAATTTTAAATTATTATTTAAACTTTTTATTAAATTTGTATGCCGCCCAACTCCCAAGGGACTCTGGGCGGCTCACAACAATATAAAAAACCATTAAAAGAAAACATAATAAAAACATTTAAAAACAGTTAAAAAAACTCATACACACTTCAATTAATTAATTAATTAGGCCCAGGCATTGCACCAGTGCTCTTATGCAGCACACTAACAGTCACGTGTCAAAATTCTCTTCTGCACTAACAAAAAATGGAACGTTGGCCGACCATTACATTGGTATATAATATGTGATTAAAAAAACATGGAGAATGTGAAGCTGGAACCAGGGTTGATATTTCAGTCTGAGTTTCTAGCTGTGTCCTAGTTGATGGTAATGGTAGCTCTTCAGTTTCACTGCACCCTCTGCTTTACGGGGATCTATCCTGACCTTTATTCTATTACCAGATAAGCTACAGCCATTGGGATCTTACATTATGGGTTTGTGAGACAAAGTATTCATTTCTAAAACGTGGATACATTTACCATTGTGCACTGCTGATTGAGAAAACATAATGACAGCGGAGGCCTGCTTAAAAAGTGGGCATTGGAGTAAAATCCCCAACCTCCTGAGGTTCAGCCCCCCCCCCCAAAAAAAAGTTCTCTTGGGAATGAAAATGGAGGCAGGAGCAAGCAGCCCAGGTTCAGTAAATGATGGTCTTTCCTATAAGTTCCTTTCTTCACCATTTTAAAAATACTCTAAAATCAAAAGGTTTGTCAGCTAGATGTGTTTACAACAGTTCTCATTTTACTTTTTTAAAAACTAATCTTTTCTACCATAGATATACAAGTAGTCATAATTTATTTGATTGACTGTTACAAATGGAAATGATAATTGCAAAAGTCTAATAGAGGCCATCCTGCCTATTATTTGCATGTGAAACCATTATGTAATAATAAGCAGGACTTTCAATTGCACTTGGATTTTATTTATTTATTTTAAAAAACACCTTCTAGGCAGCAATGGCCAATTATTTTACTATCAGCAGAAAAACTGCACGGGACTGAACTTGACTTAAAGGTGGCCACTTTTTAATAAATGAACCCAAAAATACTTCTCTCCAGTTTTTAAATTCCAGCTAGCTAATGTTTTACCAAACTCATGGTAGTAGAAACAGAAAGTCTGAATTTGCTTTTTTGGGGAATGCCTCAGGTAATCTTGCCATGTTCCTGGCAACAATAGTTTGACAACCTTTAGATAATGGTTCAGTTAGCTTTCAATTATCACCACTAAACACATATTAACAATTTTCCCAGTGACTTAAACTGAATCATCAAAATTCCCTTTAACTTGTTTTAGCTGCTGAAAAGTTTTCACTTCTGGGCAGCAGTAAGCAGCAGGTTCTGGGCACCAGATTGCAAACTTGTTGGGGGGGGGAAGGGGGCCATAATACAGTTCCAAAGCCCATTTGCGTAAGTGAAGTTAGGACTAAAGTTCTTTGAATCCAACTCCAGGACAAGAGAAAATTCACATAAATGAGGGATTCTTTACCCTGTCAGGTGCAAACAACCAGATGCACACATGCAAGAATTCAAGCTAACTACTTTATTATGTTCTGTCTACAACACAGGAATCTCCCCACAGTAGCAGCCTTCTCTTGGGAACAAACAGATACGGTTCCAAGGAACTTTGGGTCAGCCAGTTGGTCCTAGCCCATTTGCAGTTGGGTAGTGACTCCAGGTTAACTCCGCGCTTGAGCCTTCCTCCAGGCTGGCTGCTTCCCAACACATTCTCCTTATTAGCTAGAAAACAAAGCACAAGTATGAATAAGAAATAAGGTGATATGCTCCCTGGTTTCCTTCAGATTTCGTTATTATTGATCAACCTCAATAAGCTGCTTATACACTTCATTATACCTGTAAAAGTTATTTACATTTTGGCCAAGAACTTAACACCCCCTTCTTGACTCTTAAATTACACACACACACACACACACACACACAAGCCCAACCCTTTGTGTTTTGCTTTCTCGGCCTCTGCCTTCTGGAATACCCTGCCATCTGAGAACATCTGGTCTCCACGCTGGCCATGGTTACAAAAATTCTGAAAACTTGGCACTTCCCTCAGGCGTCAGGTAAGCACAGGTGCCAAGTCTTGGGTATTTCATTGTTGTCAAACCATTGTTCCTTTCCCAGATATTTAGGGTTTTACTTGCTTTTATCATATGCCTCCCAGAGTTTTTATAGAGTAAGGTGGCCTTATAAATTTAATTAAGAGAGTTCTTTAAAGAAAGCAAGAAAACTCATACCAGATTAGGTCATCAGTCTGATACTCTGGTCAAAATGTTGGATGTGGTCAAGAAAAAGTCTTATAATTAACCCGATTCAATTGTGATTTGGCCAGTTGTCATGTCTCTGCTTAGTCTTCTTCAGAGGTTCATTGCACAGATAATATTGAAGGGTGAATGGTGTGTGCTCTGCCTTGAGTTCTTGGAGAGTAGGATAAATATAAATAGAAAAAAACAAAGACAATCTACACCTAATAAAGGAGATCACCACCTACCAATTGCTTTCAATGAGCCTGCAGATTATCTCCTTTCAGAAGATTTCTGTAAGGAATTATCAGAATGTGGAGGCCCTTTTCTCCTTTTTGACGAACATTCTCAGGTTTCAGCCATTATTCATCTAGAAAACTGCACTTCCAGTTGTTAGTTTACTTGCAGACCTGGATTAAACTGAATATCTCAATGTATCTAAACAGCATCCATTTTTGGCTTTGATTGTCAGAATGAGCTTGTTTTGCATACTTGCATGATTAACAAATGTCTACAAAAGGAAAACATATGCTCTGTATTCTGTACCACTGGTCACTAAATTTTTTTTTAAAAAAATCTTACCTTAAAAGTAATAACAATTCTCCGGTATAAATACTAAATGATATGTAAATATTTCTCTACTGTACTCTAAAAGAATGGGTAGTAGCTCTGCCACATCCAGAAAAGTTGCTTAAAAGTTCTAGTGAAAGAGAAAGTGCGCTTTGTTATCACAATGATAGTAGAGCACTATTAAAATTTAACTCTTTAAAAGCAGGAAAGTGATAGGATACGCTTAGGCCTATCATATTTTCCCTGCAACAATTGAGATAGAAATAAAACATTTTGGAATGAAGGTAACTTTTCAGTGATAATAGTGGAATGTCATAAACAAAGTCTGCCAGAGAGTTTTTCCACATGATTCCAAAGGGATACATACCGGTACTTCTTTCTCTGCAGTTCCAGGAGCACTTTGGTGTAGCTTCTTCCTCTGCTCCTTAACCCTTCTTTTTATGTCACGGTCCTGCCTGTAAGACGCCATTGTTGGTTATGCCTGCATGACTAATGTCAGGAGGGGCCACACAATGCTTTGAAGATATGCATTGCCTATGTGTGGAGGCATCCCTCAAAGAAATTGGAGAGACGCTGGGCCTGTGGGAAGCTACTAAATGACTGCATGAAATTCATGTTTTTAGAGGAGCCGCCCACAAAGAATTGGCTGCATGCTATCAGCCTGTGTGTACCTCCCAAGAATATTGATTTTAGCTGATTCATATTATGCATATATATGATTTCATATTTCATCACTTAGTGATTTATAGTTATCAGATGCAGGATCAATGTCTGAGATGTTGCATTAAGCTTTTTAGATGATAGAAAATTGTGTTGGTAATAATTTGAAGGACTTGTTGTTCAGGCAAGTTAAATACTGAAACCATAATTTATGCATATAAAGTAATAAATCAATTACATTAAATGGTGGTCAGCTTTTTAACTTAACACACTCCCTGGAGGGAAAAGAGGCAAGGTTGTAATGATCACTATAACAACAGCTATTCTCATATTTTATATCAAGCTATGCTTATTTTCAAGTTGTGGAACTGTTTTTTAAAAAATATTTTTTATTGAAAATGTCAATAACAATAGTTAAAAAGTACAAACTAGACTCAAAAAGAAGAGAAAGTAAAACAAGAATAAAGGGTATACAGATATATATATATATAGATAGATAGATAGATAGATAGATAGATAGATAGATAGATAGATAGATAGATAGATAGATAGATAGATAGATAGATAGATAGATAGATAGATATAGATATAGATATAGATATAGATATAGATATAGATATAGTGTGTGTAGGTGTATGTGTGTGTATGAGTATGTATGTAAGGTATGTATGTATGTATGTATGTATGTATATAATAAAAAATATAAAGAAGTAACTTTGGATCTTGCTAGCTGGGGAGTTGAAGTCCACAAATGTTAAGTTGCCAAGGTTGGATATCCCTGCCCTATAGCATTACAAGCGATGGGCTAGGATCAGGTTTGAGTAGGAGGCTATTTACTCTGGTTCCTGGGGGTAGTTTTGATTTTACCCATCTTTTTATGGATTGTTTTGAGTGGCCTGGAGTCATCGTATGAGACAATCATTCAATCACACCAATCCAGAGCCCTCCTGGATTGAGAAGCTTCGCTTGTTTGTTTGTCTATTAAACTTCTTTGTCGCCCATCTTGCAGAGGCAAATAACCAGAGTACAGGTGGCCCTCATTCAGCAAGTACTCATTCAGTGACTGCTCAAACTTACAATGGCATTGAATAAAGAGACTTATCACCCTTCCTCGTAGTTGTGGCTGTCACGGTGTCCCTGCAATCACATGATCATGATTTGGGTGCTTGGCCACTGGTTCATAATTACGATGGTGGCGGCATCCCATGGTCACATATCCGCCACTTGAGATCTTCTTCCCTGCCAGCATCCAACAAGCAAAGTCAAGAACCCAGCAAGAGAATGCAAAAGGCAATCATGGGACTGTGGGGCACTATGACTCTGCAGGATTCACCTAACATTGGCAACTGGGACTGTGCCAACTGCTGTAAGTGGGCACAACTACATGACGTTGAGCTTTACGACTTTAGTGACAGAGTTGCTGGTCCCAAGTACCATTGTTTAGAAAAAGAAAAATACAAGATAAACATGCATATATTGAACACCTCTAACACCTGGGGATGAAGCCAGGTCTTCACACAGGCCTCTGGGTCACACAGAGAGACTGTTTCACGGGGCGGAGAAGATCAACATCTCAGAGAAGCAATTAAAAGACTTTTCAGTGGCTAAAGATAACTTGGCTGTGACTACAGGTAGTCCTTGACGTGCGATCACAATTGAGCCCAAAATTTCTGTTGCTAAGTGAAACATCTGTTAAGTGAATTTTGCCCCATTTTACGACCATTCTTGCCACAGTTGTTAAAGTGAATCACTGCAGTTGTTAAGTTAGTAAGACGGTTGTTAAGGGAATCTGGCTACCCCATTGATCTTGCTTGTCAGAAGGTCACAAAAGGTGATCACATGGTCCCAGGACACTGCAACCGTCATAAATATGAGTCAGTTGCCAAGTGTCTGGATTTTGATCACATGACCATGGGGAGGCTACAGTGGTCGTAAATGTGAAAAACAGTCATAAGTCACTTTTTTCAGTGCTGCTGTAACTTTGAACGGTCACTAAATGAACTGTTGCAAGTCGAGGACTGCCTCTATAGTCCACATCTCGATGAGTGTGGTGGGGTAGGGTGGGAGCTACAAACAACCCCACAACCTCAGGTTGTACCTCCTGGTACACAAGAACCAGCTCTACTGTATGATGAAAAGTTTACCCATAAAGTTGACTAGGGGAACTGTCATTCAGCTGTCCTATGAATCAGAAAACCCACTTCCCCGCCCCCGTGGGATGATAGGAAACTGTGATGACAAACAGAAAAAAAATTCCCCCTGGCTGATGCAGTTATATGGATGATAGAACAATGATTAACCTTATCGTTTCAGTAATGAACATTTAATATTTTCTTACTTACACTTGTCCCAGATTTTTGTTTTCCCATCTCTTCCATCAGTCCATTATTCATTAACTACATCTTGGATTCTTTTATACCACAACGTTTTTGTTTTGTTTGAGGTTGGTTTTTTGTTTTTTCTTTTGGTTTTTGTTCAGGGTAGTTTAAAGCTATTCCCTGCACAGTATTGGTTCTGCTAACAAGATCCTCGATTGGGTTAGGTGGTTGGGGGCATAGATTTATAGGTTTTCTCTCTCTAAAAGCAGTTTCTCTATCCTTGCAAATTATTGGGTCTCCTGCATTCACTAGTGAAAGCTGCAGTCAGCAGGTGGCAGTACCTAGCTGTATTTGGTTGATTCTGAAATGCTAAGCAAGGCCCAAGCCGATACACAAAGCCCTGGACAGGCCTTAAAAGGATTCAGAAATTCATCTGACCTCAGGAAAACCCAACATGGATGGTCTGATGCTGAATGGGAAAACACCAATTGAAATGGAATTTCTGCTGCTCAACACTGTCTGAATATACAGCCAAGATACTGCAAAGGACTGGACAAATGTACCACCCTTACTAACAACAGGAGGAAAATAGTGAACACTGAAGGAATCAAGATGCCCTATGGCAGTGATGGCTAACCTTTTTCTTGTCGCGTGCCGGCACCCATAATGCAATGCGTGTGTGACGCCCCCCTGCGCTCCCCCTGCCCCCCTGCGCATGCATGCACGACCCCCGCGCTCACCCCGCCCCCGTGCATGCGCGCATGCTCCCCGCGCATGTGTGTACAACCCCTGCGCATGCACGACCCCATGCATGCGCACACGACCGCCCCACCCCATTTCGGGCCTAGCATACCTCCCTGCAGCCTCCTGGGACCAAAAATGGGCTGTGGGGGGGCACTGCACCCCCTCACACCCCATTTTGGGCCTAGCAGGCCTCCCTGCAACCTCCTGGGACCAAAAATGGGCCGCGGGGGGGGGCGCCGCATCCCCCTGCACTCCTCCCGTCCCCCGCACATGCATGTGCGTCCCCGCATGTGCCCCGCCCTCCGTGCATGTGCGGCAGATACCCAAAAATCAGCTGGCCGGCGGGGGGCGCATGCGCAGTGGAGCTGAGCTGGGCGACGACTCGCGAGCCCGCAGAGAGGGCTCTGCGTGCCACTTGTGGCACGCATGCCATAAGTTTGCCATCACGGCCCTATGGAAATAACATCAAGAGTCTGGATGAAGACAATCAGGATAAATAACTGGGCATCCTTCAGGCTGATACCATCAAACATACTGAAGTCAAGAAAAAGGTCAGAAATGAATATATCATGGGAAGGAAGAAGATCTTAAACTCCAAAGTCAATTAATGAAATACTATCAAGGCAACGAACACCTGAACAATTCCAGTCATTCACAGGGGTGTCAAACTGGCGGCCCACGGGCTGGATGCATCATGTGCAGGCCACGCCCACCCCAGCTCCACGAAGGGGGAAAACATGACGCCTCGAGTTTGACACCCATGCAGTAGAAGAATGAACTGGACACAAGCAGAACCAAAAGCCAATCCATGCAATGATGTCACAGACTCAGTTCACCAAGGAAAATGGGTGTGTATGGAAACTGGCAAGTACACCAGAGAGCTGAAGAAGGAAAAAGGGCATTGGAAGAATATCTGAAGGACAGTGAAGAAGATGCACTGAAACAAGTGTACCATGAAGGCTTACTGTGTACTGGAGAGACCAACTGGCCTACACGAAAGACCAAACGAAGAACAGAAAAGATCAATGGAAGGCAAAATATTACATGTCCAGTACATAAAGAAAATAGCAGGCAAAGCAGATAAGAAGACCTAGCAGTGGCTAAGAGCAGGAAAATTGAAGAAAGAAACAGAGGGGGTAATTCTGGCTGTACAAGACCAAGGCTTAAGAACAAATGCATACAAAGCTTGAATTGGGAAGACAGCAACTGACAGCAAATGCCGCCTTTGCAAAGAAACTGAAGAAACAGTGGATCACCTGGTTAGCTGCTGCAAGATCACATAAGACAGATTACAAATAAAGGTTTGACAAGGTAGCAACAATGGTGCATTGGAATATCTGCAAGAAATATGACGTACCTGCAAGAACTGGTGGAACCACAAAATAGACAAAGTAATAAAAAATAAAGCTAAAATGCTCTGAGACTGCAATTCAAACAAATAAGTACCTACCACAAAACACCTCAGACTTAAAAAGCAGCTTGTAACAACTTACATCCTGTGACAATACCTATAATATTATTAAACAACAACATCTGCCTATTCCAAGTCCTTGGGAAGGCTTGGTAGGTGGACAAAATCCAGAAATTCAAATCCTTGATAGGTAGAAAAAATCCAAAACGCCAATCTAGTCTCAACATTAGACTGATTATGTGGCCAACCATGACAATAATAATAATATGGCTGCTTGAACAGTACAGAATGGATTTCTTAAAGTAGCAGCAACTTTTTTTGGGTTTGCAAGACTACCCTGAAGGCACCAAAACAACAACAACAACAAAAAGGGAATTGGAAAGAGAGTTTTGTGGCATTTCCCATGAGGTCTCCTGCTTTGGCCACATGAAACAATACAGAGATGTACGGCTGAAGCCTGACTAAACACCCGGAGCACTGGTTATAGTTGTTTGAAAAGAGTGATAAGATTGACTGTGTGTTCACAAACTTTCAATGTGTTATCGACTGTGGCACTCATAAATCTTGTGACAATGTCGGTCACTTCTGGATAGTGGAAAGGTTTGGAGAAAAAGGAAGGGAGTAGTTTTAGCCTGTTGGATTATGATTTCTGCTTGTCTTTTTGAAAATGAGAAGCGGCAGCCCAGATGTTATTAATGGCTTAAGTGGAAAATTAACCATATGGTTACATATCCAATGAGCTTGCATAGCTCAATATATATTTTTGATTGGACTTGGCAGTCGGCATCTTGGGGACCTTCCTCAGAGCTTCCTTTCTGCCTTTTTCGCCAGGCCGTGCTTCTCCAGACCCTGTCCCAGCACAGAGAAGACCTGTCATCCAGCTTCACAGGGCACCTCCCGCTCTGGGGACGAGGCCATTATTCAGCAAAGAGCTTCTCCTTTTCCACTCCCTTCTCCTCCTCCGCAGGTGGGAAGGGTGGGAAAAGGAACAAGTCGCAAGGCCTTTCCGTGACAAGGAAAGACCAGCTGTTGATAACGGAGGCTTCCTCCCACCTGAGTTGCTGTGCAGGAAGGACCAGGAGAGGCAGGTCCAGACAAAAGCCCTAACTACTCTTCTGCCGGGGTTTCCTGGTGTCTGATTCAGCACTTATGCAAAAGGATGAGTGAACTGGAACATAAATTGCTGCAGCAGTTACAATCCCTTTGAAGCTGCTGATCAAGTAGTTTATACCTGGGCTCAATCACAACGGGGTGATATCAGAACAGGGTATGCCCCGGGGTTGGGGAGGACCAGTTTGGAGGTCAGAGATGCAGTTAAAAGGCAATGCAAGTCATGGCTGTCCAGTCTGAGAGCCAGTTTGGTCTAGTGGTTAAGGCTCCAAGCAAGAAACCAGGAGTCTGTGAGTTCTATTCTGGCAGGGTAACTTTGGGCCAGTCACTCACTCTCAATCACCTCACAGGATGGTTGCTACGAGTAAAATAGGAGGAGGAAGCAGTGTAAGGTATGTTCGCTGCCTTGAGTTATTTATAAAAATAATAAAGGTGGATTAAAAATTAATTAAATAAAGCTTTCCCTTAGTGCCAGCTTCTTTTGGCCCCAGAAGGGACAGGTAAATATTGTGACATTTCAAAGATTGTGAATTATAACCCCGATGCCTGGTATTCCCAGCTTGCACGGCTAATAGTAGAGAATGCTAGGAATGGTAGTTCAGCAACATCTGATACATGACAAGTTATCTATCACTGGTCTAGCTTCGGTTCTAGACCACACACTAAGTTGAGGGTATATGCCACAAGCTGATGGAATTTTTCTGGAGGCAATTTTTCACAAAGATAACTATAGATTTACATTGTAAAAGCAGAGAGATTGAGGGTAAAGAAACCCAGTTCAGGTATATATACAGCAGGCTACCTCTAACACCACTATTTTAAGACTTCAATCAGAATTCTTGATGAAAGTGGTATTGATATGGCCACCGCAAAATAATTATACATTATATATCTTGCCCAATTATGTTCTCAACAACATTCAAATTCACCAGGTAGATACACTTACACGGAACTTCGAAACTCTGGTGGTTATTCTACCTGATTCATAAAAAAAATTGGGAAACCAGTTCTGAAGGACAAAACATATTTTAGTTAGTATGAGTATAAATCAGTAAAATAAGTATAATTAAGCAAATTACCTCATGCTCCCCACACAACCGTGAAAAACAGGCCATGCGTAGCTTGGAGAAGTCAATGCTAATTTCCTGGCCCAATTTGCTCAAGCGTTGAGTTTTGTGCAGGAGATCAATTCAGAGTTTGATCCAACATTCTGAGAACATGAAGAAACGTTACTGTGATTCTTCAAATAAAATCTGTTGGCCACATATACTCAGTCATCACTCCAAATGAGTCTATGGGATTTATGCTTAGGAATGCAACTGAAGATGAATGTTTTGCAGCTATGTATGTGTCATATATTTCAGCATACTTGCAAGGCATTTTTAAAAGCATGATTATTCTTCATAAGGAAGACCCCCAAAACAGCATCTATCAATGAGAACAACCATCTCTTACTAAAATGGAAGACAGTATAGAGAAGGCAGTAAAGACAGTTTACAGCTTATTCCCATACAACGTACATGGCAGTTGATTCTAATGGTCTCTTTGAGATGAGAGGAGACAGGACCAACTTATTGAAACAGAGCAAGCAGGGCAGTGGTGGGATTCAATTTTTTTTACTACCGGTTCTGTGGGCGTGGCTTGGTGGGCGTGGTGTGGCTTGGTGGGCGTGGCAGGGGAAGGATACTGCAAAATCTCCATTCCCTCCCCACTCCAGGGGAAGGTTACTGCAAAATCTCCATTTCCTCACATTCAGTTGGGACTCGGGAGGCAGAGAATAGATGGGGGCGGGGCCAGTCAGAGGTGGTATTTACCGGTTCTCCGAACTACTCAAAATTTCCGCTACCGGTTCTCCAGAACTGGTCAGAACCTGCTGAAACCCACCTCTGAAGCAGGGGAAAGATAGCAATGTGTTGACCTATTTGTGGTAAAGTACTTTTTCTCAAAGTGGTATCTTCCAGAACTTTGGGCTACATTTCCCATCATTTCTGACCAAGCTGGGTACTTGTGAGCTTAACTATAAGGATAAGGAAGCTTGATCTGTTTCAGATCTGAATAAATCTGTTTAAAGTTCTCCAATTTTTAGTCCTCCAATTTTGACAAGTGTAGCCTCCTCTCCCTCAAATTTGCCTGTTCCCTGTTGCAACAATGACTTTGATCCAAATAAGGATCCTGCCCTGTCTTAGCTGCTTGGCTAGCAGAGTTTCTCTGCCTTCCTGCCCTCCCCTTATGGCCACCTAACTCACGACTCTGGACAGCTTACAAACAACTAAAAAATAATCATAAAAAAGCAATACAAATCAAGTCAAACAAAGCAAACTGGCAATCAAGGATGTGCCCAGAGTTAGAATCACGCAAAACTCTGATTTTCTCTCTTAAGCAGAGATCTTAACCAGAACCATATACCCGTCTCTTTAAGGAAGAATTATTCAAATTGAATTTGTTGGCTTATATATATTTTCCTGCAAAAGTGTGAAGCAGTATTGACAAGCAGGAAAAAAGCTAGGTGTGAAATGAAGGATTTTAGGAAGGAAAAAAAGCTAGGCTCTACTGTGCTGAACTGGAGTTGCCAGCTGTCCTAAAACAAATTGCCCATCTGGATTTTTGAGCCAAATATTCTTGGTTCTGATTGCAATGGCATATGGCCCTTGTCAGCAACTCCTTAAAGTCACACTGTCACCACAGGAAAAGACGCACAGTGTAAATATTTAAGGACTAGAAAATGGGCACGTGATGGATATAAGATTAGTCATAGTGCACAAGCCTACGAAGAGTGCAGCGAGGTTAAAAATGTCTCATCTCAGGGAGACTTACTTAGATTCTAAGCTCCTACCAGGGGTGTTAAGTCTGGAATTGATAAGAGCCAGATCCCCCATGTAGATATGCAAAGGGCCATGAAGTGAGAGAAAACAACAACCCAGGCACCTATTGCTATTCAAAAATCATAATTTCTGCTTGCTGTTCAGTAGATCATAGACTTGAGTGACCTTCACTCAGAGAGAAGAAATTATTATTATCCTCAGAGGAATTCTTGCAAATAGGAAGTACCAACCCCATCTAAGTTTTCCCAAGAGCTGCTAGAAGAAACAATGAACCACAATAGTGTTTTTCTCTCTCTCTTTTTCCCTCCTGGTATGCCAATAAAAAAAAAATCCAGGAAGATGGTTGTTTGCAACAGCACTAAGCTTCTGGCTCATAATCCTCATTTATGCTCACCCCAATCTGGAGTTCTCCCTAAATGCTTGCAATACATTTTCTATCACCCTCAGACACTTGGCCCATTGATCCTGTTGGCTGGGGATACATAGTCCAAAACATCTGGCTTACATCCTGATCAATAGTAAATAGCAGGAAATGTCAGTTCCAGATTGCAAACTAGCAGCAGACACCAATGTCAATATGTACTTTTTTCTTTTGCTACAGTGCAGGATCTCTCCAGCACCTCCAAGGTGACACACATTTTTCTAACTCAACCTGTACAGCCAGAAAAGCCGCTGTAGGAAAAGCGTAGAAGGCAAAAAGTGTTTATGCTACAGTATAGTGATATGAAATCAGCAGCTCACCCCACCCCCACAGCACCCAGAGAAGGTTCAAGGAAAGCCTTAATTGCTGCAGTTAGGCACCTGTTTCCAGACACGTTTCCTCCTCCTCCTCCTCCTCCTCCTCCTCCTCCTCCTCCTCCTCCTCCTCCTCCTCCTTCTCCTCCTCCTCCTCCTCTAATAATGCTGCCTGGAAACCTAAAACTGCAATGGTCCTGCAGTAGGGAAGGAACACTAATTCAGGGGACTACTGTGTCAAAAGGGTAAGCGATGCTAGAATCCCTGCCAAAATCTTTTTTTTTTTAAGGGGATGGTTAAGGAATGGAGCAGAAATAATCTGGATTAGCATCACAAAGCAAACGGCACAGAAGGTGCTGTGCAAAAATCTAAGGCAAGGGGTGTTCAACCTGGGCAATGTGAAGACTTCAGCTCCCAGAATTCCCTGGCTGAGGAATTCTGGGAGTTGAAGTTCACAAGTCGTCAAGTTGCCTAGTTTGGACATCCCTGATGTAAGGTATTGTCCTAATCCAAGGTAGCCTTGGCAACTTTTTTCAGAAGCTATTTGTCCTTGCCTTCTTCCTAGGGCTGAGAGAGAGGGACTGGCCCAATCACCTAGCTGGCTTTGTGTTTACAACTGAACTAGAACTCAAAGGCTCGTGGTTTCTAGCCTTGTGCACTATATCAGACTGGCTCTTATGTCCTTGATCTAGATGGCTTTTGTTAGATAGGCGCGGGAATAACAGCCAAGACGAAAAGACCCGTTCAGCACTTTAATAGCGGTTAGCACTAACTACAGCAGACTGGCAGCTGGCGGCAGGGAAGCCGCCTTTATGGAGCTCCCCGCAGCCAGCTTGGCCAGTGACAACGCTTCAAACTCCCCGCCACTGATTTAACCCAATCAGCGGCGGGTATGCAAATACCTGCTTGTTAAGTCGGAACACAACACCCCTCCCCTCTTAGTTCAGCAATTGACCAATCCGGTATTAGTGTGGGTGACGTAGTCGCGCAAATAGGCGGGCCGCCGTCAGGTCCTACTGGGCCTGCGCGATTCAGTCTCTCTGGAGTCTTAGTTCGGCGTGGACATGGCTTGTGTTGCTCCGTCCTCGTCCTGTGGAAAAATCTGGAACCGGCCTCCAGGCGTGGCGGCTGAAGATTCGATCTC
>QLTV01000214.1:431741-483561 GCA_003457575.1 Thermophis baileyi
CGAACAGAGGAGTGGAGGGTTCTTCTCGTGAAATATCTCTGGACTGTCTCAATTGTATTAATGTCCGATATGCAGTGCGGATTCCAGACAGATGAGCTGTATTTGAGAATTAGTCTAGCAAATGTTTTGTATGCTGTAGTTAGCAGTACAATATTACCAGAGAAGAAGCTACGCAAGATTAGGTTAACAACTGTTAATGTATTTTAGTGCATTACATTAAATTTTAGTGCATTTCACTAAACTTTTAGTGAACTTCTGGAAGAAATATAAAATATAGTTATATCCTTCTTAGTCTATTATTAGACTATTAGAAAATTAATCCTTTAGCAAAGCAAGGGAGACTGTAGAATTATGAGTTGCATTTCCCAGTTTGATGTCTTCTAAGTATGTTAAGCTACAGTTCCCATTATAACTATAAGAAAAGCAAAGGAGGAGCAACTGAGAATGGGTGAGTAAAGTATGAATGATAAATACTACTTAAGTATTGGAACCTTTTTAATGGACTTTCTCTCAGCCCTAGGAAGTAGGCAAGGGCAAAGCACTTCCAAATCTTGCTACAAAAACTCTAGGATTGGTCCAGGCAATCGCTAAGATTCAAAAACTGACTTGAGGGCATACATATACACAGGCTAGTATAAATGCTGCCTGCTCAAAATCTGTGGACTAGAAACTTATATTTATAAACATGTGGACTAGAAACATATTTATACTTATGGAGAAATTCTTCTCTATTTTGCCATGTAATTTTCAGTGATAACATAATAGAAATTGAAGTAGAACATAATATCACATTCAGTGTAATATGAATACTGAAAAATGTAAAGTATATTTGAAATTTTTTTTTTTTTTAAAAAGCATACTAGCTCCAGTCATCAGAGTAATGTTTCCATCTTCATAGACACTAAAAATGATGACTGGTTAATAGTTGATATCTTAGTTGGCAAAGGTCAATACAGGGTCAGGGAAAAAAAGGCATAGGAAATTTTTTTGAGGAAAAAACCCCCAATGAAGTAGATATAAATTGTAGAAGTGTATTGGCTTTGCTTACAGTAAATGACAAAGGGGAAATCTGAGCAGGAACAGGAACAGTTAATTATGAGGATGGAAACATTAAAGAATTAAACATGATGCCAAATATAGATGAAGGCAGGAAGCAAAAGTATTCTCATTTTAGTTGTGAATAGATGCATATGGAGCCAGACATTCCTACATCTGAACACAAATCCCGAGATGCAAGGAATGGTAGTGTTATGGTAGCAGTAGTAACTCTTATAACTTCATTATTATGCGTGGTTAATCTACAGTTAGGTTCACAATCTAAGACTGATGGAAACTTAATTCAAATCCTATCCAAGGATCTAAGTATTATTAAGGTGGCATCTAAGACTATAGCCAATTCCAAGCAGTGTAGTTTTTTAGGGTGTTCAGGTCTAATAAATTCAGTTATTTCCAGATATCGAGGAAATCCTGTGTTGTTATTATTCAGAATCTTATACCAGAGCTAGCAATGTTAGCATTGCTGGCTGCATATTGAAGCAAACTTTACTATCAGTAGTTTCAAGTGAGCAAAGTTAACAGTTGGAGGAAAGAAAATATCATTATAGAACTTTATAATATCAAGATGTTCTCCTTTGTATATGATGTTTATTTGGAGATTCTAAAATTCTAGTTTCTTCAACTAATAACAATAGCACTTAGATATATGTACCACTTCACAGAACTTTACAGCCCTAAGTGGTTTAGAGGGTCAACATAATGGAGAACTTTAGGCTTTTAGAGTAATGAAAGAGGAGGGCAGAAGTGCCAAGAAGCTCTGATGGAATGTTAGATTTATATACGTCTAAAAATTAGCCAGTGACTAATGCTAACAAATTAAATAATTTGATAACACCACTTTCCCCTGAGAGTCAGTTCCATGATTCAGGCTGTTGGGATTGCTTGGCATTCTGGCATTCGCCTGGTCTAGTTTGGCACAATATCAGCCTAGGTTGATACTGGGTCATTTAAGCATTGGCTGGCAGGCAGGCAGGCAAGCAGTATTACTTCTTTTGTGGCCTATTGAAATTTGAAACCTAAGCATCTTCCATGCCTATCTAAGAAACCTTTGAGTTAATGTATATTGAGGCATTTAACAATTCAGTAGGCGATGACAAGCTGATGAAAGACATGTATAATAAATTTATTTACTAGTAGACGGAATGACTATGAAGACCTGTTTGTTGCATTTTATATCTGTCCTTGATGTGTTGTTCTTCATATCTGCAATCATCTTTCGAGTCATATGCTAATTGACAATATCTTTTTCTGGAGAAGGAAGTAAATGGTAACCCGTGCTTATTTGTTTTATTTGAGAATATTATTAAAGAAGAAAAACCACATTATTTCTTGTCTGATATCTGAGGTTCAACTGTTGGTCACAATAATTATTTTTCCATCTGTAAATGCACATTTTCTGATGCACTGTCAGGGTCTTCTAGTAATTTTTATGAAAAGCTGCTTTATATCATAGGGAAATTCTCTTTTTAAATAGACTTTACGTAGGTGCTTTGTATCTTTGTAATCTTGTTACCTATTCCAGACAGTTTGGGATGGACAAAACTGCTTGATCAGCTGTCATGAAGGTCATTTTAATTATACTGCCATAAAAATTGGATTGTGTAGGCAGATTGAAGTTCGACTAGCTTCACCTGTGTTCCTTACTTATTAAACGATATAGGCAGATCCTTACATATTTATGCTTGGAGCTGGCTTTCCTCTCTGTGGAGAATGAAGTATTAATATTGAGGTCTTTACATGATTGAAGTCTTTACGTGACAATGGATACACTGGGCTGTACATTGCTACAAGCCAAAGTCAAGTATAGGTTCCTTACATTTCCAGCCAGTTCAAACAGAGAGAACTCATTTCACGAAGTAAATGAGTTCCTTTCTTGCTTTCCCCCCTTCCCATGTGCTCCTTCAGTTTCAAATGCTAAATGGTAATTTTGATTAAAATCTAGACATGTGGAAATAGCACTTGTGAAGGAAATAAATGATCGGAAGGGAAAAAAATACTTACTGGAAATAACCGCGTAGTATTCAAGCGTTACCTGTTCAGTTTTTAAATGTCAGCCTCACAATTATTCCAAGAGGAAGACTATTGGCATGTATTGTAACTGAAGCAAGAAGGATGGTTAACTTAGAAGAGGCACATAAACTATTGTTTGAGCAAACGGTATTACAAAGTGACTGTGTGGGCAATACCACACATTAACAGCTATAATTTATGCTTGCCTGATTAAACAAGTTGTGAAAAATAGGGCGTTTTATACAGGTGCTACATGAGAAATTGGCACTATTGGCACTGTGTAAGCAAGCCACAAAGGAATATGTTTTTGATTGATTTCCTTGCTGTATTCTGGCATTTGATTTAAGGCGCAAACCAATTGTACTACAAGTAGTCCTCAACTTAATTGGGATTGGAATTCCCATTGCTAAGTAACAGAATAACAGAGTTGGGAGGGATCTTGGAGGTCTTCTAGTCCAACCCCCTACTCAGGCAGGCAACCAACCCCATGCCATTTCAGACAAATAGTTGTCCAATCTCTTCTTAAAAACTTCCAGTGTTGGAGCATTCACAACTTCTGGAGGCAGGTCATTCCACTGATTAATTGTTCCCACTGTCAGAAAATTTCTCCTTAGTTCTAGGTTGTTTTCTCCTTGAATAGTTTCCATCCATTGCTTCTTGTCCTGCCTTCAGGTGCTTTGGAGAATAGCTTGACTCCCTCTTCTTTGTGGCAACCCCTGAGATGTTGGAACACTGCTATCATGTCACCCCTGGTCCTTCCTTTCATTAAATTAGACATACCCAATTCCATATAAACATAGCCTCCAGTCCTCTAATCCTTTGTGATGCAGTTGTTAAGAGGCTCACGTGACTGCAACCGATTCCTTTCCCCCATCGACTTTGCTTGTCAGAAGCCAGTTAGGAAGGTCAGAAATGATGATCATGTGACCTCAGGATGTTGCAATCATTGTAAATTCATGCCTGTTATCAAACATCTGAATCATAATCAGGTGACCTCAGGGATGCTGTAACAGTTGTAAGTTCAAGGATGGTCATATGTCTCCTTTTTCACCTCTCTTATATATTTGAATGGTTGTAAGTTGAGGACTACCTGTAGTATGTACTGTATGCTAAATAATGAATACAGTTTAATCCTATGGTCAGTTGCAGCAAACTATTTGCAGGCTGCCATATTCTCCTCATAAAAAGCTTATGCTGCTTACCCTGTACATGTTTATTTATCTGGGAATAAGTGCAGTTGAAATCAGTGGAACTAGCTTTTGAGAATAATTTGTAGTGTTTCATAAAAAAACATAGGAGAGGAGGTGTCTTAAGGAATGAAAACGACTGTTTCAAAGCCATATTTAACTGATGTTTTCTTATAAGGCTTCTTATTAGGGTGAAGCTTTGAAGTGACAATTATATTATTTGAAAACTGTCTTCCTGGCCTCCTTTTCATCCCTAAAGAAGTTTGTTTACTAGATTAAAAAGTGTGTTTATTTTTGTACAACTCTTGATCACTAACACTGTTTCTCCTTTCTTCACAATAAATATTCATATGTCTTGCTCAATAAATGTTACTCAATAAACATTGTGTTCTTATTATCCTTTGACAATATCTACCAAGTTTGGATGATGTGTGGTTGGCATCCAATTAGGGTTCATAACTGTAGCTCTGACTGTAGATTAGGGGAATGCTATGAATCAATCTTACATTTCAGTATTGTAAATTCATTGCTTGTATAGATTTCTTTTACTAACCTGAATGCTATCCTTTAAAGACCAGTGTCTAACATGCCTTGGGGTATGATAAATTAGCTAGAGCAGTGGTCACCAACTGGTGGTCTGTGGACCACTGGTGGTCCACGAGAAAATTTTGGTGGTCCGCAGAAAAATTATTTGCATTTTTTATATTTCACTAAATCAGGGGTCCTCAAACTACAGCCCCTGGGCCGGATACGTGCAATGAACATTTGTGTTGCTGCAGAGAGTCTCCCCCTTCAGGGTCTTTTTGTGCGGGACGGAGGGGGGAGAAATTCCAACTTGGGGTCTGCTTCAGCCTCCTGGTGCGGGGCTTTGGGCAAAGGCTGGAGGGAAGTGCCGCTGGCTTGTGGCAAAGAGCTGGAGGGCCTTGTTCCAGTGGGACTGCAACATGGCCTGGAACTGGCTGACCATCTCAGCCCACTGAGCCTCCAGGCACCGGTACCTGGCCTTGCACTCCCGCAGGTCTTCCCTCTGCTTGGAAAGCCTATGCTCGTAGTCCTCAGTGAGGTGCTTCTGCTGAGCCTCCTTCTCAGTCAGATCCAATTTGAACTGAGCCAGCTGTTTTGCCAACTCTTTCTCATGGTGGCTTCTTAGCTCCAACAACTGCTTCCTGTTGGGGCCCTAAGGAGCCCGAGCAGGCAAGCGAGGAGTGGCTGGGAGGGGAGGGGCAGGTAGAGGCTGGCGAGGCGCCCCTTGACGTGAGAGACATCGAGTTGGCCATGCCCACCCAGTCACATGACCACCTAGCTATGCCCACCCAGCCGGTCATTAGGCAGATCATATTAGTGGTCCACGGGATTTAAAATTATGAATTTAGTGGTCCCTGAGGTCCGAAAGGTTGGTGACCCCTGAGCTAGAGGACTTGAGGTCTGTCTTCAGTGGCCCCCTGTGGCCCTATAGATAATTTCCTGTGGCCCACAACAGTATTTAGCAAAGAGAAAGTCCAGTGGCACATATGTCCCTTGACTGGAGAGGGAGATCCTCCAAAGAAAAATTACTCCTTGCCCAGTTCAAGGAGTGGAACACAATTGCTGAGAGTGTTGTGGGCTTCAGAAGATGCCTTTATTTGATATTCCTGATATAAAATCAAATATTGATGTTCTGGTTAGTGAAAAATTGCTGGAGATAAAAAAGTAGCTTTGTTTTGCAGTCTTTTTTTTTAATGGCATGCTGCAATCATTTTCTTTGGCTTTTATTCTCTGGAGCTTTTCTATCAATGGAACCAGTTTTCATATGGTGCTCACAACAATTTAACTTTGAGGCCTCTGTATTAATACTTCTACCAAGAAACCACTAGTTTATAATTGACAAGGCACATGATAATGTATTATTTTGTGGGCAGTTGCAGGTTTGCTGTGTGAAAGAGCTTCTGTTCTACCCAGTCTCCAATTTAATTGAAACAATGCTAGTCAGGCATTCAATATGGTTTTCTGTTGAATTAATAGTAAGAATTCTAAAGATTTTTTTTTTTTTGGTTTAAAGATAGCCTATAACTATTGGAATAAAAATTACAGGTTTTTTTAAGATGTGAGCTTTATTTTAAAGAAAGAGAGTAAGTTTGTTCTCTGTTAATTACTATTCACTTTATATGTTTTCTAATTAGTGCAAAACATGCAATATGCACTTAAATAATTAAAAAAAACTTTTATTTTTAATGTTAGAGGTGGTTAAGACAAGAAGAATTAGGAATTTCAGACACAACCACAACAAAAGGCTAAATTCAACATTGAGGCAATTGAAGCAGCAGATAATGTCATAATAATGGAAGAGGAAAACTGGAAGTAAATAAAATATTTTAAATGTGCTGCTAAACATCGGTTAGTAAATTTCCAAATGAACCCCAAATGATACAGGTAGTCCTCAACTTGCAACCACTTGCTCAGTGGTCATTCAAAGTTACACCAGCACTGAAAAAAGTGACTTATTTTTCACGCTTATGACCATTGCAGCATCCCCAAATTCGACATTTGGCAACTGGTGGTTATGACGGTTGCAGTGTCCCAAGGTTATGTGATCACTTTTTGCAACCTTCTAACAAACAAAATAAATGGAGAAGCCAGATTTACTTAACAGCCGTGATATCAATTGCAGTGATTCGCTTAACAACCGTGGCAAGAAAAGTTGTAAAATAGAGTAAAACTCACTTAACAACTGTCTTGTTTAGCAATGGGAATTTTGGGCTCAATTGTGGTCATAAGTCGAGGACTACCTGAATATTTTATTCACTTTGAGGATACTATGTAGGTTAAATCTCCACGGAGAATAATGAATTCAAAACAGATTTTTTCCTTTCTTTATTCTGAAAAATAACATTCATTACACCTGAATATTGCAGTGATTTTATGGTTTGATCTCATAGGGTTTTCACTGGATTTGATGACTTGCTCTGTCTCTACTAGATTTGAGATGAGAGCATATACTAATATTTTTAACCATGTAATCTGGAGTGAAATGGAACTTGGGGGAAAAATACTGCATCCATTTCTGGTTACCACTATACAAAAAAAGTTGATGAGACCCTAGAAAGTGTGCAGAGAAGAATAACAAAGATAATAAAGTGTCTTGAGGGAGCTAGGTATGTCTAACCTATTGAATAGAAGGATTTGTGGGGACATTATAGCTATCTTCCAGTACCTGAGGGGCTGTCACAGAGAAGAGGGGTTGACTTATCTAGGACACCAGAGGACAGGACAAGAAGCAATGGATGGAAGCTTGTTAGAGAGAGACCCAACCTAGAAGCAAGAAGAATTTTTCTGACAGAGTGAGCAATTAATTGGTAGAATAGCTTGCCTCCTGGGGTTGTGGGTGCTCCCATCACTGGCGGCTTTCAAAAATAGACTGGACAGCCATTTGACTGGGATAGTATAAGGCTCCTGCCTTGTGCAGGTGGTTGGACTAGAAGGCCTCTGAGGTCCCTTCCCAGCCCTTTGATACTATGATTCTATAGTGCTGCAAGAATGGAAGAGAAGATTTTTTTTTGTATTTAACATTTCTCCAATGCTTCATTCTGCTGAAATGGAAGGAAGAAGATGAAGTCTAGCATACTATGGGGTTGGTAAGCCTGGAGTTTTCCCCCAGGCATTGAGTATAAGGGTGGTAGATGAGCCTATCTGTGATGGTTATTATTGAATGATTTCAGACTATCCCTGATTTTCTTACTTTTCCCATTGTTTTTATTGTGTTGGAATTGTACTTTATTGAGTTTTATGTTAGTCCCCCAAGTTTCAATTTTTGAATTGGGCAGCCAAATATATAATCTTAACAGCGTGTAGGGGAGTTCCATAGCTATTTTTTTTAAATCTTGTAATAAATATCAACTGCAGTTGTTGCACATTGGCTGGATTTACACACGCTGTATTTGTATACTGATGTA
Organism: Thermophis baileyi; assembly: GCA_003457575.1. Classification (NCBI taxonomy): domain Eukaryota; kingdom Metazoa; phylum Chordata; class Lepidosauria; order Squamata; family Dipsadidae; genus Thermophis; species Thermophis baileyi. The sequence continues at coordinate 439,924 of QLTV01000214.1, forward strand.
GTTAATATCAATTAAATTATGGTTTATTCATCAATTTTATATACTGTTGGCTTTAACCAGTTCTCATTGGCTTATAGTCACAAAGTCAACATAATAAGAAAACAGTAACATTGTAAAATTACAGTTCTTGACTTATAACCATTCGCTTAGCAGCCATTTGAGGTAACAACAGGGCTGGAAAAAAAATGACTCAGCCAGTCCTGACACGATTGTGACAACGTCCCCACAGTCACGTGATCATGCTTGGCAGTTGACTTGCAGTTACAACAGTTGGATACTTGATCATCATTTGTGACTTTCCCAGCTAGCTTCCCACAAGCAGAGACAATGGAGAAACTGCCTAAACTGTCAGACTCTAAATCCCTGTAAAAGAGGTTTGTTGCCAAACTCTTCCTGAACAATGTCTGTGTGCGTGCAACCCAAACCTCCAGGTCTTGTCCTGTAATGTTGGGGGGAGTATCCCCACACCTCTCATCTTATGACAAGTACCTCAAGCTTCTCCAGGTAGTATGAATGCTCAGAAGACTGTGTTCCACCTGAAGGAGACACTCCTAAAAAAAAGTACCCTGCTAATAAGCTCTGGAGAGCTTTAAGATGAGAGTGTTTTGAGTTGCACTTGGAAGCCTCTTGACAGTCGATGCAGTACCCACAACTTGTGGCTCTAACGGATCTCACTTACCTGCTCAACTGTATTTCTCATCATCAACTTTACATCTGACGGTAGGGCAGATTTTGAGAAAGGCACAACATAATTTAAATGCAGAATGAGGTTTATTCCTCTTATTTATTCTTGGCATATACCCTCAAAAGCAATTGAAGGCATGGATGAGATCAGAATTGTTTTTGCAGATGACAGTCCCATATGACTTTATCAATAATCCTTGTGAAATTGGCTAACTTTAATTGCAATGGCTCGTGGAAACGGCAGGAAGCCGCCTAGGCACTGCTGTCTGTGCCAAAGCAAGAAGCTGACTAGACTGCTCAAGGTCTTACAGCTCAGCCGCCCTGAGCTCAGATCAGTGGCATCAGAAGATAACCTTCACAGCTCAGTACACTTGCAGAGCTGAAAGATCCCTAATTCGGTGTGGTACCCAAGGCACAGTGGCATCCCCTTTTGTGAGACCAGCACAGAAGACGTCTGTGTGCTCTCTGGATACAAATGAAGCTCTGTGATCAGCTGCCAATTCTGTCTGTAGGGCCCTTGACAGAAAATGGATATGCTCTTTGGACACAATGCTTGCGATTCTTTTCCAGACTTGGATAACCTTTGGTTATGCTTATTTATTCATTCATTTATTCATTTAAAACATTTATATAGCTGCCCATCTTATGCCCAACTCTGGGCAGCTCCCAATCAAGAATTGAAATAACATACCTCGTAAAAACCATATTAAAACTATTAAAATTAAAAACAAAAACCTGGCTCCAAGTCAAGCTTCCAACATGCAGCCACCTCATCTCAGTTTTTGGGGGGAAAGAAATCACTTCTTCCATGCTTTGCAAAAGGCTAGGAGAGCAAAAGCCTGCCGAACTTCAGGGGGAAGAATGTCCCATAGGGAGGGAGGCTGCCCCAGAAAAGGCAAGCTTTTTAGCTCCCATAAGCTGGTAATGTTTAAGGGAAGGGACTAGGAGCATGTCCTATCCTATCTAACCTGGCAGGATAGATAAATGCTCTTAGGGGAAGGCAATCTTACAGATAAGTACAGAATAACAGAGTTGGAAGAGACCTTGGAGGTCATCTAGTCCAACCTCCTACTCAAGCAGCAGATCCGCACGCACAATTTCTCCAGCTCTGTCTTGTTGCAGCTGCTTCTGGTGCAAGCCTGGGAAGGAGATCCTGGAAGAAATGGCACATTCCCTTCTGTCTTTCTTTTCCAAACTATTGGCTGCAGAATTCTGGTTTTGACTCTGTGCCTTGCTTTCTGCCCACTGAATTTTGGCCAATTTTGGCCAACCAATTAAAAGTTGGCCAGGATTAAAAGGAAACACCTGAAATCCAGGAAAAGGCTCAACTGGTGCACCAGACCAATAGGTTCAAATTAGTCCAAGATTAACATCAGACACCAACAATCAAGAAGTAAACAATACCCCATTCAAGAAAGTGCCAAACAAGCTAACAGCAAGCAGCCAAACCAAAGAACCTCCAAGGTCATTCCCACCAACAGTGACAGGGCAAGCCACTAGAATACAGTAGTGGCCAAAATTGTGGAAACCTTTGGGGAAAAGTGTATTTTTGAGGTTTGATGGCTAATAACACCACTTTTTTTTTCTTTTGGAGTAGTACCATAAAATTATATATAATGGAAAGATAATTTAATCAAGAATGTAATGCAGCAAAGTTTGTTCAATTATCTGTATTCTATGAAAAGTTATAGCCAAATAACCAGAAAAAGGAAGCACAACTTGCTTAGGTTGATATCAGGTAGCTTTCCTTCATCTGATTGTAGCCAATGTGCATGAGTGTTTAGAGAGCCAATCAGGTGTCATCTTGTTTTGGCTATGAGCCAATCAGATCACAGTAGGATTCAGTTATTGATGTCATGTATTGAAGCTGAGAGGAGGACATTTGTCAGTGTGTTATGTGATTGCTATCAAGTTGGTTGGGGTTTTTTTTTTGTGTTCTTTCATTTAATGAGCTTGTAAAACGTAATAAAATTAAAGTAGTTGACTGGTCACCCAGAAAGCGATGTAAAATAGTATTATTAAGTGAACAAGTCTACAGTTATAAAGAAATTAGAAGAAAAATTGGTGGAAACTTAACCAAAGGTGGCATTTCTAAGTTTTTGAAGAGGTATAAGCAGACTCAGTCACTACAAAACCACACTGGTAAAGGCAGGAAAAGGTGCACAACAGCAAGTGATGATAGAAGAATTAAGAGACTGTGCCTACGTGACAGAAGATAATCATCTGGGTGTATACGAGATGAAATGGCACAATACAATGTGAAGTTGAGTGCAAGGACTGTTCGGCGCAGACTGCAGGAATTTGGCCTAAAATCTAGGATTCCACGAAGAAAGCCACTTTTATCTCTCAAACAAAGGTTGAAAAGACTAAACTGGCCTAAAACCCATGTTACCTGGACAGAGGAACAATGGGACAGTGTTATTTGGAGTGATGAGACCAATATCTCCCTGTTTGGTAGTGATGGCATAAAAATACACTTTTCCCAAAAGGTTTCCACAATTTTGGCCACTACTGTATAAACAGCAAACCCCACTCCTACTAGCACTGATAATGTTACCTAGTTTGGGTAATGAAACATTTGCAAGAAAATAATAAAGCTAAGAGACACCAAGGACCTCTCAAATTGGGGCACGCCCTTACGCACCAGCCACAACCAATACCTCCTTGAGCAGGAGCTGTAAGCCCCAGATTGCACACCAGTTCAGACTAGGGAAGTGTGATCGTGTTCAGAGTCAGAGATGAAATTTCTGGGCCTGGGGATCAAAAGTCCACAGCCGCTCCATCTTGCCAGGGTTATGTCAAACCCAATTCTTCCTCATCCTTATAGCCTGCAGGCACCTGACCAGCAATGCCACAGTATCACCTGTCCATTGGAGAAATATAACTGGCTATTATCAGAATACCAGACCCCATGCTGGTGGATGGCGTCCTCCACCTCCCATCCCGAATCCTCCAAAGGTCATTGACAAGTGCAACCAATGCCATTTCAGAGCTGTGTCCCAGTGTGAACCCAGACTTAAAAGGTTCCAGATAATCCGCTTCATCCAGGATTCTTTGTAGCTGTGGGCCAACCACCTAAGTGTATGCAATAGTGGTAGTCATGTTCTCTGCCTTTGCTTTATCTATCAAATGTAGGAATAATAATGTCCTACCTTCCAGGATAGAGAAACATGCTTATTAGAGGATTGCAGAACATTTATATAAGGAAACAGAATGGAGTTCTGAATGTCTTAATGTAAGTATTATTGGGTTTATGCTCGCCCTCTGCTTCAACTGATAGGTAATGGAGGATAATTTGATGAGGCGGATTACTAATGGCTTTTTTTATTAGCATATGCATTGATTCGGGTCCAGATGCTATGTACCTTGGTATCAAAATGTGGAGATTACAGAATTGAACAATGGAGAATGGGAATTAAAGTTTGCTATCTGTCAAGGATCAGGAAGAAGAGGAATCCTGTTAGCATTTGGATAGGGAGTTGGGGCAAAGTGAGAGGAAATAATGGTGAATTATTTGTCATATGATTCAGTACTTTGGTTTTAAATACAGTGATAGTCCAAGTAGTAACCTTGGCATGAAACTGGAGTTGATAGAATATACTATGTATTTTGAGTCGGACTGTACAAAAATAGACTTTTTAAATACTGTACTGTGTAAAAAAAAATCTTAGCAACAGCATAGCAAAAAACGAAACATTTCCAGAGCCTACCCCATACTGTACTGTCCAAGTCTTCTGCTATCAGAATGTTGTTGTGCAGGGGGAATTTTAGAAATAAATCTGCGATCAGATATGGCTAAGTAGGTTCTACCGCACTGCTTTGAAGGACATGTTCCTCATACTGTATTTTCTGCTGAAATGCTAAACTGCAATTTTATGGCCATCTTTACACTAATTTGCTCAGAGGGAAAGAAGGGAATTTGCAGTTCTGCTCAATTTGCACTTCAGGTGAGACAACATGTACTGTGTTATCCAATAGGCTACAACTGTTGTTTAAGAGAAGTTGGGAAGTCTTCAAATATGAAGGACTTATGCATATGGCCATTCAGTCTGAGTTTTTGTGAACCAAACTCTTGAAACTGTTAACATTGTTATAGTAAGTTCTCTGTGGCATCTCTGAAACACCATCTCTGACTTTGATGGGAGGGGTAACTGTTCTTCTTAGAACATTGTTTTCTTGACCCTTTTGTCTTGCTACAACCTTTCTGAGAAGCAGATAGCTCAAGGACAGGTTACTCCTGGTCCAGATTTGTTACTGAAATAACAAAAATATTTTGGAACAGTTTGGTAGAGTTTGGGAAATGAGGACCAATGGCACCATTGCAACTGTTTGTCATGCACTTATTTGGTTTTTGGAAGTGAAACACCTTAATACTTACTTAGTATCTCTGAACTCAGCAGCCCTTAGACGTATTCCTGTAGGCCACGGGTGTCAAACTCGCCGCATCACATTGCAGTCATGTGACGTTTCATGACATTTTTCCCATTCGCGGAGCTGGGATGGGCGTGGCCTGTGCATGACGCATCTGGCCCACGGGCTGCCAGTTTGACACCCCTGCTGTAAAGCCATGATTATATAAGTTTCAGAACAATTATTGACTTTATCATACATGAAGGGAAAAAGCTTGCATTTCACATCACATGTTCTAGTTTTATGGTGTATTGGTGCACCCAGTCTTGTTAGCTCAGCAGTGGTCAGTATTACTCAATAGTTCTGCTTTCTAGCACAATTCAAGTAACCTATATATTTGTCATTCATTTTATGTTAACAGTTTGAATCAAACCATGTTTTTTAACAACCTGTGACAATTCAATTAAATATTCTTTTAAAACGTACTTTCCTTTTTTCTAAGGCAGAGTTCCTTTCTTGTAGATTGGGGACTTCCTATTGCTTCTGGCTTAATCAGTGGGGTTGTGCCTTCCTATAGGAAATAGCTAAAAATGTCATGGAAAGGCCTTGACCCCAATACGTTGGTGTTGTCTGATCATTATAATCTGTCTCCTTAATAAGACATTTATCATAATATCTCCCGTTTACAAGCAGACATTCTCCTATCAAGGATGCAGCCTTGCTTTGATATGTCTGAAAGAGGGAATACTGCCTCACGCGATGATTCAACATGGAAATTCTACCTTGCCTGTCTCTTCCAAGGTCAGCTTTCTGTCTGACCAGACCCATGCCAAAAGATGTGGGTGTTGGAAACACAATAAGGAGAGTTACCACAAGGAGTCTACAAAAAAACACACAACTGAAATGGAAAAGCTGGAATAGAAAGCCAAGTGTTAAAGACACTTACTCTTTTTCCAGATCCAACTCGCTGAGATGCTGCATTCAGCTCTGAAGTCTTCTACCATGCTAGAGGCAGTGCTGCCTTGACTATACCTGTTCCTCATCCATACCTGTTCCTCTCAAATACTTGTCCATTAACTATTTAAAATGTTAGCCATATCCTTAATGGGGTTCACAGTATATCTAGTCTAGACTAGACTATCTAGACTAAGAAGAAGTCAACATTTTGGGTGAGTGGAGTGTAACACCTCACCCTTTGATACGGAGAGATTTGGAATGATAAGAACATGCCATGTGAGCTCTTAAAAAATAGCTGCTGGGAGGAAGGGGGACAGGCAGCTGATTTAAGACTATGTGATTTGTAAATTAGCACAGTTAATGTAGCCAATCTCAAAATACCCATTTGCCAGGTGGCTTCCTACCCAATGCTGCATTTGTCTTGGAGAGGGATGAGGAGATAGACAATTTCCCAAACAAAGCATGGTGTGGTCACCCAGCATTTTGATTTTTGAAGCATGCCTCTTGAAGCCAGAGCAATTCATGGAAACAATTACAGTGCCACAATTAATCTACTTAGCAGCATGGGAGTTTCCCCACAGAATTTTGTTTTAATTGAACGAATATTTTGAAAGTCAGCAGGAGTAGGGAGCCTGGCAATTGCCCAGGGAGGTGTCTGTGGGCACACTGGGGCTCACAGACAGCATACTGTTATCCTGGTTTAGACATTCAGGTTAGAACCCCAACAGGCAAGAGTTCATGCCTATTTACTTATAGGCAAGCCACTACTTGACTATATATAATCCAATTAAAGAACACTGGAATTTTTTTAACTAATCAGTTGGGAAGAATGTTTGAAATACAATTGGCAGTGGTTGAATGAATTATTAGTGCAGCTCATTAAGATTTTGCATTCAGGTAATTAGAATGCAGAACTTCCTGCCTCGTTGAGCTGAAGTAATAAAACTTTGCAGGCTTTTAAATATCCTTTTCTTTCTTTGGATTTCACAATTAAGACAAATGAAACTAAAATGAGCTGATAGGAGTTGATGATGTACATCCAGCCATCTTAATTGGAGCTCAGAAAAAAAAACTGACCACCTTGTTATTCTTGCCTACAATAGTTGCTGCCAGGTGACAGGTCTATACTTGAATTGAGCAGAACATATTCTTCTCTTGCAATAATGGAATCTGTGCCAGCCTAAGACACCTTGCAACGTGAAGCAAAGCCCAAACCTTCCCACCCTTCCCCCTGCCCCACAGGCTAAAGCTGAGTCTTGCCTCCATCTCTCAGGCGCTGGTTCCTCCTTTGCTGATTCCTCCTTCGCCCTCTTGCAGGGGTGGGCGAGCCCTGAATTGAGTACTGGTTGTCTCTGCCAACTGTAGGTGTGCCATTCCTCTTGAGGTGCATGTATCGTTCATTTCCTAAAATGGAGCAGATCAGACATTTTGGTTTCTTCTCTACCATAGTCTTTGATGGAATGAATGGCCCGAAATATTTATTGAGTATCCGATTTCCTGCCTGAGAAATTGAAGATAGATGTCTGTGGCTTTTGGTTTACTGTGTTAAACAAACATAGTTGGCAAAATAGCAGCCTATTATATTTCTGTTTCAGATATTCCTGGGAAGTTGCCCTTCCCACATAAGTAATTATGAACTGGAAAGGAATAATAGAATTTTACTGTGTTTTCCCCTCATTTGAATGCAACATGAGAAGAAAGGTGCTGGAGTCACTTGACCTTTTTTTATTAACTGCTTCTCTAGAATTTTTGTGAGTTTTACCATAAAGATGGGATCAAATTAACAGGACAAATACAGCTAAGCTAACATTTCCATGGAGTCATTCTTACAATTAGGCCTTATATCGATTTGTCTTATAACACAGTTTGAGGCTAAATATGGAAAACTTGCAGTTTGAAATCTAATAGCTAATATGTGTGTGAGCAACTGACATTAAAATGTCTTGGCACGCAATAAAACCCAGTCTTTAAGAGCCAAAGATTGAAAAATAACTTGTAGATTGCTGAAATTTAGAACCTGCTCTTTTATTATCTATACTGTTGCCTTTTAAGACACATATCTACGTTCAAATTGCTTGGCGAAATAAAGTTACAAGCATGTCTGGCTACTTATGAGAAGATGGGTAAGCTTACCTTCTTTACCCAGAGGTATCCCCTCTAGCTGTTTTCCATACTTCAGGTGGGTGCTACTTTTAACTAACTGCACACCTGTGTAGGACAAGCTTGTACAAGAAAAGATTCTGAATATACTTCACATTGTGTGGATAGTAAAATTAAAATCGAATAGTGTTTGCAGTTTCTTACTTTTAATTAGGATAGGGGTCGTTCAAAAGTAAATGGTTTCCTGTGCGTTTTGTGCTGGGATTGGAATTGGTGGCGCTCCAAATAATTCATTCAAATCTGCTTCCCCCCCCCCCAAAGCTTCATTCTGTAGGTTTGTTTCTCGGATGAAGGAAAAAAATCATGTCCATGCGTGATACGTTGCCTGAAAATTAATCTACTGGCTTCATTTAAAAGATGTAAACCTGATTAGTGACCATATCAGGTGGGGAAATTCTGCTATTGAATAAAACTGCTGGCAGGAGGTAGTGCAGCCAAGCTGTTGGCCTCTTAAGTTTTCCAGCAACCTATAGTTGAGAGTGGTATGATTGATAGCAGTGCTTCTCAACTGTAGCAACTTGAAGATGTGTGGACTTCAACTCCCAGGATTCCCCACCACAGAGGCCAGGCTAGTACCAGTATCCTCTACTTTCTGTGCCAAAGATGAAGCTTTCAATCTTCCATTCAATTCAATTCAATTTATTAAATTTGTATGCCGCCCAACTCCCAAGGGACTCTGTCTTAGTGTTCATAATGGTAGAACATAATCATGGTAGAACAAGAAGGAATGGGTGGAAACTAATCAAGGAGAGAAGCAACTTAGAACTAAGGAGAAATTTCCTGACAGTTAGAACAATTAATCAGTGGAACAGCTTGCCTCCAGATGTTGTGAATGCTCCAACATTGGAAGTTTTAAAGAAGATGTTGGATAACCATTTGTCTGAAGTGGTGTAGGGTTTCCTGCCTAAGCAGGGGATTGGACTAGAAGACCTCCAAGGTCCCTTCCAACTCTGCTATTCTATTCTATTCCTATTCTATTCCTATTCTATTCCTATTCTATTCTATTCTATTCTATTCTATTCTATGCTATGCTATGCTATGCTATGCTATGCTATGCTATGCTATGCTATGCTATGCTATGCTATTCTATTCTATTCCCAATCATGGCTTTACCTATCCCTTGTATACCTCTCTGTCAGGGTCACTATTACTGTTATTGTCTCATTAATTTTTTACTTATTTTATTTTACTCTTTACTCTAAATAGTGGACAGACTATTACAGCCCCTCAAGTACTGGAAGACTGCTATCTTTGTTAGACTAGACATACCTAATTCCCTCAATTGTTCATCATATGGTTTAGCCTCTTGTCATCTTCGATGCTCTTCTCTGCACTCTTTCTGAGGTATTTTCTGCATAGATAGCTTAGTGCAGAAAGCACAAATATGCTACTAGGAATACTTGCATTTCATTCCATCTCCAACTTTTCTTTCTTAATGAACGGCAGGTAGGTAAATTATTAATGGCTAACTTGATTTCTCTGTGGAGAGAAAGAAATTATTAATCCTGCTGTTCCTTTACAAGTGGAAAAACAATTTAAGTGACCTGCTGACATAACTTAAAGCAGAATGGAAATATACAATCAAGCAATATAGATAAGATGGCTCTGCACATGTGTTCCTCTGAAGAGCATTGTACGGAGAGGCCCAAAGGGAATATAGAGCTATAGCTTCACAGTCGCTAGCCAAAGTTGTGTTTATTTTTATTTATTATTTTTATGCCACCCATCTTCCCAAAAGATGACTTTGGCCAGTGTGGCTGCATTGTGGCTGTTATCTCAAATTATTCATGCAGACCCGTTCATAGTCATTGATTACTTCAGAGAGATCTGGGGGTATAAAATAACTTTTGGTATAAAATACATGAGGGGAAGATATGATGGGGATTAGGCTTAATATTATCAGTGTGAGGGGAGCAAAGATATTGGGTAATGTTACTTTATTTGTAGGAATGTAATACTAAAGGACTTCAAGTGGCTCTTTAGATTAGATTAGATCAGGGGTCCCCTTAGCAACTTGTGGACTTCAGCTCCCAGAATTCCCCAGCCTGCAATGGCTTATGTTTCTAAAATGTGTTTTCATTCTTCCTAACATTTTCTTCTTATGATCTATATTAGAAGGTGGTCAACCTCAGTAGAGATTTTAAGAGATACAGTATGTTGGTCATTTTATGAGAGCTTTATTGTAATGATACTGTTCTAGTGTGGAAGAACTGGACTATGTGATTTGTAAGGCTCTGTGGCGCTATGTTTCATCTATAGTTGGGCTAATGCTGTTAAAGAAGTTCACCACACAATTATTTAAGGAAATAGATTAAATGTTGGCAAAAGTTTGTGTGATATTTAACGGTAGCAGTATAGGAACAGCTTTCTGTGGGTTATCCCAGGCCCCTGTTGAAAGAGCCCATCTTCATCATAATGTAAGATCCATCAACATGTAGAAGGGCTAATTGCTTAGATCCCTGCTCCAGAAACAAACCCATGAAAATTGATTGTTCTTGGGCTTCTCTGATATCTAAAAACATCTTAGGTTAAAGAGAACGAAAGGAAAACCATTACAGAATACCCACATACGTGCATATGCACAAACAGTCAAAGGCACACACACACACACACACACACACACAAATATGCATGGTTCTGGATGGTTCTGAATTCTATGAATGCCTGACTTCTATGTATTTCTGTTGCTAAACAAGGCAGTTGTTAAGCGAGTTTTGCCCCCATTTTTTGACATTTTTGCCACAGTTGTTAAACGAATCACTGCAGTTGTTAAGTGAATCGTGGTTGTTAAGCGAGCCTGGCTTCCTCCAGTGACTTCTTGTGTTGGAAGCCAGCTGGGAAGGTTGCAAATGGTGATCGCATGACCCATGGACAGTGTAATTGTCATAAATACATGCCAGTGGCCAAGCACCCAAAATTTGTTCATATGACCATGGGGATGCCGCAACGGTTGTAAGTGTGAAAACCAATCGTAAGTCACTTTTTTTCAGTCCTGTTGTAACTTGAAATGGTCACTAAACAAATGGTTGTAAGTCAAGGACTAACTGTAGATATATCATCGAAAATCAAATGCAAAAAATGTCTGTGCTATAGAATTTCTTCAAGTACGATAATTTTAATTATTCTTCACTGTGGCCATGGATGAACCTTCACTTTATAGCCTATAGCATGCAAAGCGAAGTTTGAATGGCTTGAGCCAAGAGTAGAGTTGATTTTTTTTTTAAATGTTGAATCACCATAGTATGGCCTTTGACTCATTTTCTTCTCCAAGCTTTTATATTATGTGCATCCACAATACAGTAAGGAATAATAGGCTCTCTTTCCAGAAAAAAATACAAGTGTGCTATGTGTCCATGCAAGGACCATGAGAGGGGCAATATAAAATCTTGCATCCTAGCCAGCATAATGGTCAGCTTTTAATTAGTATTTAGTCATGTGGTCTGTTCAGTTAGCTAAATATAGTCTAATGTATATAATATATTGATTTTCTATTCTAAAGCAACCAATGGACATCAGTCTACCCCCTGAGGACCAGGATTCATCTGGAGATGACGATGATTCATTTTCTGGTTTATCATCGGGTGCAGGTATGCTTGGTTTTCTGTTCTTCTATTGTAAATAAAACTCTTGCTTAAGTGTTAACATAGGGAATTAACATTTGTTGCCAGGAGAGCAATAATGATTACCGCTTCAGAAAATTTGGAAAGGGGATTAAATAAATTCATATGGGATAAGGCTTCCAGTTGCTGAATTTCTCTATGGTTGTATGCTACCTTATAATAAATCAGAGTTGTACAACCTGAGGCCACGTTTGCTCCTGACTCATAATAAAGTATGCATCGCCTAGAAATCCCCATAGATGCTCTCTAGCTGCATTTTTAAAATGTGATATAAAGGAAGGGTTATATATAGAAGATTGAAGAAAATATAAATATAAAAACAATAATTTAAAGTGCTATATGAAATCAGATTGAGGTTTAGTACTGCCCACAGCTCAGAAAAGGTGATACACCTCTGTCCTTTTAGAGCAGAGTTCCCTAATCTTTCTGGGTTGGCGGCCTGGAGTCGGGGGGGGGGGGAGAGGGGATGATTTTTGTGGGAGGGGAAAGTGCATGTGCACATGTGCACGCACATGAGCGCACGCGACATTTGCAGTGACGCGAGCACAAGTGGGGACATTGCACGCGCAGAGGTACCGCACCGGCCGGCCCCTCACGCGGCCCAGTGGCAATTACACTACTGGGCCGTGGAGCACAGGTTGGGGATCCCTGTTTTAGAGGGCAAAGGGAATTGCATTAAACAAGAGGGGAAAGAGCTCTGCCAAGGCAGTGGTCAGATAAGAGGGACTTCAGCCTGGGCTGAGAAACTAATTTGAGAAAACATCTCAGACTCCCTAGTTCACACAAAGATAAAATGAGGGAAGGGGAAGAGCACATTCAAACTCGCAAGATTCTGCTACTATAACTCTTAAAGTAAAAGTAGTGCTGACCTACATGGCATTTGTTTCTTAGTCTGGCCTACCTTGTAGAGTCCATAAATCAAAGGTGGTATTCCTTAAAATGGAACTGCTTAGGAAGGAGTAGTGACAAAGGACTATCATCCTCATATTCTTTTTGTAAGCCTTTTGGAGGCATCTGGGCGGCCATTGTAACACAAAAGAGTGGGCTAGCTAGGCTTTGTTTAATCTGACAGGTCTCATTTTAGCAAATAAATGTTGCAAAGCAGGGGTGAAATTCAGCAGGTTCTAACAAGTTCTGGAGAACCGGTAGTGGAAATTTTGAGTAGTTCAGAGAACCGGCAAATGCCACCTCTGGCTGGCCCCAGAGTGGGGAGGGAATGGGGATTTTGCAGTATCCTTCCCCTGCCACGCCCACCAAGCCAAGCCCACAGAACCGGTAGGGAAAAATTTTGAATTTCACCCCTGTTGCAAAGGCTTGTAATGTCTTAAAATACAGGGGAACAGAAGTGTTTTTGCAGCATTGGTAAGGAATATCATGATGACACCAAGTGGGATTATTAAAAATGTGGGGTGGAATTCTTCAGACTATTTGGCCAAGGTTTCTCTTAATGTAGCATGATACTTTACTTTCGAATCCTGATTAAAATTAATTTTGATGTTAGGTTCTCCGATAGAGGATGAAGTGATTGCCTCCAATGTTCCATTACAAGAAAGCACCAATACTTCTCTGATGCCTGAAGTTTCTACCAGCTTGAGAGATACTCAAACAAAGGTTCAAGTAACAGATAGCCCTGCAGAAGATTATTCAAGGGCACCTGTCTCTACAGCAAGCATACCTGGGTTTCCAGATATTGCTCTCGTATCCAAGGAGCCACCAGTAACTCTCGAAGACTTTGACTCAGTTATGGAGCCAGACACAACAAAACCTGCTGTGTTGACAACAAGCGTCCCAGTAGCGCATCACGTTTCCACAGCCAGAATTACGACTTCTCGTGCTGCTAGCACAGTCAAATTCATTGATATTCATGACATATCTAATATCGACGAAACACGCTCGTTTGGCATTGTGCCAGAAAGTGAGAGAAATTTGAATAGTGCCCTACCCACTATAGTGTCTTCTACTGCTCTAATGGATAACTCTCCTCTACCTGAAAATGATGTCTTCCAAGAATATGGTTCTGGTGATCAGGTAAGAATAAGATAAATTATTGACTGCAGTATGTTGGAATACAAGTGCTTCAGAATACTTTTACTAGTACTTTTGTCACTTCTTAGTTATCAGTTACTCCTGATACGTATTATAATTTAACTGTTTTAGATGTAGGCTTTCAAACATGTGACACAGTGCTGGGCCCCTTGGGATACATGGGTGTGTATTTAAAATATGGGTGCTTTGAAACATAACATCATTTATGCCTCTTTCTTCCAAACAGGGAGATTTTATATTTTCAACACATGAGGAAAATCAAATGAATGTAAAGGACCTTGAAACAGAAAATAGGATGGCCGACACAGAAGCCAAGGATGCAAAATCTGAAGGATTAATGGACAGGAAAGAAGTACTAGGAGGTAGGCCCGTGTTTGTTTTGGGGTGTATTAGTACTAGGAGGTAGGCCTGTGCAGTACTTCAGATTTAGTTCCAAAAATATATTTGGAGCAGCGCATGGAGATACAAATATGCCACCTATCTACAATTCTTTAAAGCTGTGGTTTTTCCAAGGTCAGGTAATTGTCCCTACCCCCTCAAACCTGCTACATAACCCTGAGACAGGACACCATTGTTTTAAAGATCTGTAGTTCTACTAAATTCATGCTCCTGCAAGTGCTGAAACACCTTTTGGGAACTGAAACTCAAATATTGCATAGGTCTGGCATTTATGTATATACGAATGTATATGTATGTATCTGAATGGGGTGTATGTATTTCTGTATATTGAAATGCAGCAACCCTCCGTATAAACTTACGTATGTTCAATACATTGGTTTACATTCATGGCTGAACAGCCAACACTGTTTTCTGTATAATATTAATTGTTTTATATCAATGTCTATAATGGACATTATTTCTGACAGAATGTGGCAGTTACTGCAGGGCATTACAACAGAGCTTAACGATGCTCACAACTAGTTGGTCTTGGTCATGGATTTTAAAGCCAAAATCTAGAATCAAATAGTTGAATGGCTCAGATAAAGGTGTGTGCAAAAGGAAATCACACACCTTTATGCAACTAGATTATTTGTAGAGTCAATTAATTAAAATATAACTCTGATTTTGTGGATGTGCTTTCCTTTTCCTTCCCTTCCCTACAATGAGGAGGGACCCAATAATCATTTCTTTCTGCTGCTCATCCATAGCTCTTTATTTTGGTACATTTATCCTGCACCTTTCCTTAGAGAACTATGAATTCCCTTCATACCGCTAAATTTGTTCCATTGTGCACTATAGTCTCAAAATTTCTTTTAGCGATTACTTCTAAGAATGTGTCAAGCATTTTGAAATCATGACATTTTGCATTAGATTTTTCCGATGTTTTTAGGTGGTTAGCATCCTTGATACTTCAAAAGAGTATTGTGGGTCCAATGTGAACTTTCTCATAACAATATGTTTATACCTTCCCTAATACTTGGAGCCTGGCAAATCTTGAACCACAGAAGTCAACTGAGGCAGAAAAACTAGTAGCTGCTGAAGCAAATGTTCATATGTTAAAGATCCTAGAATTATTTTAAGGATCGTAAAGATGTGCACAAAAGTCGATTGAAAATACTTTTACCATAAACCGAGGTTGCTTTCAAGGATATGAAAAAAAAAAGATGGCTGTTTAGATTGCTTTATCTGTTTGAATTCAGTATATACAATTTCCTTGATGATATCCTTTGAAACTTACGAAGCAGTAATCTCCCTCAGAGGTTAGAACAGTGGTTCTCAACCTTCCTAATGTCGCGACCCCCTCCTCGCCGCCGCGACCCCTGCCCCGCCCCCTCCCCGCGCACGATGAATTGACGTGGCACCAAGTTGGGCTAGCGCGCGCTTAGGCGACCCCTGTGAAAGGGTCGTTCGACTCCCAAAGGGGTCGCGACCCACAGGTTGAGAACCGCTGGGTTAGAACAACCTCTCTTTCCACTTTGGTCCTAGCTTGAAAATGTAAACGTTATCCTTTTCTTTTTCCCACAGGAGTCATCGCTGGTGGACTCGTAGGCTTACTATTTGCTGGATTCCTAGTTGCATTCATGCTATATAGAATGAAGAAAAAAGATGAAGGAAGTTATTCATTGGATGAGCCAAAGCAATCGAATGGAGGCTATCAAAAACCACACAAGCAAGAAGAATTCTATGCATGAACACACTGAGTGAAAACTAAAGACCGTTTTCTTATTCCTGGACATCATGAGTTCTCGCTGCATTTAAAAGGGGGGAAAACTAAAAGCCATAAGACTGAATCTAAGGCTCCGCCTCCTTGCCATTGGGAACTATAATTTCTCCAAAGTCAATCGGGATTAATAAAAACCTTACCTGCTTTCTTGCACAAAAGATTACCTGTAAAGTGGGACTTCCTATCTTGTCTAAAGACTCCTAGGGGAAGATAAGGAATCAACTGTATATATATATAGCCTTTATGTCTTACGAATGCACCGAGGAATTCGTATGGTACAATATGTGTGTTGTCAGAGATTACCCCCCCTCCCTCCCCAGCAAAATTGGCTAGCCACATTTTAGAAAATAATCTTTTTAAAGACAATGGTGTGGCTTTCGGCAGTTATTTTCCCCATTTCGGCCATTAATGGTAAGTCCCTGAATAAATAAGCCAATAGCGTGGGAAGTCCACCTGAAAAGTTACAGATCTGACCAGAGAGGTGGAGTTCTCTAACAGAAGTATGATTCCACTAGAGCTCAGTGGGAGAAATGGTGTATCATCGATGCTTCAGATTCTGAAGCAACACCTTAGGGAAGTAGATATTTAAGACATTCACCCTTTTCCTCTTCTTTTGATCTTACTGCAATATCTCTGCTGCTCGCTGCACAACACCCCCCCCCCCCCCCATCGGGACCAGTACTTTTTCTCTACCTCTTCTGCACTGAGTTTTTGATAATGGCTTCTCAACACTGCCGCCTTGAAACTTCTCTTGCATAGTACCTAGAATGCCAGGTGTGGCCTGCAACTTACAGGACAAAGCATGCCAAGGCTAATGAGGATTCCTGTTTCTGCCAAATCCCAGGGATTAGAATCCTATTAGATTGGTGTTTGCAGTAGGAATTCAGGGAGCGCACCTTTTTGGCATGCAGGGCCTAGGGGAATATGTACATGGGTGATGACTTTTATCTCGGTCCAGCCGAGAACATTAAGAGATTTTGAAGTTCAAAGATCTTCAGAAATTATTCTGTGTAGAAGAGGGAGGTAATAATGGATTCTGTGCCTTCATCACCGTTGTGGTGCCCCAAATTTAATGTCGGGGGGGGGGGGGCGGGTGGTGGTGGTGGCGGAGTGTTTTGTATCACTGGGACCAAATCAATGAATGTTGGCACTTCTGAACCAGTATTTAAACGTGTTCACCTTGTTTGGAAAAGATGATCTCTCCTAGCAGGCAAATTTCTGTTTAGAATAAAGAAGCATAGACGTATTATTTCCATAATGCACAGGAGGAGGATATGGATGTGAATAATCTATACCGCAATGTTTTGTAGAGGTTTTGGGTTTATAAGAAAACACTTGCATCCAATTTAGGCTCTTTGTTTCATCATTTTTTTGGTTTGCAATATATTTTTCTGCTTCTAGCAAAGTTTAGATAAAAGGATGGTGCTACACTAGTGCACTGTGAGGAAATATGGAATGCTAAGCTGGAGTAAATATTTCAGAAGGAGCATAATTTTGAGTTGCTGCCCACTGCACAGTTGGTGCCTTCCTTATCTCTTCTTGCTGGAAAGACCCTTGATGGGTTACAAGCTTCAGTGAGTGAAAACAGGCTATCAGCTTCTTACAGTACCAAGAAACTATATGGTGAAGTTTTAAGTGATGTGTCCTTTTTATGTATGGAAAATATGATCATTGACTTTCTCAGACATAGGAAACACTTCTCTTTTTCAAGCAAAGAATAAAACTCATGTGGTTTTTTTTTTAATGGTCAAGCTTGAAAATAGAATCTTGAAACTAAAAAGTACAATCAATTGCTGATTTTTGTTTTGTTTTGTATTCCACAACCATACACATGCAATAAAAAGGCAGTCAGTCAAAATAAGTTTGTCTCATGTCATTTACCTAAAAAATGTTTTTCTACTCATTTTCTACTTGATTTTTTTCACATGTTTTGAATTGCAAGGTTATTTGGGAAAATGGGGGGGGGGACTTAGAATACAAGGACCCTTGCTTGCTTGTTCCTGATTAACTTGGTTGACTGAAATGCATCTCAAAATGTGCATGCTTCCATTTAGTGGAAAAAGCAATGGCTTCCTCCTGGGCTGTCTCGAGATTAAGAAACATTTAGAACTATTTGAAAAATATGCAATCTGAGAATTAAAAAAGCAAGATAGAATATTGCCCCAAAGTTGCCTTTCCAAAAGGTTCTACTGAAGAAGCTTCTTGAATGAGAAGTGAAACATTTTCAAAGGATGGATGGATGGATGGATGGATGGATGGATGGATGGATGGATTGTTTTTGAAGTCATATTATTTCAGGATATATAAATTTGATAAATGAATGAATGAATGAATGAATGAATGAATGAATGAATGAATGAATGAATGAATGAATGAATAAAAAAACAAACAAACAAACACAAACAAACAAACAAACAAACCAAGAAAGTTCTCAGTTGCCTTTTGGAAAAGCACCTTTGGGACAACCATGACCTGGATGATGGAGAATCTCCATAGACATAAAGGGTAGAATATTGGTCAAAATGAGCACATACTTATCCTACCTTAGTCATACTCTGAAATCAGCTCCCTGTTAAAGACAGACAGTTCACAGAGACTTCTTTCTAGTGTGAGGGAAGATGTGAAGGTCTATGAGGGAGACTTACTGGTCAGTTCAAATGTTTCTAAGGGATGGTATGAACTCCTGAGTAGGGATGAAGACCTGTGTAAAAACAGTTGGTCTTCTGCCCTGGGAAAACTTTGCTCTAGGAGCTATGTAATTACCAACTTTCTAGATGGGGGCTTGTGTGGTGGTGAGTAATAAACAAAATTCTATATTGCAGTACAGTAGGACTAGCCTGGTAGCATTCTTCTGTAAGAGGTGGTCTGATCGTCCATTTCTAGTCTGAAATTATCTTTTTTAAGTATTTGATGAGAAATTGAAGTGATATAACTCAACTGTATGGGGCAAAACTTTTTTTTTAAAATGAGACACGGGGTCCTTTCACATGAGGATTTTGTTTTGGGTATGTGTTTCTGTGCAATTTTCCCACCTCAAATTACTGGACTTTTCTGTGAAGTTTTCAGATTTTTGTTTTGCTTGCAAAAAACTTATGAAATAACTACAGAATATTCCAGATGTTGTACTCTACCTTTCCACAGCAATTTCATAACATTTTTTCCTCCAATTCGTTCACTCACTCATTCAGACCCGTATAGGAGCTATGCACATGGATAGTGATTGGATAGGATTTCTGTTTGCAACAAAGATAGATGTTAAGAGTAGCATTTCTAAAGTTAAAATTTTCTGTTTCATTTTCTCATACACAGAATTTAGCTTTCCTCCTTGGAGTGAATTTGTGAAGCTTACTGCCAACATTGCTAAAAATCTGCTCCCATCCCAGTCATTGTTCTAAGACAAGGAGCAAAATGGCTATATTTGTGTGATCAACCTACCATGCTAGATGTTATGACTTCAAAGAACATGAAGTTCAGGAGAAAGCTGGCTTGATTACTGCCATTAACATTTGATGGTGTTTGCTTGTGTGTTGGTCCTCCCCTTGCTCTGCTACTGTGATTTATTTATTTATTTATTTACTGTCATCCTGTACTCATAGCCGACTGTCACAATTCATAGTAAAATGTGCACAGCTAAAGCCAGAAAAAAAATAATAGGGGACATAAGATTTAGATATTCAGAAGTTGCAAAATCCATCTATTCTTTTTATTCTATCTTAGCACTTATTGGTTTAATAAGTTGCACAATTGAAGGAGCAGTTGTGGTTTTTTTCACAAGTAAGCATTAGTCTGTCGCATGTTAACCACAGCTATGAAAACAAGTATGAGAAAACGGTACCCAAACTACAGTGTTGAACATCAGCTTAAGAAGTAGTTTTCTGAATTAGGGTGGGGTTTTTTTCATTCTTTTACACACATATACCTTTGCTGTCATGGACTGTTTGCTATAGCAACCATTCCCAGCCAAAGGCTAAAACTTGCTAATGTGTAAATATCTGAGATGTTTACTGATCTTCCAGAATGGAAATAGGAAACCTGATGCCCTCCAGTTGTTTTGGACACCACTTCTTATCAGATCTGTGCAAGTCATAGTCCAAAACATTTGGACACCATAACACCTGAGTTAGGCAGTTTTTCTTTAACATTTCTTAATGATGAATTATGCTGTAAAACTGGGTTTACAGAATAAACCTAGAGAAATGCTGGACAGGGCTATGCTGAGCAAAAGTGTGTTCATCCTCTGTGTCTATTATGGAGAGAGCCAGGAAGCCAAACATTAACACAGCTTGTTCCTCACTTGATTGGGTAATATAATTTTTTCAGATGTGCCTAACTACATGAGACAGAATAATGACAATAAGGGTGTGCATTTGCCCTAGAACAGTGATGGCGAACCTTTTTTGACTCGGGTGCCAAAAGCGTGCACGTGCGCGCGACCGTGCGCGTACGTGCCCACACCCATAATGCAATGCCCTCCCCACACACATGCGCACAACCCCCCCGCACTGCCCCCCCCCCGGTGCAAGTGCACAGGCCTCACTGAAGTTTCCAAACTTCCGGTTGGCCTGTTGGGCCGTTTTTCGCCATCCCCAGGGTTCAGGAGGCTGGGGAGGAGAGCGAAAACGGCCGAAAAGAAGGCCGAAAATCAGCTGGCTAGCGCACGCATGCGCGCTGGAGCTGACATAGGGCAACACCTCGCATGCCCTCAGATATGGCTCCGCGTGCCACCTGTAGCACGCGTGCCATAGGTTCGCCATCACTGCCCTAGAAAATGGCTCCTTGGGATCCCTGCAGTTGACATGTCAAAAAAATAAAAACACCAAAATCCTCAGAGAAGAAAGGATGCTTATTTCTAGTTCCTAAATATGCATCTACAAAAAAGGGACGGCTAATGACAAATGATAGTTATCCTGGGTTGACTTCATTGCAACCACTGATCATAGCAACAACAGCATTGCATTGCGACTGTATTGTAAAAATAATACCTTTACAGTTTTGGAAGGGCTTCCTTGATGCTATTCCCAAGCAGCTGGCCCGAGTTCTGCATGGATTGCCCCTGTTCTTATCCTTGCATTGCTGATGAGTTTTGCCCTGGATTCTCCCAGAGAAGACAATTTGTTTCTACATGTATAGTAGCCAAAGTTGGAACTTTTGCAGCTTCCATCACAAAGCTTTTAATTATGGTATTTGCAGACTCCTAAACCAAGAAAATGTGCAAGGTCCACCAGTAAAGCTCATGCATATATTTATCGTCCCTCTTTGCTAAAGGTTTTAAATGAGGAATAAATGTTGAAAGCATGTGTGTACTGTACATTGGGCAAGCACACATGTATACACTGTACCAGTGCTGGTTAGTTAATCGTGGGGGGTTAATAACAATAACATATCCCAAATCAGGTTTTTTTTTTGTTTATCATCAGGTTTCTGAGCAAGACTGGGCAATTAGAAATTATTTTGTTTGTTTGTTTAGAGAGATAATATGTGAGAAGTATGCACGTGAAAGGAAAGCTATTTAGCTTTTTTCATGCTCTGCAAGAAATTAAACACCAGACAGAATATATATTTGTCCTCTCCGCTTTCTTCCTCACCACAGACTGATTGGTTAAGGTAAGGAAGGGTAGCTGGTCCAGTGACTCAATGAATTAGGTTGCTACGCTGAGATCTGAACTTTAATCTCCTTAATCTGTCTGGTCCTTGTCTTTGCACTATAATCATGGCATAATGTAATTTCCCCCCTCTTCTAACCAAGTAAAATAAGAGATAATAAACATGTCACATGCTGCCTTGAGCCAACAAGAGAAACTGCTTGAGAAAAGTTCTTTATGAAGTTACCTACTTTGTATATTTATGGAAAGGACAGATGGTAAATCTCTATGTAGCAACGGATTCATTTATAAAACATTGTTTTTGGATTTTAAAAAACCAACAACAACCAAAGAGTGCATTTGATAAAATTCCATTAGAATTTGGCAGTGGGATGGGCAGGATGAAGGAGGTATTTCAGTAACTGGAGAAAGGTGTGTAATCTCCCAAACAAGGCACAGGGGAAGACAAACAGGAAAGATGAACTAAAATGAAAGCAATTTGGAATTTCTATTGAAAGGAATTAGATCCAGAATCACTTGTATTTATTTTCTTAGAAAATGTATATTATTTGCATAATCATAACTCTCCATCAAATAACAACCAAAAGAGATAAAAATATGCTTATGGATAAAATAATGCCTAAGGAAACTCAATCCATTTCCGGACTATCAAACAACATACAATGCAGCAGGAGTCAACCAGATGTGCCAAAAGTCAGGTTCATCTATGATGCGCAGAATTGAGCAGTGCAAATGCCCTCCTGATGATGGTGGGTGCTACCTAGTCCTTGAGTAGGAGCCATGAGTCCATGAGGATGTTTAACTTGAAAAGAAGTAGAAGAATACAATCCCCTCCAGAACCAATTGTGGAGAATCTTGGATACAGCTTCAGAGAGATACGTATTCCACAGCCACTTGATCTTGCTGGGTTAAGCTGATGTTTGTTCTTCCCCATCCAGTCCCCCATAGTCTCCAGACACCATCAAATGACCTTGACAGCATCACTCGGTTGGCCAAGTATAGAGATGTACAATTGGGTATCATCCCATATTGTTGCTTCTTAATCCTGTGCTGATGAATGTCTGAATGAATATCCAGAATCTTGATGTAGATGTTAAGCAAAGGAAGTGTAGAACTC
The DNA here is from genome assembly GCA_003457575.1 of Thermophis baileyi. NCBI lineage: Eukaryota > Metazoa > Chordata > Lepidosauria > Squamata > Dipsadidae > Thermophis > Thermophis baileyi. The sequence goes on from QLTV01000214.1 coordinate 462,625, forward strand.
TGAAGCATCCTGCAAAGAAGGAGTTTAGGGATAAATCTTTCTCCCACCATCAATACTGACTAAAACTGACCAAAAGGAAGTGTGGATCATTGGAACACCATGCCTCCCACTCTCAAATCTGAGCTGGTCCAAAGGGATCCTGAAGTCAATGATATCGAATGCTGTTGAGAGATCAACATGTGTCAGAATGGATGTATTTCTTCCATTCCAATCCTGAAGAGGTCATCATGTAGTGTGACCAGTACCATCTTAGAAGTATATTACAGTTTGAAAGAGGTCCACATTATTCAGTTCCTCAAGGGCCCTTTGGAATAGCAACCCAGCCACCTTCTCAGCAAACTTCTTCCAAAAGTGTGGAGATGGGATGGGGGATCTGTTATTACTCAATCAACCACCTCCATTGCGCTGTTCCCCCACTGGGGCCCTGAGCCGACCAGCAAAGCTACATCTTTAGGTCCTTCTGAAAAGATTCGTGAAGTTGGTTGGGGCCAACCTCACATCAGGGGACAAGAATGTTCCAAAGGGCAGGAGCAACAGCAGAGAAGACCCTCCTCGTGGATCATATCAGCTGGAATGATCAGGCTGATGGGACCCACAGCATGCCTCTTCTGCCGGCACAACTGATACAGGCCAATCCCAGTGGAGTGAGACGGTCTTGTTTGCTTTTAAAAAAGAATGGGGCTGCTATTTAGTTAGACAAACAATATTGCCTGACAAAACCTGTAGTCCTCAACATTTTCATTTTCTAACAGGTTACAGTGACCTCAGTTCTCTCATTTGTAGCCAGCTGCCAGAGGATCAGCACCTCTGGCACAGCTTTCCTTTTTGAACCCTGGTAAAACATTGATCCTGGCCACGATGGTTGTGGGCAAGACTTCGGGGCTTCAACACAGATCCTGAAGAATTAAGGAGAAATTTCCTGTCTGAGAAAACAATCAATCGGTGGAACAGCTTGCCTCCAGAAGTTGTGGGTGCTCCATCACTGGAGATTTTTAAGAAGAGACTGGACAGCCATTTGCCTGGAATGGTATAAGGTCTCCTGCCTGAGCAGGCGTTGGACTAGAAGACCTGCAAGGTCCCATCTGATTCTGTTATTCTGAGGCAGATGCAGCTTTTTTGCACAGATGTTTGTGAAAACTGAGAAGAGAGGGGTGGATTTGCACTGTTGAGTTCAAGAAGAATGTGTGTGTGTGTGTGTGTGTGTGTGTGTGTGTGAGAGAGGGGGAGGGGGGGGGGGTGAGGGAGAGGGAGAGAGAGAGGGAGAGAGAGAGGTAGTGAGAGAGACAGAGAGGAATGGAATGGAATGGATCGGAATGGAATTCAGCAAGGTTTCTCTTCCCCACCCCCATTTGCTCTTCTAGGAGAGAGAGAGAGAGAGAGAGAGAGAGGGGGGGGGGGAGGGGGACATCTTTTTTTCAGCTTTGTTTTTGTTTGTTTGTTTGTTTGTTTTCGGATTGGTTGTTACTGCGCATGCGTGCGCGTGTGCGAAGCGTGTGCGCACCCATGAGGCGCGTCCACGCAGCGCGGGAGGGAGCGAAACGGCAGCGAGATAAGTTGGAACCCACCCCTGGTGTGTGTGTGTGTGTGTGTGTGTGTGTGTGTGTATCCATGGCTGTGCATACATGTGTATGAACATTCTTTCCTCAAACCACTTATTAACATTCAGTCTCTCTTTGTCATCTTACAGGCAAGCACTTGCCTTTAATCTGCCAGGCATTCTGCTCTTTGATGCTTCTTTCAAAAGGAAGCAGAAGCATGCCTCAGCTGATCCTTCTGTGAGAAGAGAGCTTTGTTTCACTTGTCAGGATTCATATTAGCAAGATGCCCTCCCCCCCCCCCCCTGACTTGCAAATTAATGAAACATCCAGCTTTTTTCTTTGGGTGTTTAGGTAGATTTGGAAACATTACAAAGCCCAGCCCTCTTGGTCATTAGTTATCGTAGTGCTGGGTTCCCCAACATGGTGCCATTGAACACCAAAGGGTCTAGCAGACCTTTCTCTTGGTGCCTACTGGGTTTCCTGCCTGTCAGATTTCTAAAAAAAAAAAATTTTTTTTAAAGATTATTTCAGTGACAAGAATAAATGGAGTAGCATTCTGCAATGCAAAGAACCATCCTCTAAGGTCTCTAGGCATTCTTAGAAACAGGAAACAGTGCAGGGGTGGGTTCTAACTTACCTCGCTGCCGGTTCGCTTCCTCCCGCGCCGCATGGCCGCACCTCGTGGGTGCGTGCGTGCATGCGCAGTGCAAAAAAAAATAAACAAAAATCCCCCCCCCCAAGCCAAATACAAGATGGCGATGCATGCGCAGTGCTGGAAACTCGGCTTCTGCGCATGCACAGAAGGAAAAAAAACCCGGAAAAAAATCCCCCCCCCCCAAAAAAAATGCAAAAAAAAATTTTTTTCCCAAAAAATTCAAAAAAAAGATGGCGGCATCCATGGACCGGCACCGACTGAACCGGATCCGTGATGTCATTGTGATGTCACCAGTGGGTCGCTACCAGTTCGGGCGAACCGGTCCGAACCGGGAGGAACCCACCTCTGAAACAGTGGATGGTACTTTACTGCTATTATGGTGCGTGTTTTGGTTTCAGGAGCGTTTGGTTTGTTTTTCCTTGGGGGGGGGTTCATTCTGTCCCTTGTAAACTGACTAGCCCTGGGTCGTATATGGAGTTTTGAATGAATGGTTACAGCCCAGTGATTTGCATTCAAAACTGTTCACTTATCTAGAAAAAGATGACTATGTGAACTTTGAGAGAGCGGTCTTGCAGGGGCACTGGACTGAGTAAACTGGGATTCTATGACTGGTTAGAGCCATGGTGGTGCAGTGGTCAGAATGCAGTATTGCAGGCTAATTCATCTCACTGCCAGAAGTTCGATCCTGAAAGGCTCAAGGTTGACTCAGCCTTCAATCCTTCCAAGGTTGATAAAATGCAGACCCGATTGTTGGGAGGCAATATGCTGACTCTATAAACTGCTTCGAGAGAACTGTAAAGCACCATGAAGCGGGTATACGTCCAAGTGCTATTGCTATACCTACCATATTATTTATTTATATACACACACACAACACCCCAGTACCCCCATAGCATATTGCTTACATTCCTCTAAATGCTACTGCGGAGGAACTCAGTGTAAGTTTTCTTCTACCTGACTTGCTCCAGATAAATTGATTTATATTCTCCAACTTTTACCAAGGAAGGGGTTAGGAGCTAGAATTCGAAGGGATCAGGAGGGAGAATGATGGTCTTGAGCATTACAGCTTAGAATCCATAGTTCATCAAAGCCTTCTTCTCTGCAGGACTAGCTTATTTTCAGTGTTTATATAAACAGATTTTTCCCAACTCCAGTGAGTGGAGATGATACATCAAGCATGGCAGCAAATGGTTGAGGGCAATAACTCATATTAAAAGGCCATTGATCCACACATAGCAGTGAGCAGTGCCACTATATTCACAAACATGAGGCTTATCCTAGTGGTTGTGTTATCAGAGTTCAAGGGTACTGTATCCCAGCCCTTCTGATGTGAGTGAGATGCTCCAGGTGTGATTTCAGATACTTTTGGATGTGTTGGCCGAGAAAAAATGGATATGAATCAAAAGTTAAGAAAAATGGTGTTAAGTTGTTAATAATTACATTAATGGATTTTTTCATTCTGAATATGCCTCATGATTCACAACATTTATCTCAGGATCTTATTATAAGGAAGGGAATGTAGCTCAATATGATGGAAGCATTTGATTCACATTGATTACTCCCCAAGAATATGAAACAATATCAAGCACTGGAGCAAGTAAACCCCACCGGTCTTTGTCTTTAAAACTTTATCCCAGAGGTTTGATGGATTTGTGTCGTCACCTTTAGATATAATACACCAAACTCTTGGGATTCCCAACATATATTTGTCGAGAGAAAATCTTCATAGAGAAAATAAATTCATTTGATTCTCAACTATTCTCCTGGTTTTAATGGGGGGGAAAAACTCAGCAAAAACAGAGGGGGGGGGAAGCCTTAGGGGACTAATTATCTCTAGGCAGCAGATAAGAAAATCTATGGTTATTCAATAAGGCAAAGTCTGCAGTTGATCTGATGAAGAAGTAAGAGATAAAAGGAAATATTAATCAGTAATTTAAAAACGCTCTCTGGTACCCTGAAGCAAAGGGTTTATATTTCTCTTTGTGTGTTTTTTTTTTAAATCTATCTTTATTAGCACTTGTAGGACTGTAAGTACTCATGGACTGTACTAGCAGAATCAGTAGAGGCCCTGTGTCTTGAATATTAACAAGTCCTCTGGGTTGCAATCTGGAGATGATGCTTCTGTTTTTAATGATCCAGAGGCATCAGGAGAGGGACTACTGTTGCATCTCTTAGCCATTTGGATCCAGGCCCAGGCCCTTAAGTCCCTGGGCCTTCCATATGCTTCAGAGCAGATGAGGAAGAACATGACTTAGGATGGAAAGAACTGGCCAAGAGATGCACCAATGGTACATCTTTCTGAGACATATTCAAGGTTATTTATACAATGGGGGGAAAAAACCACCACTAGATATAATAGCTACAAAGCCTGGGGGGGAAATATACATTAACAGTGTGAAAGGCAGAACTTCGTTTAGACTCACTACGGAATGATTAAATGTGGTGGACCATTGACACAATCACTCTTGAGTGTCCGCTCTGACATTGTGAAGTACAAGTTGCTATCGAGCTCACTAGAAGGTTGAACAGGGAAGCAGATGGGCCAATGACTAGACCTCTATTGGAGAAATGAATGTGAAGCTAACTGAACATGTGTTAGGGTTCATAATCGTGCCTGGTATGAGGCAGTGGGAACCATTTTTGGAGGTCTACTGTCATTTTGAAAATCAAATTGTATATCTTCCTAATGTTGTAAATGCTACAACAGTTAAAGTTGCAAATACAGATAGTCCTTGACTTATAACAGTTCATTTAGTGACTGTTCGAAGTTACAACTTTGCACTGGAAAAAAGTGACTTATGATTATTTTTCACATGTACAACCATGGTCACGTGATCAAAATTCAGATGCTTGGCCACCAACTCATATTTATGACAGTTGCAGTGTCCCAGGGTCATGTGATCCCGTTTTGCAACCTTCTGACAAGCAAAGTCAATGGGGAAGCCAGATTCACTTAACAACCGGGTTACTAACTTAACAACTGCAGTGATTCGCTTAACAACTGCGGCAAGCAAGTTTGTAAAAATGAGGCAAAACTCACTTAACAAATGTCTCCCTTAGCCGTAGAAATTTTGGGCTCAATGGTGGTCGTAAGTCGAGGACCACCTGTAAATTGTCCCTCACACTGCCTTGTTCAGTTCTGTGGCACAGTTATAGCTTTGGGGTCCTGAAATGTGGACAAGACACTTGTAGCAGTAGAATACTTGAGCATGGTGATCTACTTGATCTTATTCAATCTGGATTCTGTCAGCCAGTGTGGAGGGTAGGGCCTTCCTGAAAGGTTATAGGTGTCTTTGATGGTGGATTCTGGTCTAGAGATAAAGATGGTTTTGATGCCCTGATGAAGTACAATTCTGCAATTTTTATCAATATAGTTGTCCATGATATCATTTTTTGAGTCAGCTGAAAGGATTAGGAATTGGGGGCACCATCATGTAATGGTTCTGCTCCTATTTGTGGAATAGGTTCCTGAAAATATTTGGAAATGGCTGGCAGTCTTGCCGTAGTATCACCTTGGGATTCAACCGGTTTGCACTGGTTCAGGCGAACTGGTTGTTAAATTACCCACACACACACACACACACACTCACACACACACTGCTATCAAAGTGGATCCTGGGCGCTACGCTGTGCTGCAATGGAGAAACGGGCAACGGAGTGGCCGGCACAAGGGAAGGAGAAGGCCACTTTCCCTCTTTCTTCTCCCTGCTCCTCCTCTTTCCCTCATGCCAGCCGCTCCGTTGTCCATTTCTCCATTGCAGCGCAGCGTAGCGCCCAGGATCCACTTTGATAGCAGGGGAGGGGGGTAATTTAACAACCGGTTTGCCCAGGGTCAGGTTGCCCATCATGGGAGGATTGTCCCACATGTGCAGCGGAGCTGGAGGACGCAGATGGGCCATGCCTCCCACAACAGCCAACCTGACCCTGGGCGAACCGGTTGTTAAATTATTTGAATCCCACCACTGCCTTCAATGCTATTTGATAGCTATCTAAAAGCCATTGAGTATGGTAACCAGGAGATTTGGGATGAGGTGTCACCAACAGGCTGTCAACATTTAGTTCTGTAAGATGAGAAACAGAAGAGGCCATGGGGAATTTAAGCAGTGCTGGAGTACAGTAGTGAACTGAATGAAGATCTGAATGAAGATCTATAAGTTGGAAAAAAAAATCCTGAAAAGAAGAAGTTCAGGGACTCCGTAGTTCCTGGAATTGAAAATTAGGGGAATTGCCTGGGCTGGGCAGAATTCAGGGGTGAAATTCAAAATTTTTCCCTACTGGTTCTGTGGGCGTGGCTTGGTGGGCATGGCAGGGGAAGGATACTGCAAAATCTCCATTCCCACCCCACTCCTGGGGGAAGGATATTGCAAAATTCCCATTCCCTCCCCACTCTGGGGCCAGCCAGAGGTGATATTTGCCGGTTCTCCGAACGACTCAAAATTTCCCCTTCCGGTTCTCCAGAACCTGCCAGAACCTGCTGAATTTCACCCCTGGCAGAATTGCACTCCTCGTGAAGGAAGAGGTGTGCAATCTGTAAATCCTTGGATCCATCATTGTTTACTGGAGTCCCACATGACTTCCATGATTAGGAACACTTATTTTCAGCTGAGCTTGATTCATCAACTTTGCTTTGGCTGCTGGCTTTAGTTCATATATGAGTTTTTCTCTCCTTAATGCTTCCGAACATGATGAGTTGGTGCATCTAAATCTCCTCTTTCAGAATACCACGCAGAAAGGCTGTAGCAATACCAGGGGTGGGTTCCGAAAATTTCCGCTACCACTCTGTGGGCGTGGCTTAGGGTTACGCACGCGCGCGCTCCCCCGGTGCAATTCTATGTCCGCGCATGCTCAGACTATAATCTGCCCGAAACACAGCTGAGGAGCTGATCAGCTGTGCTGCGGGCGAAGAATAAAGGACAGCATTAACCAGGGGAGGGGTGAGAGGGCCCTTTCCGAAGCAGCAGCAGAGCACAAACGGCCTAAAACGTAAAAAAGCCGCAAAAAAAAATGGCGGTGCCCACGGACCGGCACCGACCAAGGCGGGTCCACGATGCCATCATGACGTCACCAGCGCCTCGCTACCTGTTCGGGCGGCCCGGTACGAACCGGGAGGAACCCACCCCTGAGCAATACCTATGTGACCACACACAATTCTCTAAATGCTGCTATACTTAGTACAATTGTGATGCTTGCACGTATAACCACTGGCTCAACAACTTCGTCATAATCTTCATTGTAGCCTACTAATTTGCTACTAATCTTGCTTTACGGGATTGCACATTTCCATGAACATCATGCTGTGTTTTGAAAACCCATTTAGACAGAGGTGGGTTCCTCCCGGTTCGGACTGGTTCCCCCGAACCGGTAGCGACCCGCTGGTGACGTCACGATGATGTCACGGATCTGGTTCGGTCGGTGCCAGTCCGTGGGCGCCGCCATCTTTTTATTTTTTAATTTTAATTAATTAATTAATTAATTGGATTTTTTTCTGTTTTTTTTTTTCTGCGCATGCGCAGAAGCCGAGTTTCTGGCACTGCGCATGCGTCGCCATCTTGTTTTCGGCTTTTTTGGGGGGGGATTTTTTTATTTTTTTGTACTGCACATGCGCGTGTGCGCGAAGCGCATGTGCGCCCATGACGCGCGGCCACGCGGCGCGGGAGGAAGCGAACTGGCAGCAAGGTAAGTTAGAACCCACCCCTGCATTTAGACCTTATAAGGCTTTCTTAGTTTGGTTGTTCTGTCAGAATTCTTGTTTCCTTTTCTAAAGGATCCCATTCTCCCTGAGCAGCTCCATCCATTTCTGCTGGCAGTCCCTGTACTTCTTTAGATTCATACTTCTTTTGATCTTTGGGATCTTCTTAATTCTGATTCTTGGTCTGGTTGATATTGGATATCAGGAACCCCTTCTGAATCAGATACTCTTTCAGATTAGAATAGGAATAATAATAGGACAATCTGTTCTCCAAAGCACCTGACGGCAAGACAAGAAGCAATGGATGGAAAATAATCAAGGAGAGAAGCAACCTAGAACTAAGGAGAAATTTCCTGACACTCAGAACAATCAATCAGTGGAATAACTTGCCTCCAGAAGTTGTGGGTTCTTCAACACTGGAGGGTTTTTTTAATAAGAGATTGGACAATCATTTGTTTGAAATAGTATGAGGTCTTCTGTTTAGGCAAGGGGTTGGACTAGAAGACCTCCAAGGTTCCTTCCATCTCTGTTATTCTGTATTCTGTATTTTTATCTCACTTAGTTTCAGGAACTCCTTCTGACCATGCAATCCTCTGCTCATGTTCAGGACTGGTATTATTTGTTGCTTACCTTTGTGAGCTACCTGGGTAGATCCAGGTGTGTTACTGGGAAAACTAGTATAATTCTGCTGAGAATGCAACATCAGGAGTAAACCAGGCCATTGCCAGTATATGAGACTCCTGGCTTCACATATGAACAGAGGGACAGTCTCTCTTACAGACTTGGTTTCTCTGCATCATCATTTGCATGAATCAATCATATGAAAAGTGAGTCAGGTAATTTTTCCTAAACTTACTGCTGGGTTTGTGAGAGACCTACTTAAAATATAGCTGAATCAAGTGAAATAAAATTACAGCAGGCTTTAGTTCTCCATTTCTTGATGTCTATAAAGAAATATAAGAAAATCTGATATTGTCCTGATGTTTTCTCTCAAAAAATGTGCTGGATGGAGAAGCTATGCAAAAAAAAAAAAAATTGGATTGGGCCACTGAAGAGACCACTGTGGGTCAAACTGAACTGGCCACTGGCTGTACAACTGACACAGACTCTCTTAAAGATTTGGGTGGACATTTTACTCAACTCAGGACTGTATAGTATTCCTTGATCCTTCTTACATCCCTAGTACTGTAGATATGAGTATATCTGATTTAATTGTCTTGTTGAGTGGATGTTTGAAAATTATTTCTTAATGAATTTTGTCCATCTTTGGCATAATTTGTGTTCAGGGTTTATCTGAACCAGGTGATAGATTCCCCCTGCCCCAGCTTTTAGTTGGAAAAATGACACATGGCTTACTTTTATTCTCTCTTCAACTTGATGGTAGCCAAAAATGTTGGAATATAACCCTTTCATCCACAACCAGCATTTGGCTTGATGGAAACAGGAGTTCAATATATCCTAGCATCCTTTTAGATTTTATTTATTTATTGGACTTATAGACTGCTCCAATCAAAACTGATTTCTGTGCAGCATAGAATTCCCCCTCTCTTAAACCAAACATATAAAGGAAAACAATATTTCACTGTACTTTGGCTGTCTTCCACCAACCCCCACCCCACCCCATTTCTCCTAGAAAGTTCTGTGAAATAGCAATAGCACTTAGATTTATATACCGCTTCACAGTGCTTTACAGCACTCTCTAAGCAGTTTACAGAGTCAGCATATTACCCCCAACAATCTGGGTCCTCATTTTAGGTATCAGATATGTACATTTCAGGCTTCTGTTCCCAGGATAAGGACAGGGGGAGTGGTAGTCATTTGGAGATCAATCATCTATTGCAGTCTTCCCCAAATCTCTGTTCTGACCCATTCTTTTGTCTTAACTCCATTTTAACTAAAAAGCTCTTCCCTGTTTTTCCCATATTGTCCTGCTCTGGTTTTTCTCACCCCACATTTGAAAGTTCTAAAGAGCATTATGCTAAGGAGTAAGTGATGCATTATTCCAAGAAGCATGACATAGGTAGATTTGAATGCAGCCCCATTCCCTTGAAGCAGCAGGACTCCTGACACTCTTCGGGTTGCTGTGAGAGAGGTGAGTGATAGTGACAAGTTACAATCGAGCAAGAAAGAAATTGCTGGTGGTGCATCTCATTGTATCACCATGGTGGCACAGTGATTAGAATGCAGTACTGCAGGCTCACTCCAGGAGTTCAATTCTCACCGGCTCAAGATTGACTCAGCCTTCCATCCTTCCGAGGTCAATAAAATGAGGACCCAGATTGTTGGGGGCAATAGGCTGACTCTGTAAACCGCTTAGAGAGGGCTGTAAAGCACTGTGAAGCGGTATATAAGTCTAAGTGCTATTGCTTTTGCTATTTTCTGCAATGCTGGACAGAAGGTGGATGGATATTCACAGCAGCTTTCCCTTCACCCACTACAGTCTTCCCTAGCTGTCCATCTCCCCTTCCATTCTAAACAAGCAGCCAGAGCAGCCTTCAAACTGCTTCACTTTTAGCTCTGGATTTTACAAAGCAAATAATAAACAAATAAAAACCCATTATAAAGATAAAGGTAACGTCTATGGCAGGGGTCGGCAACCTTAAAAACTCAAAGAGCCATTTGGACCCGTTTCCCAGAGAAAACAAAACACCCGGAGCCACAAAACCTGGGTGGGCATGGCCAACTCGATGTCACTCCCGAGTCACATGACTGCCCCCCAGCTACGCCTACCCAGGTTTTGTGGCTCTATGTTTTTTTTATGAGAAAAAGGTATCTCTCTCTCTCTTTTCCCTCTCTTTCTGTCTCTGCATCTCTCTTTCTCCCTCTCCTATCTCTCTCCCTCCCTCTCATCTTTCTTTCTCTTTCCCTCTCCCCATATCTCTCTATCTCTCTCTGCCTTCCTCCCCACCCATCTCTCCTTCCCTCTCCCTCCCTCATCTCGCTCTTTCTCCCATCTCTCTTTCTCCCATCTCTCTCTTTCTCCCTCTCTCCCCCCTTCTCTCTCTGTGTGCTGAGGAATGATCGCCACCCCCAGCGGGGGCTTCTCTTTGGGCAACTCTCCTCCCCCTCTCGTGACTCCCTGGCTGGCTGTGGCGCGCACAGGGAGACCCTCCTCAAGCGAGCGCCAAAGCGCAGCAAAGGTGCACGCGGAGGGCGGGTGGCTGCTCACTTAAGGAGGGTCTTTGGACGCGGCTTCTCTCCTGCCCTAAGGATCCGGCCATTGCCTTGCCGTGTCCCATCCTGTCCCCCCTCCCCACAGCTCTTTGGCCGAGCTTACGCCCACCCCACTCGGCCGAAGAGCTGCGGGGGGGGGGGACACGGCAAGGCAATGGCCAGATCCTTAGGGCAGAAGAGAAGCCACGTCCAAAGACCCTCCTTAAGCAAGCAGCCGCCCGCCCTCCGCACGCGCCTTTGCTGCGCTTTGGTGCTCACTTGAGGGTCTACCCGCGCATGCGCACCCTCCTGGCCCCGCCACAGCCAGCCAGGGAGTTGCGAGAGGGGGAGGAGGGTCACCTGAAGGAAAGCCTCCGCCGGGGGTGGCTATGTTCCTCAACCAGTGCTGAAAATCAGCCCCAGCCGCTTCTCCATTCCCACCGTCACCCTTACCTTCTCAGGCCAGGTGAGGGAGGGGAGGGCGAGGCCAGCCAGTGATGGGACAGGGAGACACAGCAGGGGGCCCAAAGAGCTGCATGCGGCTCCGGAGCCACAGGTTGCTGACCCCTGGTCTATGGTAAAGTCTATAAAAATGATAAAGGTAGCTTCTCCTTTATCTTTGGTTCTGCCAGCCACGCAGACCCACCTAAGTAATTTTCTTAGCAATATTATGGAAGAGGTTTGCCATTGCCTTCATCCAGGATGTTTCCTCAACCATTTTTGGCATATCTGGTGGTCTCCCATCCAACCGCTAACCAGGTCCAATCCTGCTTATCTTTGCAAGATCAGCCAAAGTTGCCCAGATATTCCTATCTAGCTGGGCATTTGTTATGCTATAAACTCCAAAATGAGCAAACTTGATCAACTTTCAAAATAATGCTTAAGGAAGAAGAAAAAGAAACTGTTTATGGGCACTTCTGTTTGGCTTGTGGACAATTTTTTTCTCTCTCCTTCTTGTAAGCTGATGAGCAATCACTTCCAAGAGCTTCCCTTGACCTCTGGGACAGTTACTGCTGAATTAAAGTGGAATGATTATAGTGTCTCACTCGAAACCATTAAAGATTCAGCCCTGTCTAGAGTGAGTTGCAAGACTCACTGTCAGGAGGATTTAACCCTAATGCACAAATTGTGGTGTGGTTATTTTCAGGTGCCGGCAACGTTGTGGGTACTCATACAAGCATGTCTTTATGATAGAAGCACTGAAGCATATTGCTCAGTGGTGAAATCCCATTTTTTTTACTACCGGTTCTGTGGGTGTGGCTTGGTGGGAGTTGTGTGGCTTGGTGGGTGTGGCTTGGTGGGCGTGGCAGGGGAAGGATACTGCAAAATCTCCATTCCCACCCCTCTCCAGGGGAAGGATACTGCAAAATCCCCATTCCCTCCCCACTCTGGGGCCAGCCAAAGGTGGTATTTGCCGGTTCGCCGAACTACTCAAAATTTCCACTACCGGTTCTCCGAACTACTCAAAATTTCCGCTACCGGTTCTCCAGAACCTGTCAGAACCTGCTGGATTTCACCCCTGACATTGCTCCAGTCCAACAAAACCCAAAACTAAAACTACTTTGGCCAAGAGCAATATGTTAGGACTACTTCAGAAGATTGGATTTCATGACACCCATGACACATTTTCCTGTATAGTTGGCTAACTCTCAGCCATGACATCTCAAAGAGTTGGGACCCAAAGGGAGCTTCTCTTTCAGATTTCAACAGATGGGGAGAAGTCACTGGGAGAAGGTAGTCCTACAGACAGAGGCTCAGGTTCATATTTACCCATAATGATAAATAACATCTTTAATTGCCCCTTGAATCAAACTGGCAGTTTTCAGAGCAGAGATGTCAATTTTGTGAGTGGGGCAAAGGGAACATTGTTCCCTTCATGGTGCTGTGTTATTGCTGTGTGATAGCAACAATGGGACAACTAATGCAGAAGTCTGTAGAGATTCTGAGTCATCCAGGTCATGGTTGTCCCAAAGGTGCTTTTTCAGGAGGCAGCTGGAGTTTCTGGTTTTTCTTTGAAGACGTTTTGCTTCTCATCCAAGAAGCTTCTTCAGCTCTGACAGGATGGTGGGGAATGAAAGGATTTATACTCATTGCAGACAGGTGGTTTGGATGCAAATGACCAGCTGTCTGCAAGGAGTATAAATCCTTCCATTCCCCACTATCCTGTCAGAGCTGAAGAAGCTTCTTGGATGAAAAGCAAAACATCTTCAAAGAAAAACCAGAAAGTCCAGTTGCCTCCTGAAAAAGCACCTTTGGGACAACTAATGCAGAACTGTAGAAGAACTTTTAGTTTGCTTTGTGTAAGCAGAATCCAATTATTTTTTTGAGGTGATACTTGTACAGAAATGAAACAAAGATTTTCTGTACTGTACTGGTTAAAAGTGTACACCAGTAGAAGGATAATGTTGGATGCTTCGCAGATACAAGGATCCAATAAAGGAGAATATTTATAGCTCAGAGTTGAAATGAGGGGTCCTTGGTGCTCTCTGAGCTTGCTTGTTTTCTTTCAGACGTTTCATTACCCAAACTAGGTAACTTCATCAGTTCTGTCCTGCACTGATGAAGTTACCTAGTTTGGGTAATGAAACGTCTGCAGGAAAACAAGCAAGCTCAGAGAGCACCAAGGACCCCTCAGATACAAGGATCAGCTATAACAGTCCAAATGTTTCTTAAAAAAAAACAAAACTACCAATGTTTTATTCTCTTTCTCCTCTCCAAATTATTTTTGCATTGTTTACAACTTACAGTGATTCTGTAACACTGCCAAAAAGGCACATCAGATCTGTTTTACTGATCTCTTATAACCACACAACCTAGGAAACATTTCAAAAAGACAAATGAATGCATCATCTTTCTAGATTTCTTTTTTTTTTTTTCTTGAACTTGCAGAAGCTGCATTGGGTCTGAAAGGCCATTTCAGGCAGGAACTAATTTGGCTGTCATACTGCTGCACTCAGTGACCTCCTGGGGCAGGAAAGCCAGAAGGGGGGGAGAAATTTATTTATTTATTTGTCAAACATGTACAAGATAGCAGGTATAGGTATAATCATAAACATAATCAAAGTGAATACAGATAGATGAAGACAATAGGACAGTAGGACAGGGACGGTAGGCACGCTGGTGCGCTTATGCACGCCCCTTAATGTACGAAGACAACAGTCCATCTCCCGTAGCCACGTATAGAAAACTCAGCCACCTAGCACAGCAAAATAGTTTCCCTGCCTTTATCTGATGGAGATGGAGTGCCGATTCTTTGTCATTGAAAAAAACCCAAACCCAAAAAACTTTAACCTTAGACTGTCTACTGTCGACCTCACCCCATTCCTAAGAGGTCTGTAAGGGGCGTGCATAAGCGCACCAGCGTGCCTACCGTCCCTGTCCTACTGTCCTATTGTCCTCATCTATCTGTATTCACTTTGATTATGTTTATGTTTATACCTATACCTGCTATCTTGTACATGTTTGACAAATAAATAAAATGAATAAATAAAATAAAATAAAGTATTTGCAAAATGATTTGAGTAAGAAAGCAACAGGCATTTCTAGGCCACAATTTGCTTCAAGGAGATGTGCATAAGATTTTGATGATTATTTTAAGGCCTCCAAGTTTGTGTCATACGTGAGCTTTCCAAATAAATTACTGCAGCCATTTAGAAAACAAAACAAAACAGGAATCAATGACAGCAATAAATAGAAGGATGTGCATTTCAAGCAAATTTATGTCTTCCTTCTAACAGTCCTGCAATATTCAGTCATCATGTATTTGGAATGTGGTTATATTTTTTGACTGCTCGAAGGCTCCAATTACATAGAATGGCTGCATATTAATGTGTGTATTCCTACAACAGGTCATGTAACTATCCCCATTTAAAGAGACCCAAAGCTAAGATTGTAACAAAAGGTGATTGAGTTTGCAGGCAAAGGGGAATTTTCACTCAGAGTTTTTGTACTACCTACTCAAGGTCCTTTTGCCCTGAGGATGAGAACCCCTTGCAACAATTGCTACATTTAATAGGACTATTAGCCAAACTTTTCTGTGTAATGGCTGCCATTCCCCCGAAGATCTGCTACATCAAGCATGGGAAATCTGGGCTCTGTGCAGGTGTTGTTGGACTACAACTCCCAGCGCTTCTCATTATTGACCATGTTGGCCCAAGCTCTTCCACTGCAGAACCAAGTTGCCTGCATTGATATGAAATTCCAAGACTTTGAGAACAATCGGAATCCATGTTTGAGAGAGACTTTAATTTAATGTGATAATCAATTTTACCTCTCAGCGTGGGTGACAATATGTCCAAGACATTTTTTTCCCCCGTTATATAATTCCATTAGAAGCACCCAGCACTTCTTCTTAGTATAGCACATCTGGTCCAAGTGGACACCAATGACCTACCCTGTTGGGCTGGGCCCCATTTTCTGGATCTGTCTGTCTGAATGGCTGAGTGTTAGTCCTTTGGGAAGATAGGTTGCATCTGACCATATCGTGCTGGCTAAATACTGTAATTAGAACCAATATTGTTAACTTTCCATTTAAGAGTAGGGGGCCACCAAGAAGTAGAAGGGATTTCATTGACATACAGTTTCTGTGATTAGGTTGAGAATTTGTTATCCTTGCGCCCCACCATTTTTATAGCATAAGGCTGCACAACATGGGGGGGGGATCTTTAAAATGCTTAAAATATTATGGTTTGGCTTCAAATTAAATGTACAGTTTCTCAGCCCAAGACAATGCTAATAAGAAGCGGCACCCCAGCCATCTAGGAAGAATAGCAATAGCAATAGCACTTAGACTTATACACCATTTCATAGTGCTTTACAGCCCTCTCCAAGCAGTTTACAGAGTCAGCATATTTCCCCCAACAATCTGGGCCCTCATTTTACCCACCTCGGAAGGATGGAAGGCTGAATATTGTGCCTTGGGTAAAATTAGTGGCTTTGACCTCTCCCTGCCAGGGAGAAGAAGTGTCTTCAGGACTGGAAGGCTGAAGACTCATCCTTGATGTGCTCATCTGTCAGATATCCAAGAACCCTTGCTTGCCATTCAAGCAGGTTATTAATGAAGACCAATCTAGACATTTATGTGACTATGGCTTCTATGGTTCTCTCCTCTCCTCTCTTGTAAACCCAAGGAAGGGCCTTTCTTTCTCTCTAATGATGTTGGGAGACAATAACTGTGTAGTAAATGGAATAAAAGTGCAATAGAAGTCATGTAGGAAAATCACGCAACAGCGTGCATTCTTGCAGGTAAGTTCCAGTGAAACGAATATAACTTAGCTTAGCAATGATTCACTTTTCCCGAGTATGACTAATTTTGGATGCAGCCCAACAGGTCTTATCTAAAACCCTGTGCAAATAAAGGCTGCCATTGCATAAGCCAGAAAACACGAGCGTGACAATTATATTCTAAAAGTCCCCACCCCACCCCCAGTATGATTTCATTGGCAGCAAAGGCGAACTCTCGGGATCCCAGTATTACTGTACAGAGTTGATTATTTCACAGATTGTATCTTCCATATAAATGTGGCTAGTCCTTAGCTTTCTGTGAGGCCATATGCAAGTGTAAGACGGGGGTGGGGAGAAAGAAGCATCTTTCATACAACAATGAATCCAAGACATATTCTTTTTGTTACTGCAAGCCATTAGAGTAAAAGTTGGTAATTATTTCACCCAGTTTCAAAGCTCTGTCCATACACCGCACAATCTTGGTTCCCAGTTGTCCCGGCTTCGTGACTGCCAGCAATGGCGGCCGTGCCTGCTGCTGTTCGGGTGAGCTTGCTTCGGACCTAACGAGGAATTTGCGGGTTCCTCGTGGCCAGCGAAGCGCTTCACCTTCCTTCACCTCCCCTACAAGGAGGCTATGACCCCGAAGGGTTTCCCGACAGCGGTTATCAGCTGAATCCAAGACATAAGAAGCAGCAAACAAAGTGGAAATATCCCTTTAAGAATACAAGAGATTTCAACCGGAGAAGAAATTGTTAATGTATCTTAGGTGTAGCACAGACTTTGCTCTGTGGGAGACAGCTTGTGTTAACAGACACTTTTGGAACTGAAGAAGAACAGATCACTTGAAAACAAAGTGTCTTGGACTAATAATCTTTTACCATTTTTGTTACCTTCAAAATGAAAAAAAAAAGGCCTTTTGACTTTTTTTAGGGATGTACTATTTGTATGATAATATTGAAAAGAGTATGTCTATGTGTACAATAAAGATTTGATTTGATGATTTTCATGGACCAAAGTCTGATTTTTGAAATGTTGCCTTTAAATAACATAATAATCTTTCCAAAGAGAATAACTTCACCAAAAAGTGACTTCAAAAACCTTTGTTTTTTAAATATATTCTTTTTAAAAAAAGAAAAAGAAATACAGAATATAAATCATGAGTACATCAGAAATGTTGCAGTAGTCCTGTAGAGACTGGTGTGGCTGTTTAGGAATTTGAGATTTTCCATTATCACATTCAAGTGCCTAGCTTTTATGAAGGCGTACATACATTTCAAGCATGTTTCCTATACGTATTATCTATTTATATACTGCTTCCTTAATATTTAATAGCTTCTCATATACAACATTTTATTCTTTTTTTATAACCACCCTGTGAAATAGGCTGATGTCACTGTTTTCCAACTTGTAAATTATGGGTCAGCCCATAAGCAATCGTCTGCTTTTATCCAGATAAGATTTAACTCATCCTGGACCTTCTCTTGCATAGTTTACATGAACTTCACATTCCTATCCATCTGGGTTATCAACCTTTGGCTTCCCTGAAGTGCAGCTGCCAGCAGCTTCAGGTAGCATGGCCAATGTTCAGAGAAGCTGAGGGGGAAAGATCAGAAACATCAGGAAGCTCCCAAGTTGCTCACTTTCTCAAAACAGTGAAGAAAATATGGACAGTAGACTAATATTCCAGGTGGATATGATTCTTTTCGAACAACCTCATTAATGAATGAATCAGCTGTGATATGAAGAGGAAGGGGATACTGGAACTATATATTTACCTTTTTTAAAAAAACTAAAATTTAATCTGCTTTTTTGTAATCATAATATAACTCCTCAAAATCATAACATAACTCCCCAAAATGGGCCAAAATCTTTAATAATCTAAAACTTTTAACCATTCAGAATAATAATAATAATAATAAACAGGCATAGCAAATCCAGCTCATGAAAAATCTGGATGACATGCTACGTCCTGAGCTGATGTGAAAATCGTAAAAGGTTCGGTACTAGTGGTAATTAAACACAGAGGGAGTCCCATAGCTGGAATTTCCACTGAACACTGCAGATACTATATTTACCACATTTGCAGCATTGTGATGTGGGGAGAAATAATTGCATTTCTCTGTAATTCAAGGGATTTCTACTCTGGCCTGCTGTCTCTCTCCCCCCGCCACCCCGCCATGCACTGGATTCCACCCGTCCAATTAAAATCCTTCCAATTTGTCATGTGATGTATTGGATGAGCCCCTCCCCAGTGGAACCGCTAGGTCATTTTACAGCCTGGACAGTGTCATCTTATGGGGTGGCAGGGAGGCTCCCTGATTTGGGAGTAAGGGCTAGTTTGTTGCAGAAAGGATAGTGCATATTTAAAGAAAATCTGATGAACCGAGTAGAAAGTGAAAAAAAAAACTTGCAAGAAGCAAGCCCCACATTTTTATGCCTACCTTGATAGAGGCAGTCCTGGACTTACAACAGTTCATTTAGTGACCGTTCAAAGTTACAACAGCACTAAAAAAAGTGACTTATGACAATTTTTCACACTGACGACCACTGTAGCCTCCCCATGGTCATGTGATCAAAATTCAGACGCTTGGCAACTCACTTATATTTATGACGGTTGCAGTGTCCCGGGGTCATGTGATCCCCTTTTGTGACCATCTGACAAGGAAAATCAATGGGAAAACCAGGTTCACTTAACAACTGTATCACTAACTTGAGAACTGCCATGATCCACTTAAGAACTGTGGCAAGAAATGGGGCAAAATTCACTTGACAAATGTCTCATTTAGCAACAGAAATGTTGGGCTCAATTGTGGTCGTAAGTCAAGGACTACCTGTATTGATCATTTGGACTGCTTGTTTGCTGCCCTATCCCCAAGCACTCCTTCCAAGGGGCCATTTTAGAGGCCCTTTGGTTTCGAGGCCCTGGATTCTGCCTTGAGGTCCCCCTTTAACTCCATTTCATGCTTCAGTTCTTCTGCTGTGTTTGTCTCCTGCCGAAAGGCAAGGAAAAAGAGATACACTAGTACTTGCTTGTTGGTTGAAATGCTAAAGTAAGTCTGGTGCAGCCAGGAGAGTGCTAACAGTGATGCCCCAAATCTTGTAACACCAGATAATTTAGGATTTGGGGGTTTGAGGAGGGTTGGGGTTTTTTTTGGGTAGAAGTACACTGTGCCCTCAGAGAGTTCACAAGGGGATGAGATCTGCAAATTCTTTTACTTCCTTTAAGGTCATGAGGAAAATCAGCTGTGCCTTTCCTTTGGGGAGAGTGACTCATTATGTGATAATTACACCTCAATGGGATGCCTTTCCCCCTGTAATTTTCCCACTTTAATTCAGTGGGCTTCTTTAGGGCTCAAAAAAAAGGGCAGGGCACTTCCCAACAGCTGTCCAGTTGCAACTCTGTCCTTTCATTTCAGCACATTGGGAGTGTACAAACCGAGGCTGAAGCATCACTTTTGTATACCTCTTCTTAATTAGGGCTGCTGCAGGGTTTCTATCTTGCTTCTTTTAAAGGGCCAAACTGGTCTCGCCAGTGCAAACCTCAAGGAAAGATGTTCACACATCACACTGGTGTATTGTTCAGGTCAGAAAGCCAAGGATTCACAACTTTTTTTTTTCTGATTGTCCTTTCCCTTTCACTCGTTTTTGTCTTTCTCCATTTCTCCTGCACATGTAAAACGGAGACCTCTGTAACAAATCTATAACAACGATGACAACAAATCTAAGGCACTGTTTCAGTGGTGAAATCCAATTTTTTTTTACTACCGGTTCTGTGGGCGTGGCTTGGTGGGCATGGCGTGGCTTGGTGGGCGTGGCTTGGCGGGCATGGCAGGGGAAGGATACTGCAAAATCCCCATTCCCACCCCACTCTGGGGCCAGCCAGAGGTGGTATTTGCAGGTTTTCCGAACTACTCAAAATTTCCGCTACCGGTTCTCCAGAACCTGTCAGAACCTGCTGGATTTCACCCCTGCATTGTTTCAACAAATAGGAATGGATAACACATCTATACTAGAATTTTGCTCGCCCAATAGCATGAAAAATCATAGGAATGGATGATTTGCCATTAAATGTCAGTTGAATAGGGATGGGGGATGCTGGCGACCGAAAACATGGATCTGGGAAGCCCCATTTGATGCGTGAGCTATGGGTTGCTCATATCTGGTTTAGCACCATGTACGAACTCTGGATGTCTGACTTACAACCTGGGAAGCTGATCTGGGAAACTGCAACCCAAAATGAGCTCTCCTTTGACTAAATCCCATTGCACTTACTATTATTTACTTCTGACTAACTACGCATAGGATCATGCTGTAATTTTCGAAGCAACAGGCTCCAGGTTTTTAGTAGAACTCCAGCTTCTTCAGAAAATTATAGTGTTCATTAAGCCAATTTCAACCATTAAACCAATTTTGAATTTGACATAATTATACAATGCAGAGATACATTCTTAAACCCTGGATTTCCCACAGTAGAACTCTATCCTGAAACTAAGGCAAACTACTTTGAGAGGGAAACTACTTGTGTTAAATATGAAATAAAGAATACGTGCAAACCGCCAGACGTGAGTAGGAGTGGAAAATACAGACATATCCTCAAGTGCTGATTAATGCATTAATAAACAATAGAGCTTGTTAACTGGATGCAAAATTGGGAGTGAACAAATCAATTGTAAGTCAAC
>QLTV01000214.1:483614-499833 GCA_003457575.1 Thermophis baileyi
CTTTAGATGTTTGGCTACCATGGAAACCACTCACTGCATTCCATTATACAAGGTAGTCTGGGATGAAAGAGAGATCTCTTACCTTTGCAGTTTGTACAGGTGGGCCTTCTATGCTGAACGGAATGATGATGCAGCACGATAGCATAAGAAATCAGGCACTTTAAAAAGGTTCTTTCAACTCAGCGAAAACAAAGTGCATTTGAGATGGCATATTCCAAGTTGGTCTGTCACTATTTTCCCTCCTTCCCTCCTAGCAATTGCTGTTAATTTGGAAAGTCCATCTTCAGAGGACAGAAGACACTAGCTAGTATGGCACATTTCATAGTTGGTCTGCCTTGTTTCAATTTAGCATGCTGCATAATCTAATCACTGTGGACCGAAAACTAGGGTTTATGGCTCATCATGATGTGTGGCCCTTGCCCTTGTGGCTTATTTAACAAAACATGGTCAAGAAAGTAAAGCATAGAGCAGAGATGGCACCTAGCCAATAAAGAAACCAAGTAGGCTTGTTCAAGGCAACCATCCTTTGACTTCCAAGACACGTAGTGTAGCGTCTCAAGGCTTCACCCCGGTCCGCTTTGAAAGCGGGAGAGGAGCCATTTCCTGATTGGCTGACCTGACTGACAGCTGACTATTTAAGGAGCTGTCAGACGGAGACTCGCTGCTTCGCAATCCTAGAGCTGTCACTGTTAGCTGCACAGTTAGCTGTAATAAACGGTTAGATTTAACGTTATTCTGTCTCACCTCCGTCCTTTCCCACTCTGTTCCCGGAACAGAATACGTTGTATTCTGCTTCAGAGACCGCCTGTGACACAACAGCTAGCTGGAAGAAGTAACAGAAGGCCCTGGATGTTTTTTTTTTTTAAGAGGTAGAGATCATGGGCTTCCCAAAATCATTTCAAAGAGGGCTCTCAAAGGTGCTTTTTTTCCCTTCCTTGAGGAAGAAGAAGAAAACATTTCACTTCTCATCCAAGGAGCTTCATCAGTTTTGATGGCGGGGGGCATAGAAAGATAGGTACTGACAGTTGAGATGGATGGTGGGGGGATGGAAGGATAGACTCTAATATGGTGGTGGGGGGAGGGATGGAAGGATTGTACTTCTTTGCAGTCATCTGGTCATTGGCACTCTCCCTGAGAGCTCTTGAGGCCACTTAGGGGTTTATCTTTGCCCTCAGGGTGCAATTGGTTGTGGAATCTTCTTAGAACTGCAAGGGCTGCATTGTAAACTGGAGATAGGTGGTGTCTGATTCCTCCCTCTCTGTTGAGGGAGGGGTGTTCAGTTCTAGCATAGATGGATTCTTTTACCCCACTTTGAAACCAATGGCCCTCTGAGACCACTATGACCTGGATGACCGAGAATCTCCACAGACATTCAAAGAGGCATATTGTAAAAGTGAAGCGGAGCCACCTGTTTGGCAATTCGCTTAGCTACACACACACACACACACACACACACACACACACACCAGCCACCCATTCTTTAACAATTCAACTGCAATATAAAAAGGTGGGAGGAGCATGGGAAAACAAAAAACAAAACTAGAAACACAGTGGCTGGGGATGACTTCATACATCTTCAAAGGGATGCTCTGCTTTGACAAACTTTCAAGGGAAACACCCTTTTGAAACACCTCTGGGAAGCATCATATTCCTTGATTCTGAGCACAGCAGTGGCAGGCCCTTTGCTCAGCCAAAGTGGCTTTTGTCTATGCTCAGAGGTCAGGTCCTCCGCTCCCCATGCTTCTTCAGTTTGAGGCAGAACAATATGCCTACTTGAAGTAGATCATTTTTTATTTACAAAAGCTTAATGTAAGTGCCCCAGCAAAAGTGAGAAAACAAAGCTAGGCTCTTCCCAGGCCTATTCTGGAAACATGCTTAATGACTGTAGTCAATCTCAAAAAAACACAGATGTAGTAAATGGTGAGTTAAAATGTACGATGTCATGCTAAAGTTATTTTAGAATCTTCTCCATCAAAAACAAATTCATCCCAAATCGTGTTTTCATAGGGAGTAGCCTGACAAGGCATTTATTTGGTTTTCATGGGAGTGTCAAAATAATGCTGTGAATTCTTCCTGCTGAAAATAGAAATTCATACTCCCAAGTGAAGATGAAATAACATCTTCATATAAGAGAATTCTTAAGTGTAAAATGAAGAATAAATACAGCCTCAGCAACTCTTTCCCTATAGGACAAGGCCTGTTGCTCTTCCATTGTAGCTCATACTGGTTGGTTTTGAACCAACCTAAATCGATGCTTCCCATTCACACCTTGACTCTGTGACTGGGATGAATCTATGAAATGCCGTGAGGAGTCGACATTCCCAGGGTTTGTTGGTCCTCTTCCTATTCAGACAATATAGGTAACCACAAGACCTTTTCCTTTGAATGTGTTTTTAAAATGTCCAGAGATGACCTCTTGCTAATTTGCAAGTCCGCTGAAGATGCTTCTTTTAGTAATTCTGTTTTAGGATTTATCCACACTGTTACTCTACTGTACAATAGTACAATGATTGTAACTTTTGCCTTATAAATAAATGTGTGCCTGTTCAAAATCCAGTAGAAATTTAGGAGGTTTTAAATTACTATTTTTCTTTCTCTGGGTTTTCTACTTTTCCCTGTGCTTCTTTTTCTTAACTCTAGTGGTGTACCATTTCATTGTTTTTTCATAACTGGATGGTTTTACCTTTAGCTCCCAAATAACCCTAATAATAGACTATTGGAGCCTGGAAAACATATGAGATAGGTTAACACTGGAGATTTATTGTTGTTGTTTAAAGCACCTGGAAAACTGGGGAGCTCACGGGCAGAAACAACGATTAAAAATTCTGCAGGATTTTGATTCACCAACACTCTGTGAGACAAAAATTAAACCTTTGAGCTACGATGGCACTTAAAATAAAAAGACAGCTTTAACAGGTATTAGAAAATCGGGCGAGTGCTGACACAGTCGAAGGGGCATTTGCTCCTCTGCAAAAGTAGCGAATAAATTGCTCAGATTAACCTGCAACAGATTGAAATGCTTTCTCCCAAGCTGACAGAAGCATTTGAGGAAAAGTGTTTTGGGGAACTGAAGGAGAGAAAAAAAAAATCCACCCAAAGGTTGCTTTGAAGGAGAATGGGGGATTAATAGAGGGCAGAATCATTTGTTTCTGCCTTCCAGGGGGAAAAAAAAAGTTTGCTTGTTTTGGCAACAAGGCAATTGGGTAGAACAAATAAGCCCTCAGGTTCTTAAGCTAGCTGAGGGTCAAGCTGGCATGAGTGTGGGACAGAAACAAAAAGGGCAGGTATGCTCTCAGATATCATAGAGTTCCACTTCGGCATGCATGCTTTCTGAATAATCCTTCTTGTTTCTTCCATTTAAAAAAAACTGGATTCCATAAATCTCTTCTTTTGAGTTGCAGTCTGGAGGGGTTTTCTTGACGGCTTCAGGATGTTGTCTTCCTAAGCTTAGCCTAGCATCTGCCCATGCTACAGGCCATGAGGAAGAAATCCTGGAAATTACAGGCTGCGTTAATGCCTCTAATCCAGGTGTGAGTTTGTTGAGGGCATTCATTCCCTCTCAAATCCCGATTATCACCTGCCATTGTTTTTCTACCCCGAGCCAAGGGATATTCTTAAAACGTCTCCCAAGAGTAATGGAGGGGAAAAAAACCACAGGATACCGTGTCCTATTTAGCAAGGAGGTAAACACTTTTGTTCCTGATTTTTAAAAGGCAGTGGTTATTCTTTTTCAAAGGCAATATAAAAACATTTTAGTCCATACCACTCATATTACACAGAGAGCCGAGGTGGTGCAGTGGTTAGAGTGCAGTACTGCAGGCTACTTCAGCTGACTGCTAGCTGCAGTTCGGCAGTTCAAAGCTCATCGGCTCAAGGTTGACTCAGCCTTCCATCCTTCCGAGGTGGGTAAAATGAGGACCCAGATTGTTGGGGCAATATGCTGACTCTGTGAACCGCTTAGAGAGGGCTGTAAAAGCACTATGAAGCGGTATATAAGTCTAAGTGCTATTGCTATTGCTATTTGGGGGAGATGGAGAGAAAGGACTTACACCCATCTCAATATAGTATAGCCAATGTTTGGCATTACCTTTTAAAAATCTCTTTATTGGGTATGATTGAAAGAAGGATCAGAAGCCTCTGCATTGAACCACAGTGATGCCAAAATGACCACCGTGGGATAGCCTCATTCTGTAAATGCTGCCTGGACATATTTGTGTGCAGACACAAGTGCATACATTACAACAGCGTTTGTGTGATGACACAATCAATCATATGCTCCCCACTTCAGTTCCACTTCTCCCGGCAGATGCTTATGAGAATGACACTGGAAAATGCGGCCCAGTTTGCACTCCATCTGTAACACTGTCTTCGTTAACGATCATACTAGCAGTGTAAAAATCTTAATTTGGGGGATTTCCTGAGCCTTTTTCCAAGGAAGTGCTTGATATCCCATGAGCCTTTGCCCCAGAAGAGTATTAGCAAGTACTGTATCATTAGCAATTTCCTCATAGGCCATGACTGACAGTAAGTGAGGCTTTGTTGATCAGGCAGGGTTTTAGAGCTATGTTCTGTGCTGCTCTGCTCCACTTTTACCAATGATGGCTAAAAAGGAGAGACTGGCTTTTTCCAAACCTTCTTTTTCTCCAGTTCTTTTTCTTGGAGGACTAGGAAATAAATTAGGGTGATAGACAGTTTTGGTGTTCTCGCAGCATGGCTGATGGGTGGAATTAGTTTAATCATGTTGTCTGTACTGGGCTAAATCTAATTCCCTTGGGATTAGTTGATGGTGTTAATTGGCCCTTCTTTCATGTTCCTGCAATGCACTAATTACCCCCACCAACCCAATTAAGCATGTTGTTGGAACACAAGTTATGTGGCTTTGAAGGAATTCTCCATATGATTCAGGTTATTTTTACACCTCCAAAATTTTTGTTGGCAATCAATTTTCCTGGTGGCTTAAAAATAACTCAAACTATCTGAATGTTTTCCCATGGGTTAACATGAAGGTCCATCATTTCATGAACACATTTTAGTAAAATTCATTATTTTATTTTTTTTAAAAATTCAGATTATGGAAGACCATGTCTTTGGGATTCTGAAGTCTTTTTTCGCACACAGATGGAAGTCGTTTTTGGTCAAACCATCCCACTGTTTCAACTTCAGGCTTTGCAAAAGTGTTGAGCTAAAATAATGAAAGAAAAAGATGAGTGGAAAAGTTCACTCCTGTTTTGCCAAAATAATGCATTCAATATAAATGTCTATGGAGATTCTCAGTCATCCAGGTCATGGTTGTCCCAAAGGTGCTTTTTCAAGAGGCAGCTGGACTTTCTGGTTTTTCTTTGAAGACGTTTTGCTTCTCATCCAAGAAACTTCTTCAGCTCTGACTAGGTGGTGGGGAATGGAAGGATTTATATTCCTTGCAGACAGCTGGTCATTTGCATTCTTTTAGAGAGTCGTTGAGGCCACTTGGAGGTTTATCTGTGTCATCAGGGTCACCTGAGTAGTGCAAATGGGTGTGGAACCTTCTTGGAACTGTTGAAAGGACTGTGTTGTAGACTGGAGATAGATGATGTGGTATCCCTTCCCCTCTGTTGAGAGAGGGCTGTTCGGTGGTCTCAAGACTCTCTAAAAGAATGCAAATGACCAGCTGTCTGCAAGGAGTATAAATCCTTCCATTCCCCACCATCCAGTCAGAGCTGAAGAAGCTTCTTGGATGAGAAGCGAAACGTCTTCAGAGAAAAACCAGAAAGTCCAGTTGCCTCTTGAAAAAAGCACCTTTGGGACATTCAATATAAATTTACCCATATAAATAACCAGAAGCAAAGAGAGAGAGGGATGCCTGTCCTTTTGAAAATCAAATTAGACATGCAGCTTTTCTTAGTTTTGCATGTCAAGAGTGTAGTGGTTAAAGTGTTTGACTAAAAATAATCCCACGTTCAAGTTCATCTTCACTCGGAAAGTTACTGGGAGACTTTGATTTGGTTATTATCTCTGAGCCCATCCCAACCTACCTTATAGTGTTGTTATGGAGAAAAAAATGGAGAAAGAGAATCCTGTAGACGCCATCTGGAGCTCTTCCATTAGAAGAGATATGGGCTAGGAATAGAATGAAAATCTAATTCATATCATTGTGCTATTTATGGAGCAGGCTCATAGATGTAGTTTGTAACTGATTCATACTATTGCCGTGCTAATTGTAATTTTCTGGTCCTGTTATAATGTTGATTATTTTGTTCTCCTGATTAGCAATGAGTTGGCAATTGTAGTTTTGTATTAGGTTTTAAGGTACTTTTAAAAGGTACTGAGACTGGATTTTATCGATTTGATAAGCCTGTTAATGAAACTAAATATAAATTTTTTTTAAAGGCAATGATAAACTAAGGAGAGGAGGACTCCACGCAGCTCATAGCTCTAAACTTTGACCTGTCTGCCTTCGTGTTGAAAGCCTGGCTTATTCATACAATTCAATTTTACCATTTCAACAGCTGTTTTCTGGAGTCTCAAGACTTTCATATGCTAAGTCCTCATTTAACAACCACAGTTGGAACCCGCAATTTGGTCCTTAAGCAAAGCGGTCACTAAGTGAAACCAAAACTGTGCATATGATCTTATTTCAGGTTTCCTTTGCAAAGGTCATACATTTAAGGATTAGTTGTAAAGTTACTTTTTCATCACTGCTGTAAATGAGGCAGTCACTAAACCAGGACAACCACTAGTAGAACTTGACAATCCTGATATTCTTCTAAGTGACTGGTGGCACCATGTCCTTTCAGTTTCTGCCCTGTCTTTTCTAATTTAAAAGGCAGCTGGAGACTCCAACATCTCTTACGTATAGCTTCTTTAGTGGAAGCTATTAGGATGGGAGATGATGGCTGCCAAATGCAATTGGTTTCTTTGAGAAATGAATGATGGTTATCTCCAGCGGTGAAATCTACTTACCTTCCCTACCGGGTCGGAAGCGCGCGCGCCACCATTGCGCACGCTTTTTCACCCTCTGCGCATGCACAGAATGCTTTGCACATGCGCAGAGGGTTAAAAACAAGAAAATGGCAACGTCCAGGCAGGTGGGCGAAGCCTTGCGCTGCCGCTGCTACCGGTTCTCTGAACCAGCGGCGGCCGCCGCTACCAGTACACCCAGACCGGGCCAAACCAGTAGCGTTTCACCCCTGGTTATCTCTCTCTGTGCACCCATGTATAAAACAGAGAGGGAACTTGGTATACTGCAGGTCAGAAAACTATGGGAGATAGAAAATTCAGCACTGTGCAGCTGATATATCCAGAAGGAAGCTGAAATGGGCAACATGATAGCAATGTTCCAATATCTCAGGGGTTGCCACAAAGAAGAGGGAGTCAAGCTATGCTCCAAAGTACCTGAAGGCAGGACAAGAAGCCATGGGTGGAAACTAATCAAGGAGAGAAGAAGCAACCTAGAACTAAGGAGAAATTTCCTGACAGTTAGAACAATTAATCAGTGGAACGACTTGCCTCCAGAAGTTGTGAACGCTCCAACACTGGAAGTTTTTAAGAAGATGTTGGATAACCATTTATCTGAAATGGTATCAGGTTTCCTGCCTGAGCAGGGGGTTGGACTAGAAGACCTCCAAGGTCCCTTCCGTTATTCTGTTCTGTTATTCTGAAATGGTACTAAAGATGTTAAACGTACGCATCTCAGGATACTTTCACACATGTTGCAAAATATGTGTGTGAATGTTTTTATCCATTTTACATCTTTTACAAAGAAAAAAATAGGTGGGGGGAGGAGAAAGGGAGAGAGATGTGAAATGCCAAACTCCTCTGCCAAAACAAGAAGTTTGGTAAAATGTATTGATTTAACCTGAGCACAAGACAAGCTCACCTAATGACAGTAGATGGGTGAGATTTGTCAGATTCTTCCACTTCCCACTTTCCTTACTGGGGAGAAAAATAGACTGCAAGTGCAGTAGACAATTATCTTTAACTTGAGCTTTCACCGGTGAACATGAGCACACAGGGGGAGAGGTTAAGAAGAGAGCGCCCACTTGTTTCGTAATGCAGAGAATGCAAATACCCAATGGGTGCTTTGCCAAGTGGGTGGAGGCTGGAGCCGTTGCCAGGGCAGCCACTGCTGAGCTTATGGTGTGACTGGAGCCAAGGTGCACAGCGAGAGTGTCTATTTCAGTCTCCTGTTGCCAGGATCACGCAGGGCAAAGTCTGGGGCATAGGCCCAATTGCCAATGGCTAGTGCAAAGCATGCTTTCTATCAGCCTTCCCCCCCCCCCAGTGCCTCTCACAGGAGGGAGGCCTCCTCCCACTCTCTAAGCTTGTGGCCTGGCATTGAGGCAAGCTTGCCTATTAATTCCCATTGAAGTCTCCTTCTCCCCAACTGTGTTTTTCTGAAGTCAGATCTGTGTTACACCGGAGAGGCTGGGATGATAGTGGAAGAAGGGCAGGAGGTGGAGAAAAGGTGTAGTTTGTAGTTTGTGTGGGTTGAGATGTAGAATATTGGCATAAAACTACAAAGGAGTCACCTGAGCTACATGTTCTGCCTCTGTTACTAAACTTTGCTAACATGGAACCCAAGGTGACTGCAGTGCAAATTGCAAAATGCACTTAGCATTGTTTAAAAACAAAGACTATATAACTCCATACTCTGCTCTAAAGCTACAAATCTTGCCTGCCCCCATCATATGAATTTGATTGTTAGCCTAAATGTGGTGATGGAGAATCTATGATATGCATGTTGTTAGAGGTGATAGGCCACGTCTTTTGTAATGACAGGCCTCCAGACCCTCTAGAAGTTGCACAAGAATGTTCTTGTGTGATTTTTTTCAGAGGCTCCAGAAGCTGCACAAGAACAGGGCCTTCTCACACAACTTCTAGAGGCCTCATAAGAGCACACCGCATTCTTATGTGGCCTTTGCAACCTCCAAAAAGTGTGGGAAGTTCTCACGCAGTTTTCAGAGGCTCCAGAGGTCACATGAGAATGTGGGGGTGCTCTCATGTGGCCAGATCCTCTGGAAATCATGCGGGAGGGCTTTGCTTTTACATGGCCTCTGGAGCCTCCAAAAAAATGCATGAGAATCAGGACATGCTTTCCCGCTCTTTTTGGAGGCTGCAAGGCCACCTCAGAACACTCTCCAAAGTTTCCAGAGTGAAGGCTTCGTGTGACCTGGAGCTGCCTTGGATAGACATTGTTTTTCTGAGAGGTACCTGGGGCTGGGGGAGAATGTTTATTTCACAAAGTACTGTACCATTGCAAACAGTAATGAATAATTCGGAAGTGATCATTTCAAATAATAACAAATACATTCGAAATGTGGGCCAGGGCACCTGTTCCCTTTGCTGCCTTTTCCAAATTCTCAACAAGCCATTGTCCTTTTAAATGTTTAATTGAAAGTGATATCCACCATAGCTAATTGGCTTGGCACTACTTTAAATCAGGTAGAGTGACATGAAAGATACTCAAGCCACTTTCAGCTGTATCTTTCCTTTCAGCCTCACCCTACCTCAGTTTCTTATACTTGTCGGGGGTGGGGGTGAATGTCAAGTTTGGCATTTTCTGAATTTTTGACACGTTGAACCCAAGAGGTCCGCCATCACTCTTAATGCTTCCCAGCAAACTCCCCGGTTGCAGTGTAAAACATCACCCAAGCAATGTAACAGAAGATTCTTCCTGGTCCCACATCCATGTCTTGCTTTTAAGAGGACTAACCCTGGAACCATATTGCACTCCAAGTATACACTTATTGTAGCGCAGAAGCGAAAAATATACTAGGCAGAACAGACATCTGTTCCTGAAATGTATTATGGCTTCCATTCTGCAGAGTAGGCCTGCCTCATTTTTCCTGGTCCGTTGCTTCTGGAGTTAGGACTGAAACAAAGTTACATTTATTGTGATGTACTTAACCAACCTTGATGATAAGGATAATGATGATGATGATATTCATTTAGTTGTGTCTGATTCTTGGCGATTCTATGGGCCAGGTCTCTCCGCATCTTCTGATCTTGCACTTCTTGGAATTATTCTCTGCTCTGGCTGGTGTCAGCTTTGATGATGTCCAGCCACCGTGTTCTTTGATGGCCTGTTTTCCTTTTACTGCTAACTCTTCCAAATCTGAGTTGATTTTGAAAACCTAAGCAGAATCGGTTTGTTAGCAACTAGGCTAGGAGACCACTTAGAAATCAGGATTGTAGGGTAAGCTGAAAAGTTGAAAAAATATATCCTGGAAGAAGGTGGTGGCAAACCACTTTTGTATTGTTGCCAAGAAAACTGTTTTACAGTGACAGAAGTAATGAACTTCTTCATGCCGCACAGCAATTGTCAGTTGATGGAGGATTTTTTATCTATTTTCATGAAGAGAATACTAATAATCTGCTGAGGAGCATGATGTAATCCAAAACATTTCACTACGTTTTCTCAGAACAGCTCTTCATTATAGATTTTTTTTTTAAATTTAGCTTAAAGTAGAGTAACATATATTAATGGACATATTTTATATTCTTTAAAAAAAATAAACTTCTGCCTTTAATTCTTTCTTTTGCAGCACTGAAATGTTCTAGATTTTAGTGAAGTTATGAGTTTTGAGCAAAGGAAACAGTGAACAAGGGAAGCAATGGGTGGTTGTTTATTTATATTTAGCACATTTCTTTGTTGTTGTCAGCCATTCAGTCATGTCTGACCCTTGACCAGCCTATGGATCAGCACTCTTCATGCTCCTCTGTCTTGCACTGCCTCCTTCAGATCCTCCATACTCATCCCAGTGGCATCCTTTATAGTGTCCAACCAATGGGTAATGGAGTCTCTTGTGAAAAGGAAATAATTGCAGCTAATTGAAACAACTTAGCACTTACACTTGGAAGGATCCTTTGTATTTAGCTTGCATTCACACAGAAGAAAACCCTTTACTTTGTTTTTAGAAAGTTACAGGCATCTGGTTATCAAGGCAAAAAGCTTCTGGGCTTCATGCTATATTACAAGACTATGACAAAAAATAAAGGCAAGCCCATGAGGTAGTTTTATCTGCAAAGTCTAAGCTCCTTGGCCCTTAGTGGCTCTGCCTCTGAAGGAGCCTACATGGTGTTCTTTTACATTCATGGGTACTGCTTGATGGGCAGGTGGAGGCTGTGACTTCTTTGCCCAGCTTTGGCACCAGCCAAGGTGGTGTGATTCTTTCAGGAGCCGGAGAACCTAGCAACATTGACTCATGCCCTTATCATCATTTCTGCAGTGCTGGGGTTTTTTTTGGGGGGGGGGGACTGCTTTTCAAAACCATTTGAAATTGCAAATGGTCTAAAACACAGCAGCCTTTCTTCTGACTGGCACTAGTTTCTATGATTATATTACATCTATGTTAAAGCTATGCATTGGCTACCAATTGATTTCCAGGTGCAATTCTGGCTTTGGCTTAAAAAACAACAACAACCCTCGACACCTAGTTACTTTCAGGACCACTCACTCCAGCTAGAGTCAACCTGTTCAGAAGATCCTACCAGGAGAAGTTGCCGTTTCATAAGGGGGTAGAATAAGGGTGCATGTGTATGCTGGAGCCAAGAAATACTCTTTTTCCAATGCTGTGGAACTGATTGATTATGTAAAGTTGGTCCCAACTCTTAGTGACCATATAAATAGATAGATTTTCTCTATGATGCTCTGTCTCTAAGTTGGTCTTTTCTGATGTTGTACCCATTGCCACTGTAACATATGAGAGCCTTTTCCAGAGGCTTTATATAATGTGTCTGAAGCAGGAAAATTGGACCCTGGTCATTTATGCTTGAGTGAGAACGCTTGGTTGATTTGTTTTGATGAACCATATGTTTGTTTTCTTGGTGTCTTCTCCATTACCCAAGTTCAGAAGTGTCAATACTCTTTCTACCCTGCTTCTTCAAAGCCCACCTTTCATTTCCCTACTTTGGAACAACCTTCCTTTAATAGATGGGCTGTTCCTCTTGGTGTACACTACCTGAAGCTGGATTTTATTAGGTAATATATGCATTGTATACTATATTTTATCTTGTACACCAATGTGAACTGATTACGATTTAGTGGCATATGAGTTTGACTCATGAATTAAAAAATGGCAAATTAATTATTTTGCTCTAAGTAAAGAATGGGTGAGCTCCATGCCGGCTTCGGGGAAGCGGCCCAACAAGCAGAAGCGCTGTGCCCAGAAAGAGAAGGGCAAAAGTGGTATTTGCGCTGCCCCAAGGGGCCAGCGGGCTGCAGAGGTGAAGGCGAGCTCTGCATGTGCAGCCCGGGGACATCTGCCCACCCTCCCGGAGCGCTGCCGCCCCTCTCGGCCCCAGCCCAGCGGCTGCGTCTCCCCAAGGGCCGGCCACCCACCCGCTGGCTGGCCCGGCCTGGAAGTGGCGCATCTCCCGTCACGGGCTGGATGAGGGACCGGACCTCGGAAGGCAAGTGGGCATGGGGGACCGCCAGGAAGGCCGCGTGGAAGGCAGGCAAGCATGGCAGGGCCGCGTGGAAGGGAGTAGGCTGCTAGCTCCCTTCCCTGCGACCCGTGGCCGTGACATGCTTGCTTGCCTGCCTTCCACGTGGCCTTCCTGGCGGTCCCCCATGCCCACTTGCCTTCCGAGGTCCCCGTGGCCAGCTTGTGAAGGCAGGCAAGCGAGCAGGCGGGCGGGGACAGGGCCAACCAGGGGTGTTTTTTATCGGCTTGGCGAACGGATTTAAATTGTCCCTACTGGCTCGCCCGAGCCGGTGAGAGCCGGTCGAATTTCACCCCTGCTCTACACCCGAAATAGCTCAAAGCACTCAATTGAAGCATTATGAGCTTTGGCAATTGGGGGGGGGGAAGCAAGAAATTAGAGGTGGTTGACCTCCCTAAGGTCCAAAATCTTAGCTTGCTCTCCCACCCTTAAGAATCAGAAAAAAATACATACCTCTCTCCTTGTCCTTTAGGTTTTGCTCTTCTGGTGCTCTTACCATTTTACTAGAAAGCTTCTTGTAGCTCTTAGGCTGATCAGGGGAAAGAATTGAGGTCCCTGAACTCTGTAGATTTCCTACCTCAGCTATAAGTACACATGCAGGGAGTAAGATGGATATGATTTCCCCTACATTTTTATTAAGAGCAAAAAAGGGAAAGAAAGGCATTAGCTCAGAGACAGAACTTTTGCTTTGTATGTAGGGATCTCAACTTCTATTCTTGGCATCCTTAGATAGGAAGAGCCCTTTTCTAATCCTCCGTAACTAGAAGGCAGCCAAACTCCTTGGGCTTCTGATTGTTTTACCCTTGCCATCATGGCTTTTGGCCTAATCTTTTGGTCATGTGGCATGTGCATTATAAAACTTGGAAGTATGAGAAATCTGAAGGGAAGGGTTGGGAAAGTCTGGTGATATTATTCCTGGTTACTCCTGAGATAGATGGCCAAAGGTCTGGTTCAACTTCATATGTTTCTTCCTACTGCCATTTCTGCATTTCACTGACTGACCTTTTCTCAAAATGCATACTATGGGGTTCCTTGCTTGAAAATATATAAAAAAAATTATAACAATTATAAGGAACATTTTGCTTAGCTTATGCAATAGAATGAGAAGGAAAAGCTGTATAAATGAGTTTTTATTGCACTGTCAAGGAGAAATATGGTTAACACCTGTAGAAAATAAATTAATTTTAAAAAGGAACTAGTAGAAAGTCACCATTCATCTAGGAACAATGTAAGTGAATGAATCAAATTGCCTTTTGACTATAATAGATTTATTTCCTCCTCTTGACTTAATAGAGTTTTTCTCCTGCCATCTGAAAAGGAAACACCAAGTGCAACAGGCATTCCGCAGTAAGAATCCATGGGAATCATTCTACAGTCAAGCAGAATTTCCTTAATAAGGATTAATTATACTTTGCAAAGCTTCTGCTTTAATTTGGTTTCTAATGATAGAAGTAATTGCTAAATCTTATTTAGATTAGAATTTATTTAGATTGAAAACTCTTATACCCCTTGACATGGGAGTAAGACTCACTAAATTCAGCAGGTCCTACTTCTGAGTAGACATAGGATGTCCATGACAGCTTGAGGAAGTCTGTAAATATGATCTGAATTCTAGAGGTAATCAATATATGGAAGGCAGGAACTGAAATATCATCTTCTGGCCTCATTGTGAATTTTGCCCTATAATTGTAAGAAAAAAACATGTTTCCTCTCCTCTGGTTAGTATTTTTACATTAAGACCATAAGATTGTATATATTAGGGATTTCTGTCTAGAATATAGCAACAGCAATAGCACTTAGATTTATATACAGCTTCACAGTGATTTACAGCCCTCTCTAAGTGGTTTACAAAGTCAGCATATTGTCCCCAACAATCTGGGTCCTCATTTTACCCACCTCGGAAGGATGGAAGTCTGAGTCAACCTTGACCCTTTGAGATTCGAACTGCTGGCAATCGGCAGTCAGCAGAAGTAGCCTGTAGTACTGCATTCTAACCACTGCGCAACCACGGCTCTATATTCAAGTTTTTGTGAATTACTGTTTTAGAAATAAAAAATCTCCATAATACTTTCTGAAGTAATAAGTAAGACACTCACCTATATGTAATATAAATTGCTAGCTCTACATCAAAAAAAAAAAAAAAAGATGAGTGGCTTTCCTGAAGCTTCATCCAGGGCCCTCTCCCTCCATCAAAGCCACCTCACAAATGAGTGTTGCAACCAGGAAGGTCCAGCACCAACAGGATTCTAACTGTCCGCACGAAGCACTGGCTCATGTTCCCACTGAAGTGGTACCTATTTATCTATTCACATAGAACGAGCTTTTGAACTGCTAGGTTGGCAGAAGCTGCGGCGAGTGATGGAAGCTCACTCTGCCATGCAGTTTTAGGACTTTAACCGCTGGAGCAACAACCATCTCCAGGATCATTAAGCCACTGAGCCCCAGTGGTGAAGGTGTTGGACTAGTGGGAAAACTCAGGTTCTTGAACTACGCAAGTTCATTGGCCAATCATTCTCTTTCAGCTCCCCCATCCCAAAGAGTTGCTGTTGTGGAGAAAAATAGGAAAAATAAGTGTACACTGCCATGGGGAAAGGCAGAATACGGTATTAGTCTAGGCGATTAAGGCTATCATCTCCCTTCTCCTTGGATTTAAGCTTGTTGTTTTTGCCTCCAGTTTGTCACTTGAGCAATACTGCATGCAAAATCTCTGATCAGCAAGGAACCAGGAAATTCCTCCAATATACTGCCTAACATCAGAGCAAAGATTACGGGAAAACCAATTGTTTGCATTTCATTGTCGACTGGAAGTGAGGCTACCTCTCCAATGACTCATTTGTAAAATGAAGGGGATCGTTCTGAAATCAGTTTGAGACTCTCTCTGGAGAAGGAAATGCCACTGGCCTCAACTTCTGTGGGAGGAAAGGAAACAAGAGTCTGTGCTTTGGATGAGGAGGATTAAGCCCACTTCCATCCTGGCTAGCTTTTATGAGACTCATTCCCTCCCCAAAAAATCCCCAGGACGAACTCTTGCTTTGTTTTCCTATACTTTTCCCTCCCTTCCTTTTGTGCCATAAGCTTGAGGGCAGGGATTGTCT
Source organism: Thermophis baileyi (assembly GCA_003457575.1). Classification (NCBI taxonomy): domain Eukaryota; kingdom Metazoa; phylum Chordata; class Lepidosauria; order Squamata; family Dipsadidae; genus Thermophis; species Thermophis baileyi. Next base: position 499,133 of record QLTV01000214.1, read on the forward strand.
AGTTTTTGTCATCCCATAAGCTGTTTGAGGAGCCTTTCAGACTGGAAAGTAAGGTGTCAGTGATTAAAACAAAGAAACCAACTGCGTCAAAAGCAGAGGTGGACTTCACATAATTTAACAACCGGTTCACCCAGAATCGGAAATGTGCATGCGTGCCTTGCACACATGTGTGTTGCGTCAAAAAACACGGCAATTCGCTCGTGCGCACTGTCCGCACATGTGTGCGGTGTCAAAAAACACAGCGATATAGGACGGGATTGCGCCCGGGCAGGTGGGCGGGGGCGGGCCCACCCGCAGGTTGCCACTACCGGTTCACCTGAACCGGTCCGAACCGGCTGAATCCCACCTCTGGTCAAAAGGCTTTGGGCCTGTATTAGGAATATAACTTGACTGCCTAGTTTCTAATCCATCCTTACTAATCTGAAAGTGTTTTTATACTGCATCCCTCCCTCTGACCCATTTCCCAAGAGAGAGAAAACAAAAAAGGCTGGTGTTTTTTCTGCACAAAGTTCAGTGGCCTGCAATTTCCCAGCTGCCTGTAATGACACAACTCCTCTGGCTACCAGGGAGGGAGGGAGGGAGGGAGGGAGGAAAGAAGGAAGGAAAGAAAGAAAGAAGGAAAATGTGAGAGGGGGAAGGAAGGGAGAGAGGGAGGGAGGGAGGGAGGGAGGAAGGGAGGAAGAGAGGAAGGAAGTCAAGAC
>QLTV01000214.1:499838-518824 GCA_003457575.1 Thermophis baileyi
GATAGATAGATAGATAGATAGATAGATAGATAGATAGATAGATAGATAGATAGATAGAGAGAGAAGGAAGGAAGGAAGGAAGGAAGGAGATGGATTATCCATCTATTCATTTCTAGGTCACCCAACCCAAATTATTCTGAGCAAATAGCAATGCAAAGAAGGATTGTCTGAATACTATAGCAAGCAAACCCACCTGGTCTTGGGTCTTGGGGATCCATTGCCAATCTCCCACTGCTGGAGAGGAGGGGGGGGGCTTTGTTACATGAGGGTCCTGCCTTGTCCAGTGAGCTCAAGAGAAAGTCCATGACAATCCTCCCATTTCAACTTCAGAACAAATTGGGGTGGTTAGTTATGAGAGAGGATGCATAAAGCCTTCTTAGTTTAAAGAGGTTTTGAATGTTAGTTTCTCCAGGCCCAGTACCATCTTGAAATTTGGGAAGGCAGAAGTTGGGATCCCAAGGCCCCTTGCATCCTCAAAAATGTGGCCTCGAGAGCACATTTAAACTTTGCTATCCAATTGCAGCTTTGAACATGGCAAGGAGAATAAACTGTGTAAACATTTGAACAAATTGCACGAGTTGCATTCAACTGTTATCTTAATTTTAATCTAATAAAAAAACCACATGGAGTCTATATGAGTCTATCTCCTTCTTTGTCATACCTCCAGCAACCCCCGTCATGATATTTGGAGAGCAAGTGTGGCCCTCAGCCCACAAAAGATCTCCTTTGATTAATCCACTATGCTGGCTCTCTTGTCCAGGGGGAAATGTGGGTCCTGGGAAATATTTTCAATGCTTTGAGGTAAGAGAAATGTTACACTGAGACAGCCTTGGATTCCACAGACCATCATTGAAGGGTGCAGTCTTCAAATAATAAGCATACACATGTGAATTCATCCTAATTTTATTGCCTCTACTTCAGCAGTGGGTTGCTCCCGGTTTGGCCCGGTTCTTAGAACCGGTGGCGGCGGCAGGAGGCTCTGCCCACCTGCTTCTGCGCATGCGCAGAAGCATCGCACGCATGGGCGAGCGCACGCGTGAACCGGTAGCAACGGGTTTTAGAACCCACTACTGCTCTACTTCCCTTAAAAGAAGAGTAAATTAATTCTTTGACAAAGTATATCTCTATCTTCTTGAAAACAACTCAAGGATCAAAATGCTAATTTTGGGGGGGAGGTTGAGACTATGAAGCTGGCTACTATTTTGATGTTATGGTCACATTTTCATTAAGGTTCAGAAGAGACACGGACTGGAATTCTAAGATTTTTGGCTGAACTTCTCTCGTTTCCCCTCATCTCCAAAGCCCCAGGGAGGCAGCACTTTAGGGGAAGATGATGGGGCAAGGTGAGCTTGTTTAGCCTTTCCCTCCAGTTGTTTTTCAGCTCACAAAATCACCTTGCCGACCTGTTTTTCACCCAGGAGTGGAAAGAAGCACGGAAACTATGGGAATTCCACAGGTGAACAAGCAAGCCGGGCAAGCATGAGCTGAAAATGGCTCAGAGGGAAAGAGGTTATTTATCCTCTGCTGTCATTTGTGCCCTCTACAATGACAGAAGACAACCCAAATAAAGCAACATATTGGTAGAGCCAGAGAGCAAGCAAATGCTTATTTTGAGATATTATTACTTTAGAGGGTTTTTTTTAATTATCTCTTTCAGTTGGGCCTCACTCTCAACTGAACAGAGAGAACTGAAATGCCATTATAGTCACAGGGGTTGAAATGAGTAGTCTTGCAGCAGAATTACAGGGTATATTTGAGCTGTGTCTATAACAGGGGTGGGTTCTAACTTACCTCACTGCCGGTTCGCTTCCTCCCGTGCCGCGTGGCTGCACCGCGTGGGCGTGCGCGCGCAGTGCAAAAAAATTCAAAAAGAATTTTTAAAAAAGATGGTGGTGCCCACGGACCGGCACCGACCAAACCGGATCAGTGACGTCATCATGACGTCACCAGCGGGTCGCTACTGGTTCAGGCGAACCGGTCCGAACCGGGAGGAAACCACCTCTGGTCTATAAGCAACATTTGTATATGAGGAGCTCCCACCTACAATCACATGTAGGTACAAAAAAATGGCCCACCAGATGTTGATGATGTCCGTTGGTTTTTACACCTTTATTGAAGTCAGTTGGTGGTTATGTAATAGGTAACTAAGCTATTTATCTATGAAGCTACCCATATAAATATGAAATAGGGGGAAAGGCTGTAAAATAAATAACATTTTTAAAAAACAAGTAGTCTTCACTGTCATCGGCACAGCATATAGTGCTTTAGGGCAAGTTAAAAATCGGGGAGAATTTTGTTTTTCTCTTCACTCTTACACAATTTTGAAGGGGGGGTTACTCTTTTTTTGGCTGAAGTCATTCAAGTTGACTTGAAAGTTTGCTTGAAAAACAAACTGCTCAGATGGGAAATCCTTTTTCCAGATCTTGTTGTGGTTGGGTTCCAGAAGGAAATAATCCTTAGGCAAATTGTATGGTTGCACCAGATTAACAGGAAAAACCAGACTGTACAGGAGCAGATAAACACTTTGAAGTGCATCCTAATTAAAACCAATTTAGAGCTAGTATCGTTGTTGATTTCCCACAAAACTAAAGAATTAAAAACTCCAAATACCAGGTAAAGGTATCCTAATACTGAAGATAACTGGTTGACTGGAGGAGGGGGGGGAGTTAGAATTTCCTTCCCAGAAGTTGGTTGTCGATGCTGGGTCTGAAGGGAGATACGTCTGCCATTTTCTTTGCCTAACTGGGTTACTGCAGCCTAACCTGTGTGGGATTATTCTTTGAAGAAAGGATGGATCTATTAGGGAGTGTTTGGGACATGTTACAACTTAGTGCTTTGCAATGAAAGTGCCTAAGGAAGGACAAGCATGTCTTGAATAATCTGCGTTATTATGATCTTTATCTTTCTATGATCCCTTCTAAGGTACTGAGTGCAACAACTGAACACCTTTTAAAATTATCGCCTGGCTCATTCTCACAACCCTCTTTTGGCTAGTAAGGAAGTGAACTCAGTCCCTTCCAGTCCCCATCGTAGCTCCATGATACTGCAGGGAAGCTGGTGGACCCAAACCAAAATATGAAATTCCACGCCCAAAGCCACAGAATGAGCGTGGCCCAGTAGGAAACTTAACAGAAGTTCCCTGCCCTACATTGTTATTGCTGCAATCTTATTTTAACGCAACACTTGTCAGTTTGATCCACCCTAGTATGCTGTATTGTCTTATTTTTTTTCTTCCTTCTTTTCATGAGGAGATTATATCTTCTAGTGTGGGGGAAACACAAAGAAATTTTTAAAAAACCCCCACTATGCTTCACCTATATCAAGCAGGTTAATGAATTTAAATCAAGAGATTCTCTCTCTACCGCTTGTTTCCCAGAGTCCTCCACAGTAATTATAGTCTATCATCGCAAAGAATGTGACCAAAGCTGAAAAGCATTGTTGTATAAGCACACTGGAAGAGCAATACTCTATTTCTTACGGGTCATCCTTGACATGCAATTCAATTGTCGATTGTGAGAGGATCAATATTCATTTTTCTGCCATATAGTCTCTGAACCCTTTGTGGTATTGCTTTTAGCACTCTGTGCTAGAGTTAGTGCAAGATATTCTTTTTTTGCCTGAAGCAAATTCCTCCAACCCATCCCATCAACAGAACCCCCTAGTTGAGAAAGTGAATCTAACTTCTCAACTGTTCCTGAGAATAACAGGATAGTTTATGGATCACGAGGTCAAAGGCATGGCATGCCCAGCTCCATAAACCAATAGTATATTCCTGCATCTGCCCTGTGTGATAATTGGCAGCCACCTCCTTATGCCACATTGTTGTAAGGCCAGCCCTAACTGACATTTACAATGGCACCAACCTCAAACTAGTAATTTTGTAGGGCTAAAATCTAGTAGCGGTAGGCTTGGTCCTAAGTTGATTGCATTTCTGACTAAATCTACATAATTACTCCCCATTGGTGACTAGGAAGACTTCATGTTGCTGGAAGCCTTCATAATGAACTAAGGTTCAGTTGAAAATGTGTCCAAACAATAGCTCTGTCAATGTGAGGAGAAGCAATGGCTATATTTTCATTATATTTTCATTACAGTGCTGTAAAGCACTGTGAAGCGGTATATAAGTTTAAGTGGTATTGCTATTGTGCGTGGGGGAGAACTGTATCTTCCAAGTTTTATGAATGCTGTATGGTCTTATGACAAATTCCTATCACATTTGTTTAAATGTATTACAATAGAAGTTCAACACCTTCAACAGAGAAATCATGACAACCAATTATTTAAGTCACAATTGTTTTCAAAGCAGTATAAATATATCAGGTATATTCATTTCCCAAGTTGCAATCCCTATAATTAGTTAGGAAAAACATAGGAACTCACTCAAAATCGTTTCCAGTTGGCCTTGCAGCATATAATATCCTGATCAGAGATGATTGGTGAAACATTAGAAACAATTATTCTAATTAAATTGAAATTTCAAATCTCAGGCATTTACAACGTAGGCCTTATAGCCATTCTATTATTCAGTGTTTGTGGAGAGCTTGACTAAAATATGCCTCTTGTGACTTGGAGCACCAAGATGTCCCTTAAGGCTACAGACAAGAGAGAAAAGGAGAAGACACTTTTTCCACTTCTCTCTCAAGAGGGCTCCATTATTCCATTGATTCCAGGTAATTTGAGAATGCAAAGTCACTATGGAAGAAAAATCAAAACGCAATCGAACTCATTTCTGGTATTATTGTTTATCTTACTTAAAGTATCTTACCGTATTATTCAGACCAAAGTATTTCCCAAAGCAGTTTTCATATGCTCAATCAGGCAAGCCTTGTCTGTATTCTTATAGTCTAAACATATGCAATTCTTCAGGAAATCTATGATGGGGTGGCATATGAGAAATCAATCCGTCAATCAGTGTGAAATGTAATGTTTTCCAATAATGTAACTGACATCACAAATAAGAGAATATTGGGTATTTTTGGCAGGGTGCCATTAGTCCGGGATTTCTCATTTCTTTTAAAGACTAGAACTGCATTTGGCTTTTTCAGATACGTGTCTGGGACCACTCAGAAGGATGGGTCAGGCCAGGACGAACACTCATTTGATTCCATATTAATGTACATGATTAAAGTTTAATTAATCTGCTTAAAAAGATGACTCTGTGTGTCTTAAACCATTTCTCCTTCAGCTGTATTAAAAGCTACATCTGCATTTTTGAAGGCATTCTGGAGAGGCTGACTGAGGCCTTGAGGAGCTCTTAATTTAGGTGTTTCATACCACTTTTCCTAAATCTGGTACTTTCCCAATATATCAGGATCATGGCTCACAGAATTCTTGATCTGTGTGGCCAATTGGCTGAGACTTCTGGGAGACAGTACCAATATATTTTATTTATTTATTCATTTATTTATTTATTGCATTTTTATGCCGCCCAACTCCCAAGGGACTCTGGGCGGCTTACAACAAAAGTATAAAAACATTAAAACAATATAAATATTTAAAAAACGATTTAAAAAGCCATACGCACCATTCGTGGCCGGATCTCACAGATTGTAACATTGAGATCAGCGGCCCCAGGCCTGCCGGAAAAGCCAGGTCTTCACAGCTTTCCGGAAGGCTAATAGGGTGGGGGTAGTCTGGATCTCAGGAAGTAACTGGTTCCAGAGAGCTGGGACAACCACAGAGAAGGCCCTCCCCCGCGGGCCCGCCAGCCGGCACTGTTTAGCTGACGGGACCTGGAGGAAACCAACTCTGTGGGATCTTACCGGTCGCTGGGAGCTATGTGGTAGAAGGCGGTCTCGAAGATAACCTGGCCCTGAGCCATGCAGGGCTTTAAAGGTAATAACCAACACCTTGAATTGTGCCCGGAGACCAATAGGAACAAGCGGAAAAAACAAAGTGTGTTTGTGTTGTTGTCCTCTCTCTCTCTTTCTCTCTCTCTCTCTCTCTCTCTCTCTCTCTCTCTGTGTGTGTGTGTGTGTGTGTGTGTGTGTTTTGCAAGCCAGATTGAGAAAGAGTACTAGAAACTCTGAAAGAAAAAACTAAAAAGTGAATAAGGCTTCACATAGGGGAATGGCCCCCAGCTGTCTTTATTGACTCTGGTCTTGTTTTGCAGCAGAGTGAACAAATTCATCTAAGAATCTCTCTTTGGATGGTTGTGCTGGGGGTGTGGCAACCCAGAATGGGTTGGGTGGAGCTGGTCCATGTGAGATGTTCGGAGCAGAGCTGGTGCTTATGGCCCTCCATCGTATTCAGGCGTACTTTCTGCATTTTTTGAAGTAATGCCTGAACAGGGCTTTGAGTCCCCAGAGAAACAATTGACTTTTATGTCATTCGGTAGCAGACATGAAATTTGCCTACAGTACTTACTTCAAAAAGTTGTAAGTGCATGTGAATCAAGCTTAAATGCTACCAAAGCAATACTGTACTGTAATGTGAAACCATTATTTTTCTATTAAACTAATTGTCATGTTCCTCTTTCCTGGATAAATTATTGCTCTTAAGCATCAGGTTAATACAGGTAGACCGTTCAAAGTCACAACGGCATTGAAAAAAGTGATTTATGACTGTTTTTCACACTTAGGACCATTGCAGTATCCCTGTGGTCATGTGATCAAAATTCAGATGCTTGGCAACTGACTCATAGTTATGACGGTTGCATGTCCCAGGATCATGTGATCCCCTTTTGCGACCTTCTGACAAGCAAAGTCAATGGGGAAGCCACTCAACAACCGTGTGACTAACTTAACAACTGCAGTGATTCACTTAACAACTATAGCAAGAAAGGTTATAAAATGGGGCAAAATTCATTTAACAACTGTTTCGCTTAGCAATAGAAATTTTGGGCTCAATTGTGGTCATAGGTCAAGGACTACCTGTACTTTGGCTTTTAGGGGGAAGTGGCAACCAATGAAGCAAAGGCTGGAGAACAAAGATTTCCATCTCAATCTTATCCATGAGGTCTGCTGAGAAGTCCAAAATGGTCTTAGTTCTGGGCAGGAGCATCTTTAATGAACCACAATGATGCCAAAATGATGACATGTGCAATGATGTCATGACACAAATGCCAATACATCCTGACATCTGCCATAAGCATATATGCTGAAACATTTATATGGTGATGGTGACACATTCATTTCATTACAGTTTCCACCCTGATTCAGCAGATACTACTAGTAAGCACATCAAGATACCTTGCCTTTGTATTGTGTATTGGTTTTTTATATATTTTTTTCCATATTAAGATTATATGTTACCCTGAAATTGTTGGAGGAAAAAGATTTCTAATGTGTTGGAGAACAATTTGCATATATATATATATATATATATATATATATATATATATATATGTGTGTGTGTGTGTGTGTGTGTGTGTGTTTGTGTATATGTATATATATGTGTATATATATATGTATATATATGTGTATATATATGTGTGTGTGTGTGTGTGTGTGTGTGTGTGTGTATATATATATATATATATATATACACACACACACATATACATACACACACATATATATACACACACACATATGTATGTATGTATGTATGTATGTATGTATGTATGTACCAGTGTGTATGTATGTATGTATGTATGTATGAATGTATGTATGTAGTCCCCGGCGTACAATCACAATTGAGCCCAAAATTTCTGTTGTTAAGTGAGACATTTGTTAGGTGAATTTTGCCCCATTTTATGAGCTTTCTTGCCTCTGTTGTTAAGTGAATCACTGCAGTCAATAAGTTAGTAACCCGGTTGTTAAATGAAACTGGCTTCCCCATTGATTTTGCTTGTCAGGTCACAAAAAGGGATCACATGATCTTGGGACACAGCAACGGTCATAAATATGAACTAGTTGCCAAGCGTCTGAATCTCCTGACCATGGGGTTGCTGGAATGGTCGTAACTGTGAAAAACGGTCATAATACTTTTTTCCCCAATGCCGTTGTAACTTGAACGGTCACTAAACCAACTGTTGTAAGTCGAGGACTACCTGTATTCCTTTAAAATATTCTGCAGCTCTAGACACCATTCCTTTTGGTTGGGCCATGGACCCAAGTGATCAGGATGAAGATTACGTTGAGTTTTTGAAGGAGAAAATACAGCATCATCAAATAGGCTGAGCATACTATATAGTCTTACGGTCTACTGTATCAAGAGTCTCAAATGGTAGACATTAACTGTGGCTCTCCAACTGGACGGAAGCAAAGGGTGGTATTACTTAAGTCAATAACTGAGCTGACCCTGGGAGAAAACAGAGACTGATTAAGAACTTCCTGACTGACCAGGCAGCGCAAGTTGCACACATTACACATCTGAAGTTTTTGTGGTCACCTGGTTGTGACTAAAAAGTCCGCTCTAGTCCGAGCAGATGGCGACGCAGATGGATGCCGTCAAATCCTATGACCCTGCAAACACAAAGGTTTGTTTTTCAGCGACTGATCTTTCTAGACCACGTCTGCTCTTAATCATATCTCGGTGTACCCGGCTGACTATTTTGGTGTCTTCAGTCAGAAACGGCCTGAATGATTACTCTCAGGAATTTCCTGCTTCCCATTAAGGCATATCCTGGTGGATCAGAGTTTGATGACCTTGGATCTTTTAGCTTGATTGCAAGCAGGCCTCATTATGCTACAGCCTGATCCTCCAGCTTGGATAAGTTCGCTTGTTATGAGCCTTCATTGTTGCATACAGTAGTACAAATGTACAACTAGCTAGTTGTAGAGGCTTGGCTAATTATGGGAGCAACAGTTTGCAAGTCAAACAATATGCTTGTCGTGATCTGGTTGGCAGTAACCACTTCCCTACCATCATCCCTCTAGGTTTAAGATATCAGAAGTGCTGGTTCAGCAGCATCGCCAAGCATGGACACTATGGGTTGGGCCAGGGGTGGGTTCTAACTTACCTTGCCGCTGGTTCGCTTCCTCCTGCGCGCGTGGCTGCACGCGCATTGCGTGTGCCACATGGGCATGCCGTGTGGGGGCGCACACGCTTTGCACGTGCGGGTGCGCACGCACAGTGCCGAAAACTCGGCTTCTGCGCATGCACAGAAGCAAAACAAGCAAAAAATTCCCAAAAAAGAGCCAAAAACAAGATGGCAGCGCTTGCGCAGTGCCGAAAACTCGGCTTCTGCGCATGCGCAGAAGCAAAAACCAGCAAAAAAAATCCCAAAAAAATTATTTTTTTCCCCCCAAAAAAATTCCCCCCCAAAAAAGATGGCGGCATCCACGGACCGGCACCGACAGAAACCATGACATCACCACCGGTTTACTACCGCGAACCGGGAGGAACCCACCTCTGGGTTGGGCGGGTAAAATGAGCTTGGGTTCTCCAGTTTATTGAACTTCAGCTTGCCATGTTCAAAGCATGTGTTATTAAAGCGCAGTAAAGATAGGCTGATTGCTTTTGCAGACTGTGCAACTTAATGAGACCAGCAAGTTGGAAAGACCTTGTGATAACACCTTTGTCTTCACACCTAGGATCATTGCTTCCTTTATCTCCATTACATCAGTGCAAAAACATTTGGGTCATATTAAACCATTCTTTTGTGAGTGACTGCTAGCTATATGTAACTATCACTTCCTGCATTTACTTTTACCATTCCCTGTCCTACTTATTCACATGTGTGTTCATGCTTCTACCTTGTGATAATAGTTCATACATCTAATGAAGTCGGCTATAAACCATGAAAATCTATACAGCGTTGTATTTCTTCCCTTTTCTTTAAAACATGCCCTACTGTTGTTTTTGCTTCCTAACAGTCTGATAAAGCTGTTTTTGAGGAAAAAACATATAGTGTTGGCGTATTTTTCCTCTGCTTATTATAAAATTTTCTGTGCTGGCCTCTTCAGTCTTCTATTATACTAGAAAACAATATTAATAGCTAACCAGGATTGTTTTAGGTATATTCATTTTTTTAATTGTGGATGCTACTTTTTGACTTCTTAAATGGAAGAATATAAAAATAGTCCAAAACAAATAAAAACTGCTGTGAAGTGAGGAATCATATCTTCTTGATTATTTGTAGCTGCTAAGAATTGTATCATCAGCATAATAGCCAATATTGCTAGCAGTCACTATTACGATATGATAATATGTGGTCTTGTATTTCTAATGTTTTATGTGTTCTATCATCATCATCATTCTAAAAATTGTCTATCCATTGCAGGATGAAGGCCTCGTCCACATGTTTCCAACCATTACTGTCCTGAGCTTTCTTTTCCCAATTGGGCCCACAATACTAGCTGATGTCATCGCTCCATCTTGTTTTAGGTCTCTTTCGTGATTGCTTTTTATCAAGTGGGATCTGTTACAGGTGTTATATCTACCTTATATGCAGCACTATCATTCTTCTCTATTGTAGTTGTTTCCTGTATCACATTGCCACTCTAGGTTTCATCTCTATTGTTCCTGTGATGCATTTCCTATTCCTCTTGTATTACTCACTCTCTAGTAAAATAGTTTCTGCATAGTGATGGCTTGTAGTGTGCTTACTTACTCTACATGAAATAGGATCCATTCTATGCCTGCCTTGCCTGTCCACCTGCCATCAGTTCTTCTTGTTATGTGCCCATTTCCCATTTCCATTTCAATTCTTTTACTTTCTTGATGATATCATATACTTATATTTGTTTTCTAATCCATGTGCAGATTTTTCTATCTTGTCTTTATTATTTATGAAATCTAGATAATTGGAATGACATTTACACCACAAAGAGAATTTTGTAGTATGAGACTCCTGTCTATTTTTCTAATCAAACACTATATTCCATATAGATCAAGGCTATGCAAATCTGGGCAACCATTAGATGTTAATAAAGAGATTTTAAAATTCCACTTCTTTACTGCAATCTAGTGATCATCTGGATGGTTGCAGTCCATTCATGGTTGCCTTATCCTATAATTCATCAAGATGTTCCCTACAGACTATGATATTCTTGATAGTATTTTGAAGTTACACCTGGCATATGAGAATCCCTGCTCTGCTTTTTGCCATCTTGAATGCTACTGAAAATCTCTCTTTCCCCACCCTATCAGTTGTTTACATAAATTTCCATATAATTATGATTAATAAAAAGTATTCTTTACCTGTGGATTGGTTTAGATAGGTAATAAATAGATGATATATGGTTTACTACTGCAATTGCTTTTGATGCAGTGTTGTCATAATTAAACCATTTTAAAAAAATATTTTGTTGATACATTTCTTGAAATTTAGAGAAAGAAGGATCCCTATCTATTCCCATCAGAATAGTGAGGATTCAGTATTCTTTTTCTTTATTGTATGAATTGTTTACCACAAAAGAGGTGGACTTCTGAATTACATGAATAAACTAAGGGCATCATTTAGAATACTGGTGCCCAGTATTAGAATGACTGAAAATGAATACACTGCAATTAAAAAACAAACAACAATGATTGATCCAATCTGGATTGGTCACCGAGACCAGGTTTAGTCTTCTGAGCTTTTGGACCCATTGGGCTCCAGCACAACTCCAAAAGTTTAGAAGACTCTGGTCCTGGTGACCAACCCACATTGGATCCTGCAACATTATCCTGGGACACATATATTTGCCTTCATTCATAACAATGATTGAATCCTGTAAAACTGCAGTAATGTGAAGACATTTTAACAACTAAAGTTCCTCTATATAGGTTCTTATCCTTCATATCAAATAGTATGAAGAACTGGTCTACATCAGAGGCTTGAATGACTAAATTGTTCTTGCATAATGATATTAGTTTATTATTTCAAAACTTAATGAATCCAGCCTCTCTTGCCTAAAAGACATACCTATTCACTGACAGCTTCGGGTTAATCCATTGAAGTCCACCACAAATGTACTTGGTGGCTTGCAGACAAAACTATAGACTCCTATGAAAACCATGATGCTTACAAGGGAGGCAGTCTTTGTATTGCAAATGTTACTGCAAAATAAAATAATTTCAATTGATGAAAAATTAATGGTTGAACTAGTCTTCCTATCCACATCTTTTAGACTATAACTAATGAGTCGATCCATTATGGCCAGCTAGACACTTCCACCAAAAAGTTAAGCTGCCCATACCAGCCCCTCCCTCTTCCTTTTCAACCTCTCAATCCACATCTTATTGTTGACTGCTAGCTCCTTCTTAAGACGTTTGTGGAATTCAGCAGGAAAGGACTTCCTACAAAGACTCATGGACACACAAAGGACTTTTTTTTTTTAATTCAAAGGTATGGATGAGAGGCAGAGCACATTTTTATCCATGAAGAACCAGAAAAGGTGGGAGATCAATGGAAGAAGAGACAAGGCCTTGCTGGTGTACTTTACTGAAGATATCCATATTATCAAGGAGAGCAGCAAAATTCTCTGGAAAAACCCAAACAATTAGAGGTAGTCAACTTGTAGCCCCAAGAGTGGGTATGCTCCTTTGTCTTTTCATGCCCATCAGAGCTGGAGTGCTGGCCAGTTTGTTGTGGCCAGTTCCTAACCTATAGTCACATTCTAGAGGAGACAACGCCAAAGGAGCTGATGACATCTATTCAGTCTTTGAACACTATTTCTCTAACTTCAGAAAATCACACAAAATACAGACAGGGATAAATATCAAGCATTGTATGATTTAAATTTTAGAAACCATTCCCCCCCCCCCCCATGGTAACAGGAAAAAAATCAAGTTCTGTCCAAATTCCCTTATTAACTGGAAACTAGCAGTGATGGTCTTTCTGATTTGGGGCCTTTGTCCCTTCACTTCTAAAGATGAGAGAAAGATCAAAGCAGCTGTCATTCAGTGCTTCCTACCCATTAATGAAAAAGACAGAAACCATTAATCCATATATCAGGAGACTGAGAAAAAGACAAGCCATCTAGCTGCCCCAAAGATGATGCTCTGTGTATGGTTGTGTGCGTGTGACATGCAGTTGGATATATGAACTGAATCAGTTTCTGAACACTTTCTTGTGCCTAAGTCTTCCTTTCTTTACCCTAGGACAGCAAGTGTGACTGGCTGGAAAGAGTAGGCACTTTTATTGTCCTCTCAGAGAATAAAGTGGGATAATAAATAGAGCTGTAGGACCAATGAAAGAAAGTCTTTTTAAATTTTATAAATTTACACTAGAGTTATTCCTAAGGAGGAGGATGGGAACCAAACCACATCAAGTTGGCCTTGCTTCCTTACCTATGATCTATCTGTCTGTGGCCCCAATAAATTCAACCCCGGGGTCTCATTTAGACTGATTTATAGTGGGGTTTAGCAGGGCTTATTTAGCAATAGCAATTAGACTTATATACCTTCATAGTGCTTTACAGCCCTCTCTAAGCGGTTTACAGAGTTAGCATATTGCCCCCAACAATCTGGGTCCTCATTTTACCCACCTCAGAAGGATGGAAGGCTGAGTCAACCTTGAGCCGGTGAGATTTGAACCGCCAAACTGCAGCTAGCAGTCAGCTGAAGTAGCCTGCAGTGCTGCACTCTAACCACTGCGCCACCTCGGCTCAGTATTATTTCTAGGGGGGACTGGTTCTTTTCACTGTGAATCAGAGACACCACTTCCTGCTCTGGTAGCAGAATGTTTTGGTGGCCTATCAGGTCATCCATAGGCAGATGGAAGAAAAATAATATCTTGGATGAAGGTTTGCATGAAAAGGAGCAGTAACAGGTGTCAGTAAAAAAATAGAAGCCATTTTGTAGTATAGAAGAGGTGGGATGAAATTTAGCACTTTAATACTCACATGAACATTTGTCCAGTTGGTCTGGTGGAGAGAGTTGCAACAGTTTTGACCATCCTTGTCTCACTAAGCCAGGGGTGAAATTCAAAATTTTCCCCTACCGGTTCTGTGGGTGTGGCTTGGTGGGCGTGGCAGGAGAAGGATACTGCAAAATCCCCATTCCCTCCCCACTCCTGGGGGAAGGATATTGCAAAATCTCCATTCCCACCCCACTCTGGGGCCAGCTAGAGGTGGTATTTGCCGGTTCTCCGAACTACTCAAAATTTCCGCTACCGGTTCTCCAGAACCTGTCAGAACCTGCTGAATATCACCCCTGCACTAAGCCTTTATGTTAAAACTTTGAGAGTCTTGGTTAAGTAGACTTAACCAAGACTCTCAAATCTACCAATTTCACCACATTTATATGGCTGTGAACCATTTAATACTACAGAGTCCAAACAAGTACTTTGAATTGGCTCCAGAAACAACCTGGTAACTATAGCAATGTAGGTATTTTTAAGGAGAGATTTAATACAATGTGGCCTAACTCCCAGGAAAAAAACTGCAGATGGATTAAAGTTCGCTTGTAATTTCCAATTTCAAAGGCAGGTGACTATAAAAATGCATGAAAATGGTTAATCCCAGGGGGGAAATGATTTAGGTGCCAATAATAGCAGGCTGTTGTAATCATAAGAGGATGAAATTCCCCAAGCTTGAAATCCAAGTTTGGGATTACTGTCAACGGCAACGGTTTATGTTGAACTGAAAGGAAATTCATCAAAGTCAATTGGGGCCATGGTGGCATGTTAATAAATAGAAATGGGGTACAATAGTGATCCTCATTCGTTTCATGATCTGCTCTTATCATTGATTTTGTAAGTGGGTTTGAGCTTTATAGTATCTCTGCACAATGTGCCCATTTTTCATCTTAATTTTAATGCCATTGAAGGATATTAGGTTAGTGGCAAGGACTTATTGTTGTAACAACTGCTTGAAATTATTTTTCAGGTCTTTATTTCACTTTGTTAAATATTGTGACATTTAATAATTTTATAACTCTCTTGGTGTCTCGAGAAAACGTATGATAGCAAGCGGAAATCAACTACTTTTAAGCAATGGTGGGATTCAAATTTTTTTACTACCGGTTCTGTGGGCGTGGCTTGGTAGGCGTGGCGTGGCTTGATGGGCGTGGCTTGGTGGGCATGGCAGGGGAAGGATACTGTAAAATCCCCATTTCCTCCCGATCAGCTGGGACTCGGGAGGCAGAGAATAGATGGGGGTGGGGCCAGTCAGAGGTGGTATTTACCGGTTCTCCGAACTACTCAAAATTTCCGCTACCGGTTCTCCAGAACTGGTCAGAACCTGCTGAAACCCACCTCTGCTTTTAAAGCATTTTAAAGACGTTCATAATAAAAGGTAGAAACAGAAGGTAAGTTCTCTAACATGGGGCAGGGTTGGTTAAAGACAAATAAAGCTTGTGCACCTCTTACAAGCTTTCCTGAACACTGGCTGCTGAAAAATGAACAAGGAAGTATTACATCAGTTCTCAAAACAAAGGGAGTACTAAGACTTCTGTAGTGGAAGCTGAGTAGCGCTGACCGGTATCTTACATGTGTATGCTTTGTCTGTGGGATGCCAGGATGGGGAGATTCCACAAGGAAGAGATGGGGCGTTGGTCTTACCTGATACGCCTCTTCTCAACAGGAGGAGCCATCATTCAGGATGGGTTGTCCTCGTCCACTCAGAATGAGGACCAAGTCTGTATTTTTTTGCTGGGTCCGCCTCCTATGACCCAGATCCGGCGAGAACGAAGAACAGACTTGACGTGGACCAAAATTAAAACAGTCAATGGAAATGGAGCTCCCCTCCTGGAACCGCCAAAAAACGGAGAAGGCAGAAACAGGCCGGCAGAAAAGGAACCTGGCTACTCCAAAGTCAACCGGGCTAAAGATCCGCAACAAGCCCAAAGGGAAACTTGGACTTAAACAGGGCGGGACTGAATGATGGCTCCTCCTGTTGAGAAGAGGCGTATCAGGTAAGACCAACGCCCCTTCTCCAACGTGGGAGGAGCCATCATTCAGGATGGGACCTACCAAAGCCAGATAGTCCCTAGGGTGGGCCAGTCCAAGTTCCAATTACCGAGACTCCTCCAACACTTGCTGAAGAACTCTCCGGCCGAAGGCCGCGTCAGTCGATGCAAACTTGTCAATTTTATAGTGTCGGATGAAGGGCGAGGGAGAAGTCCAGGTGGCTGCACGACACACCTCCGCCAAGGGGGCTTGCGTCGCCCAGGTGGCCGACGTCGCCGCACTCCGAGTCGAGTGTGCCGTAATCCCCTGGGGTCTCGTCAGGCCAGACAGCTCATAGGCCTTAGCGATGGTGCCCCGAATCCAGCGCCCGAGGGCCATAGCGGACACCTTCCGGCCTAGATCTTGAGGTAGAAAGGCCACGAAAAGGGCCTCCGTTCTGCGAAATCCGCGGGTACGGTCAATATAAATGCGAACCGCCTGACGAACGTCTAGGGTGTGCCATACCCTCTCAGATGGGTGTGACGGATTCGAACAGATACTGGGTAGAACTAAGTCCTGAGCCCGATGAAAAACAGAATTCACTTTGGGAACAAAAGAGGGGTCCAAACGAAGGACAACACGGTCCAAGTGAAAAATACACAAGTCCTTACGGATAGACAGCGCCGAAAGTTCGGAAATCCTGCGAGCCGAGGTGATGGCAACAAGGAAAGCCACCTTGAACGACAGGTAGCGCAGGGTAGTGGAACGAAGAGGCTCGTAGGGCGCTCCTGTCAGAGATTGCAACACCCTGGGGAGATCCCAAGTGGGATAACGGTGTATGACGGGAGGCCGGATGTTAGACACACCCCTCAAAAAGCGACGTACCGTCGGAAACTGACCCAGCGATTCCACCTCAGCACAAGAAAGGACTGACGACAAGGCCGCAACCTGGCGGCGAAGAGTATTGGGAGATAGACCCATGTCCAAGCCCCGCTGGAGGAACTTCAGTACCTTGGGCAGTGGGATATTGATGGGCGAAAGGCCCTCCGAGGCACACCAGGAACAGAAGGACTTCCAGGTGGAGGCATAAATGCGTTCGGTGGAAGGGCGTCGCGAAGCCTGGATCGTCAGGATTACGTTTGGGTCATAATCTTGTTGCCTCAAAGCGCCCCACTCAACCGCCAAGCGGTCAGGCGGAGCCACCCGGGATCCGGATGTAGCAGGGGACCCTGGGTGAGAAACGCCTCCGTGATGGGAACAGTCCAAGGTGATTCCATGGACAGGGACATCAGGTCCGCGAACCATGGCCTCCGCGGCCAATAAGGTGCAAGGAGGACGACCTCCGCCCGATGTTCCAGGACCTTCCTGATGACCTGAGGCAAGATCGCTAGAGGCGGGAAGGCGTAGAGAAGCCCCGCAGGCCACTGGAGTCAGAGTGCATCCACCCCTTCCACCCCCGGGGAGGGGAACCGGGAGAAGAACCTTGGGAGCTGCGAGTTCTCCGATGTGGCAAACAGGTCCAGTTGCAGAAGGCCGAAACGGCTCACTATGGACCGAAAGGTGGCAGGGTTCAGTCGCCACTCTGCGTGATCCACCTCCGCACGGCTCAGCCAATCCGCCTGGGTATTGGAAACCCCGGAGATGTGGTCCGCAGCCAGGGAAAGTAGGTGGCGTTCCGCCCACAGGCCGAGCCTGAGGGCCTCCCGCATGAGAGACCGTGACCGGGTGCCCCCCTGTCTGTTGACGTGGGCCTTGGTCGTCATATTGTCCTTGAGGACGAGGACATGGCGACCGGCCAAGGATGTCCTGAAGTGTCTGAGGGCCAGATAAACTGCCCGAAGCTCCAGCCAGTTGATGGAGGCCTCCGACTCCCTGCGAGACCACCGACCTTGAGCCAGTTGACCGTCTGAGTGAGCACCCCAGCCGAAGAGGCTGGCGTCCATCGTGACGACCACCCTGGACGGTTCTCGAAAAAGGCACCCCCTGTCCAAGGCCGCGGATCGCCACCATGAGAGGGACTGAAGGACATCTGGAGGGATCAGGACCTGGGCCCGAGAAGTGCCATGGCCAGCCTTCTGGAAAGGTAAAAGGAACCATTGAAGACTCCTAGAGTGTAGACGCGCCCAAGGGACGACGGAAATGCAGGAAATCATCTTCCCCAGGAGAGTGGACAGAAGGGCCAGAGAAGCCCAGCGATCCCGCTGTATCTGGGATACCAACTGAACAATGCTGTCCCGCCTCTCCTGAGAGAGGAAGACCCTACACTCCAGGGTGTCAACAATGGTGCCCAGGTGGGGCAGGGTTGTGGAAGGGGTAAGATGGCTCTTCTCCAAGTTGATGGAGAAACCATGCTGCTCCAGCGTGGAAATAGCTACCTGGAGATGGCGCCTCGCCAGATGTTCGGAGGGCGCCTGGACTAGGATATCATCCAGGTAGCACTGGAGCCGCACGGGGACTATCCGAAGGTGGGCGGCGACTGTGGCTAGGATCTTGGTAAAGACCCTAGGAGCCGAGGAGAGGCCAAAGGGAAGTGCCCGATACTGGAAGTGCCTACCTGCATAGCAGAACCGGAGGTACTGCTGATATTCCTGACAAATTGGGATATGCAGGTAGGCCTCAGTCAAATCAAGGGAAGCTAAAAAATCACCCTTCCTGATACCCCCCAGGATAGACTGCAGGGAGTGCATCTTGAACCGCCTGTACTTAATGTAGCGGTTCAGGCGCTTGAGGTCCAGAATCGCCCTGTATCCCCCCGAGGATTTGGGGACCACAAAGAGAATGGAGTAGTGTCCCTGGCCCCGCTGGTCCAAAGGAACCCACTGGATGGCCGAGATGTCTAGAAGGTGTTGAACAGCTTCGTCCATCAAAGCCCTCCTTGAGGGCACACTGGAAACGGGACACACCACGAAAAACCTCGGGGGGATAGAGAGAAACTCTAGCCGCAGGCCAGAGGAAATAGACTCCAAGACCCACCTATCCAGGGTCGTGCACTCCCAAGCAGAGGAGAAAAGGGACAACCGGCCCCCAATAGGAGGGCTGGTCAGAGACTCAACGGGGGCGTTTGAAGGAGTGACCTCCACCTCCCCCCCTATAGGGGCGTTTGAACTGCCTCCCCCTCCCGGACCTGTCGGACGGCTGGCGCTGTCCAAATCCGGACTGACCTGAGGCCCGAGGGAAGCTGAAGGCCCGGTCCACAGCCCGAAAGGGCCGCCTAGGGTATGGAGAGGAACGAAAATTGCCCCTCCTAGAGAGGGAAGGCAAAATTTTCCTCTTGTCCCTCGTTTCG
>QLTV01000214.1:529886-550094 GCA_003457575.1 Thermophis baileyi
GATGTTAGATCAGTGTTTCTCAACCTTGGTAGCTTGAAGATGTGTGGATTGCAGCTCCCAGAATTTCCCAGCAAATCCCAGAATTCTGGGACTATTAAAGGAATAATAGTTGGAAATTGTGCAAATTGGCAGGTAGAAAAAGGATCTAGAAATAAGAATACGCACAGGTGAAATTGGGGCCTGCATTTGTAGTGCTGTTGATTACCAAAATAAATGTCCCTTCTAGCAACTTCTACTGCTCCCACAGGCAAGTTCTAAATGCAGTGTTTGTTGTGCTGTATGACTGCATTTTGAGAAACCGCAATCTTTTGTATTTTGTATATCCATTCCTTATTCTTTTCTTTCCCCCCTTCTCCCTCTCTCTTGAGTCCATCCCACTTCTTTTCTTACACCCCATCCAATTGTACAGTTACCACTGCATGTACATCTTTAAAAACAAATACAAAAAGACTGACCAAAATAAAAAAGGATATTCTTGATGGGGTCACAATTCCTCTCAAGTGTCAGATTTGCAATTGGTTGGTGTTGTTGGATTCATCCCTTGGCTGAATTTTCCCTAGCTTAAGTAGCTCTTTTAAACAGAACTTTTAAACTGTCTCGGACGTTGACACTTTGCCACAATCGAGAAGATTGTATTATTTCCTACAACTGGGGCATGGCCATAGGGTCCTCCTTTATTACTTTCTTTGATACTGGGTGAAAGTCATTTTTATCGTTCTGACTATTGCATAGATTTTTTGGGGTCATTTTTATTCTGGTTGCTTCGTTTATGTATTGATTAAATTTATATGCTACCCAGCTCACTATCAAGTAACTCTGAGAGGTTTGCAACATCATAAAAGCACACTATAAAAATATGAGAACATTAACATTAAAACATTCAGCGCAAAAATTAAAACACTAAAAACAAAAGCGAGATAAATGGGGTAGGGTTATGGGTAGGAGTGAAGTTAGAGTTCTTTATTTTTATTATTGAAACTACTGCTTATTTATTTGTGATATGAATTTAATATCTAATTTTTATGATAGAACTTTGATTCTGTACTATCATTCCTGTAATGGATGTTGTTGCAGAAAAAGAAGAATGGAATTTGTTTTAAAAAAAAAGTCGGGGGAAGCACCAACAAAGACTCAAGGATGAGACAGTAACATTGGATGTGTTCTTGGAAGCCAATATCTGCATCATAATTCCTTTCTTCATTTCAGTTCATGGGATCTGATCCAAAAAAGAAAAAAAAAAGGTAATTCAAGGACTTTGCTGCTTGATTGGCTGCTTATTAGCTGATAAGCAACCATAAAGTCTTTAGTTTTGTGGGTAAATGTGTTATTTTATCTGATCTTTCTTGTCATAACACTATGAAGATGATCAGCAAAAAGCTATGTAAGGATATGCTTGTATGTCAAGAAGAATTTCAGAACTCGAATCCATTTAGAAAATAAATACCTTTTTAATCAAGTATCAAACCACTGGTATCTGGTCTGTTGCTCCTATGCATAAAGGAGGGTCATGGAATAATAACTGACCTACAGCGTTTCTCACTTACTTAAAACTGAGCCATTTGTAAATAATTTGGAATTTCATAATGCAATCCTAAAAAAATAATTTTTATGAGACATTCCCATGAATTGAATGGGCCTTACTTACTTTGGACTAAATACAGCAAACCTTGTCTAGAAAGAGGCATTATGTTCTCTCATGAGAAGGTTTCTTCTCGGCAAGCACACGTAGTCATGTGCCTTATTTCTGAATTATAGCTGTCTTGTTTAAGAAGAATGCTGTTCTGAAAATTTCTGGCATTGACAAACATACATTGTCATCTACTCCTAACTAGAAGGGAATCTCCATATTGTTTCTTCCCAGTGTCCTTTTTCTGCATTTGGTATACAATGCCCAAAGTGAGAAATGTCCTCAGACAAACAATTCTTGCACAGTCTCTAATGCTCAAGATGAAAAATTACCTCTACAATAATAACATAAACTGAGGACATTGTTTGGGTCTTCTCTTATGTCATTTTTCATCCCTTTTCCCAGTCCAAGCTGTAGAATTCCTTATGAGTTTTCTCTTTTTCATTCATTCTTCTTTTTTTCCCCCATCCCCTTTCTCTTCTACCCTCCTCAAGAATCTCCTCGGGATATTTTTCTCTGTCGAAAGCTGTTTCTGTTTTCATTGGTGGTGTCAGGTTAAGCCCTGGCCTTTTACCTAAGCATTTATTGATGGATTATTTCCTGCTATATTTCATAAGGTACAGTTCTGCAGCTTTATTTGTTCTTAAGGGGCAAAACATGACTTTGCTAATTTAAAACAAATGGTAGCCCTGGTAACCTGCTCCATGATTGCCTAGAAAATTCTTATATGTGGGAATATGAGCTGATTCTTCCAAATCATACTGACTAGATTGGTCCAGTATGCTTCAGCCTGATGACTAAATTAACCCATTTTCTTGATTTGTACAATGCTTTAAATAATAAATGAATTTTATAGGCTGTGTTGATGCAACTCTTTCAGCTATGAAAAAACTAACTAAGCTTAATACCAACTAAGAAAGATATATTGTACATACAAATCTACCAGGTTCTCATCTGATCTTGTTAAGCAGGCTTTGATGCCATTATTACCTGAAGGCAGACTGAGGCTTTAGGAAGTTAGACTTTCTTTGGGTTGTTGTTGTTGTTGCTGCCGTTGTGTAGCAGCAATGCTTCTTGCTCTGTTGTTGAGCCGAAGGGTTGTAATAACTGAGGCGACACCGTGCATGCTCTATAACACAACCTTTATTAACTGTAACTCACTAACAACCTATAGAACGATCTGAGGTAACACTGTTTGACAGCTCCCTTTTATAGTCGGCTGTCAAACGGCCTGGCCAATCATGGCCGTGCTTTGTTCCCGCTTGTAAAGCGGCCACTAGTGGCCGACCGGAACATTACACCCCTTTCCTCCAAGTTGGCGCAAGCGTACTCTTGTAAATAGGCTGGACGGCGTCGGATCCGTCCGGATCTCCGAGGCTCCACCGGACTCTCATCAGCGAGTGGAGTGGAGGATGGCGAGGTTGAGGCCGGTCACCTCCCTTCCGCTTCTGTCATCGGACTTCCCTCCCGGGCTGACTTCGTAGATTCAGGTAAGTCCGACTGGGGCGTCTCGTTGAGGGGTTTGTCTATCGGCATAGGCTGTAAGCTCCGACCTGGATTCCCTAAAACCCGTTCGGGGGCGTTGGGTGGACTCTGATCCTGTTTGGGGTTTGTGGCTGCGGTCCACCTAGCCCTCAGCTGATCAATGTGGCGTCGCCACACGCGACCGTCCTCTAACGAAACTCTGTAAGAGCAAGGGCCGCCCACACCCACAATCGTGCCCAGTAGCCACAAGGGGTGACCCTGGAAATTCCTAGCATAAACCTGGGTGCCTATATCATAGGAGCGGGATGGGCGAGCTGAATCAAGGGGTTTCTCGGGGACGAACAGGGGGTGTAATCTGTCAAGAGTAATTCTCAGACGCCTACCCATCAGCAACTCAGCTGGACTCTTGTTGGTAGTTACACAAGGCGTCGTGTGCTGCATTAACAGCAATTCCCCCAACTTCGCCTGCCAATCTCCGGGGCCTAACTTGCTCAGGGTCTCCTTGGTCGTGCGCACCATGCGTTCAGCCATTCCATTACTGGCCGGATGCCAGGGTGCGGTCAGGCCATGCCTGATTCCCAAACTGGCCAAAAAAACTCTCAAATACTGCTGACGTTAGCTGTGGGCCATTATCCAAGATCAGTAGATCCGGTAGCCCGTGGGTGGCGAATAATGCCATAAGGCATCGGATAACAGCTTCCGAAGTGGTGGAATGCATTAACCGCACCTCCAACCACTTGGAGAACACGTCAACCACCACTAAGAACATGTGCCCTTGCACCGGGCCGGCAAAATCAACATGTATGCGTGACCATGGTCCCGCTGGGGATTCCCACTCCCGGGGTGGGGACTTCGGAGGTGCTGCCCTAGAGTCTTGACAAGGATTGCAAGAAGACACCCATCCCTCAATGTCTTTGTCTACCCCCGGCCATCACACGTAGCTATGGGCCAGCGCTTTCATGCAACGTTTCCATCACTGGCCTGCGTAATGAGGGAGGGATGACCACCTTATCCCCCCCAGAGCAAGCAATCCCGCAGAACGGAGAGTTCCAATTGGCGAGTCTTAAAGGGAAGGAACTCCTGGTGAACCCTATCAGTAGGCCACCCTCTAAGGACCCATGACATTACCCTGGACAACACCTGATCTTGTGCAGCCGCACGAGCAATGTTGAGTGCAGTAATAGGAAGCTGGAGGTCAGAGACTGCGAGGACAGATGCCGCGGGGGCAGGGTCCTCAAGGGCTATTGGCAGGGGACAGCGGCTCAATTCGCAGACGGTTTGTTTGCTGCTTGTCTGAGCTGCCACGGAGGGGGCTTTCCCGATCGACAAACTCTGGCAATGTGGCCCCGCCGGCCGCAACGGTGGTAGATGGCATCTTTAAAGGTACACTGCGCCCTGAGGTGAGAGCCCCCATAACCCATGCAGGGAGTTTGCGCGGCCGCGCAACTCCGAGGCCCGCCAATCTTCTGGCCCTCATTGAGGTGGCAAACCTCATCTTCAATGTCAATCTCACTTTGAAGGGCGTCGAGTATGGGGTCTATTGCATTGGTTTGCCTCGTTAAGGAAGGCCTTTGGGACACATCCATCTCGGCCAGAGATTGGGATGACATTTCCGTGGCACGGGCCTCGTCTAGAGCAACCTGAAAGGTGAGGCCGTGCATAGCTAGGAGTCGGCGTTTGAGGCGGCTATCTCTTACTCCAAATACTAAGCGATCCAAGAGATAATCTTCTAAGTTGTAAAACTTGCAATAGAGTGCGGCTTTCCTCAGAGCCGCAATGAACTGATTTATTGATTCCCCCTCCCCCTGGTTTCTATGGTAGAAGACATAACGCCTCGCACATCATGAGGGAGAAGGGGCGTAGTGGTCTTTAAGTTTGGCCAACATAGCCTCCCAGGAAACAGTATGGATGGACTGAGGAGCGAACAGTGCTCTTGCTGTCTCAAACATCTCAGTCCCGCAAAATCCTAAGAAGTAGGCACGTTTCCTATCCCCCGATAGCTCCGTATATGCATTGGCTATGAGGAAACATTCAAACCTGGCCACGTAGGACTCCCACGTCTCACCAGGTGGGTTAAATGGCGCGAAAGTATGCTGAGTCACCATCCTGTTCGCATCTCTTCCCCAGTGACAGTTCTGGCTACTACCGCTTTTTCCCCCTTTTTTTTCCGCCTCAGTTATGCGATCCCATCCTCGTCGCCAGTGCTCTGTTGTTGAGCCGAAGGGTTGTAATAACTGAGGCGACAACCTTTATTAATTGTAACTCACTAACAACCTATAGAACGATCTGAGGTAACACTGTTTGACAGCTCCCTTTTATAGTCGGCTGTCAAACGGCCTGGCCAATCACGGCCGTGCTTTGTTCCCGCTTGTAAAGCGGCCACTAGTGGCCGACCGGAACATTACACTTCTGAATAAGAAATGACATTTCATTGACTGCTAATTTGAGCTCTGTATAAATGTTTGGCAAGCAACCAGGGCAACGACGGCTGGAAAGTGACAGCAGTCCTTTCCAAAGACTCAGCTTTTTGCCTTTGTGAAAAATAAATTGTTTATTTGAATGCTTTGCATTCTACCTCTATAAGCAGAGGAAGCTTTACTTCTTTTTGGGCTCTTTAAGAAACCACAGCTTTGATAGAAGTATCCGGTCCCTTTGCAGCTGCTCGAGATTGTGTGTGTATGTATGTATGTATGTATGTATGTATGTATGTATGTATGTATGTATGTATCTATCTATCTATCTATCTATCTATCTATCTATCTATCTATCTATCTATCTATCTATCTATCTACCTACCTACCTACCTACCTACCTATCTTCTGCCTTTATTATTTTTACCAATAAGTCAAGGTGGCAAACATACCCACCTTCCTCCTCCTATTTTCCCCACAACAAGGTGAATTGGGCCAGTGGTGGGTTGCTCCCAGTTCGGCCCGGTTCAGCGAACCGGTAGCAGCGGCGGGAGGCTCCGCCCACCCACCCGGGACGCTTCTGCGCATGCGCAGAAGCATCGCACGCGAACCAGTAGCGACGGGATTTAGAACCCACTACTGAATTGGGCTGAGAGAGAATGACTGGCCCAAACATACCCAGCTGGCTTTCATGGCTAAGGCAGGACTAGAATTCATGGTCTCCCGCTTTCTAGCCTTAACCTCTGGACCAAACTGGCTCTCATCATCTTGTTTCCCATCCATTTTGTTTCTTTTGGAAGGTGGATCTCCTCATCATCTGTGCAGCAGGGCAGCACGAACCAAAGCCCATGCAACCTGATCCCCATAGCAAAGCTAAGCCCACTCCCCACCCAGTTCCTTAGAACATCTTCATAGCATCACCCAGCCATCACTGAAAAGATGGAAAACTTCTCATTCCTCTTATTTGGGCACAATTACAGTTGGGCAACTCTCAAAGATGCTTTAAATCACCAGCAAGGAAAGGATCAAAACTTGGTCCCATAGAAGCTATTGACTCATGAGGGAGGCTCATCTGAATATAGGTAATCTTCAACCTACAACAGTTTAGTGACCATTCGAAGTTACAATGGCACTGAAAAAAGTGACTTATGACTGTTTTTCACACTTACGACCTTTACTGCATACCCTTGGTCACGTGATCAAAATTCAAATGCTTGGCAACTGACTCATTTTTATGATGGTTGAAATGTTCCAGGGCCATGTGATCACCTTTTGCGACCTTCTAACAACAAAGTCAATGGGGAAACCACATTCAGTTAACAACTGTATAAGAAATTTGGAGAAAAATGCTACTCTGAGCAAAAAACTGTTTGCCAGTTTTTATAAAGTTGGGGTAGCCCTTTGGATATTACCCAAGTACAACAACATTACCCCTCACAATTGATAGTTACAAACTGTTGAGCTGTTGAGAATTGCAGTTCAGTACAACAAGGCAAGCAACAGTCTCGATAATGAATGTAAGGGATTATTGTTCTTAAGGAGATTGGATGCAATCTCCTTCGGAAGGAGAGGAATGATACGGGTTTCTGCATAAGTAGATTTCAATCTATTGGCTTTCAGTTCAAAAGGGTGTGTATGTGCAGAGGTAGCAGAAAAGTGACTTTTTCCCCCGTGGGATCAAAGGTTTCTCTTTTTCCTTTTTAATGATGTACTTGTAATGGACATTGAAATTTAAAAAGCTCACTTTGGGCTTCACTGTCAGAGGCCCAATTTCATGTTTAAGTTTATACTTCCAAGAATGAAGGAAGGCAGGAAGGCAGGCAGGGAGGGAGGGAGGGAGGGAGGAAAGTCACATACAGTATAACAATCTCTGAAAACATAATGCACCTCTTGATTCAGACTTATCAGGCACAGATTGTAACCTTCCTTTGCATATTTTAATTCCATGAATTATTTTCATTCATGCAATTTTTCTGTTCTTTCTTCCCTTGTGCAGCTAATTGCCTAGATATCCCAAAATGCAGCATTTCTACATAGAGAAAAATAATGGGTCTTGGAAAACGTTCAGATAGGCAAAGAACTGTGGCAATTGCAAAGGGGAAGGGGAAACGTATTGGTCTAGCTCATTTTGATCTTTTTTTGTTTTTGTTTAGGGCAGCTGTCTAGTCTTGCGGCTGAATTTGTCATTTTAATGAGCAAGTTTCATTTGGTCAGCAGCAAGCCCTGACTGCGGGATGGCAGGGCTGCCTCGGTTTCATTATTGGAATGTACGACAATAAAGTTCTCCTTTCTGTCTTCTTTCTCTTGGAACCTAGAGGGTCAAATCTGGGGAATGATGCAAAAGGCCAGCATCTAATACAAATGAGATTCTCTTTTTCTAAGCTCAGGATGTGCTCCTGGCATTGCACGACAGCCAGAGACAAGAAAAAGCTTCTGTTCATTTCAGTGAACAGAAATCATATTCTCTAGACCAGGGGTCTCCAACCTTGGCAACTTTAAGACTTGTGGACCTCAACTCCCAGAGTTCCTCAGCCAGCTTTGCTGGCTGAGGAATTCTGGGAGTTGAAGTCCACAAGTCTTAAAGTTGCTAAGGTTGGAGACCCCTGCTCTAGACCCAATCGGCACCTTGGCTGATCTCTCAGACCTTGGAAAAAGGGTGTTTGTGGAGTCCCTATGATCTTGGTTTGTTTGATACTGAGTTAGCTTTTGGTTGGTTGTGTTGTCTTCTGATATGTGTTGTTTTTTATTTTAATTGTATGCCACCCAAAGCTGGACAGCTTTGAAATATATACATCCATACACATTGCTACTTTTAGAGCTCAGTCCTCTCCCATGCCTGCTTATTTCCTATATAAAATGCCACTAAAATCCATTGATCAATTACATTTTATCAATGAAATACTGAGAGTCTACTTGGTTGAGCATCTGGCTACATGTCTATTAGTTTTCAAGATGTAAAGAATCTAAACATAGGAAAGCAGAGGAAAAACACGCCTTTTCTAGAGTGTGATAATATACAGTAATGCAGATCTCAGTTATAATAAGATTTGGATGCATAGAGTTGGATCTCTCATATCTAATACATGTAGAGAGGGGATGTCAGGTGTGAAAGATCAGGTCCACATGTGAAGGTCCAATTAAACTGATTTATTGCTACTCAAGTCTATGCACATGAATATTCTCAACTAATGGTTAACATCCACTAGGAGTTAGATAAAGTTCAATGGATTTCAAGAGAGGTTAGACTTAGTTCGCTTGTGGCTACATACGGATTCTAGGCTGATCACTCTTTTAACTCCATCCTCACCTTACCCTACAGGGCATTTCTTTCCAAAGTTCTGTTAGGTATCTAATTTCAGGCAATTGCAAACAAATTGATTTGATGGAGTTTAGGATTAGCCGAAACCATGATTAGAGCTACAAAGGATATAGCAATATACTCTCAAGTACAGATACTGTTTCGAAAAGCTGGGAAAACAAATCAGATAATGGGAATTCCTTCAGAGGATAAACCTATTATCTTTGCTACCTCTTGGGTTTATCCTTGAGTGTATTTAAACATACAACACTCTGTACTGGGGAAACTGGAGCATCCTTTGGGAGAGTGCGGTTCTGCACCTTGTTGGAATTGTGCCATTGTTTTAGCAGGTTGTGTGAATCAGACCAGCATAATAAGTCATTCTGTGGTTTGGGAATAGCATGATATATGATCATAGCCATTATATTTTATATACTGGAGTTTAGGATTTAGCATGTTGCATAAACCCAAACAGAGAGATGATCATCTATCTATTGATATTTAGGCAGTGGGAAATGTCTGTTCTGAGCTTTATATCTGAAAATTGTTTACAAAAAAATTATGTTTGAGCATTGTGCAATATGGGGTAAGTAAAGTGAAGCTCATTTAACCAATCCAGGGATGTACATTTTCTGGATCTAGGCAACTTGGGTTTGTGGTGAAGCAGTTAAAGCAAATACAGTCCAACCTCTTCATTTTCAGCTCAAGGAGCAAATCAAAGCTAAGATATGTTAATAGAAAGGAGCAATGGTTGAGGTTTTGATTCACTTCTCTTTTAACAATGGAAAAGGAGTGTGTCAGCCCAGCAAAATTATTTTAGTTTTCTTGAGTCCATCATTTTCCAGAAAAAAACAGGGTCTTTTTAATGTTTCAAAAATAGGCTTATGATCTGAGTAGAACCAACCTTGAGAACCAGTTAGGTATGGCAAATAAAGGCCCTAGGCAAAAACTGAAAGATCCTGAGTCTTGCCTTAGTCATGCCTTAGTTACAAAGCTAGCTGGGGGACCTTGGGCCAGCTCCTTTCTCTTAGCCCTGGGAAGAAGGCCAGGACAAACCATTTCCAAACTACTTGCATAATATCAGCCTCCTGCCACCAGAGGCATTTGCCCATGTAACTTGCCAAAGTCTATCAGGAAAGAACGCTTTCTTTTTTCTCCCAGAGTCTGATGCTACTTGGGCTTCTAGTGGCATTTCTGCAATTGCATTGATCGTATTCTCTGCTCCCAGGCCCTTAAAGTACTGCTTCTGCCAGTATGTGCTCCCTCTGCTTGTCTTGGAGATTGATGATCAACCTGAGGGTGAAGGAAAAGTTGGCAGGGGACTATAATTGCTGCTGAAATGCCCAACTGGTAGATGGCACTGAGACATCTAAGAAGTACTGTTGAGAGCATTATGGTCAGCCTACTTAACGGCTTCCCAAAATCTGAAGCTGTATTTGGCTATTCAGTTCCTTTCCTCCCAGAACCTCCTTTCATCAAAAGCTGTTTCCTCCTGGAGGTACCAAAGAGGAGCCAAACAACATTTTTTTCTCTAATGGTCTAGTGTAGATCAATGATTTTTTGATCCCTCCACTTTTAGAAATTCATTGCAGTGGCTTTTTTTTAGCCATAAATAGAAAAAAGTTGTATAAATTTTCATGAACAGCTTTTGAAGCTACTCTTCTTTTTTTTTTTCTTCCTCCTTCCATTCTCCTTTGACATTATGTCTAGCAATTTAAACAACTGCTAGCCAGTCTCAGATTATTTCCCTTTTTCTCCTTTTTACTAAGATCCTGGGAGATATATTGGTATCAAAGCTCTACACTGCCTTGAATAAAAATGGCTAGTTGAATAACAGAATTGGTAAATGTATATCTCTGTTGGTTCTAGTGGATTATTGAAAAGAATTTGGTAACTTTAACTATGATATCCTACTTGGAGATTTGGTTCATGCATGAAAGTTGTTTTATCACGTCAGCTATCTCTTTTTGCCAGAGCAAGTAAATATGAAACCCCACTAGAAGAGTAGGTTCTTCAAGGGTCTATTTTGTCCTCTAGTTTCTAAAATCTAGAATCCTCTAGATTAAGAGACTATATTTGTCTTAAAACCATTGACTGAATTCACTGTTAGAAGTACAATACAAAGATGTTGGAGTTCTGGTGAGGGTGCCCTCATTTTGAAACACCAATTATAGTAATTGAGTGGTCTTGGTTCTAACACTGCTTCTGAAAAACCAGATGGTCATAGCAGACAGGAGTACTATTGCCTAGTTTTGCCTGGTACCTCAGATGCACATGTTATGAGGTGAAGAAAGTTGTTCTTGACGATCTCTCCTTTCAAATCTATTAGGGGTCACCTCTGGGAAGTATTTGGAAATTATAGCTGGTTCAAAGTATCTTTTGCAAAACAAGACTCTTGCCCAACCTTGCTTTGTGGACCTGTACTGAATTTGAAGCTCGTGTATAAAGGTCAACACTTCTTCCTTGCACTTAAGGAGAGAACACTTGAAGTAACTAATGACATAGAGAAGAAATAAGGCAAATATTTCTTGTTCCCTCTACAAGGAATCAGCAGGAAAGAATTTCTTTCCTTATAATGACATAGGGCAATAAATGACAGCCAATTTGGTCTAGTGGTTAAGACACCAAGCTAGAAAGCAGGAGACTGGGAGTTCTAGCCCAGCTTTAGGCACGAAGGTTGGCTGGGTGACTTCGGGCCACTCACTCTCTCTCAGCCCAGTTCCCCTCACAGGATTGTTGTTGTGTGGAAAATAGGAGGTGGAAGGAGTATTATGTATGTTTGCTGCCTTGAGTTATTTATAAAGATAATAAAGGTGAGATGAAAAATAAAGAAATAAATAAAAAATAAAGAAAGTGATAAATATAATTCCAATTTTGGGTGCCTATAGTGACTGTCTCTCACTCATGATTTCCATAAGTCTACTAAGGTTTCGGAACATATAGAATTACATGCAAATTCTTTGTTAGGAGTTTTCATAACTGAAGTTTAATTCATTTTTGCATTTAATGCATCCATAATAGCTTCATAGATGTGATTCATAGATTGCTTTAGAAATGACTCTTCCGCATTGTGTCCCTCCATAATCATATTTAGGTAAGATCTGAGGAACTTGTCAAAACCACCTATCGGTCAGGTAGGTGGCATCTAAGAGGATTGCAGGAATCTTGGCTGGTTAGCTAATGGCTAGTCACAAAATTGTGGAGGATTTGTGCCATTCTTTTCCCATCCCTTTTTTTATCCCTCCCTTTTAAAGCTCTTTGCCTGTTCTTGATTATTGCATGTCCTGTGCTAGGAAGAATGTGGAGAACCACCTAAATTGATCCATGTTACTGCTCTTTTGGATAGAGAATGAATCAGCAGTATGGATGTGACTAAACTCGGTGTGGATGGCATAATGAGCCAGTGGGCAGCCAGCCATCTCTGAGATGACTCATTCGTGGGGGTGAAGAGGCTCTGAGCAAGCTTGCTTCCTTTACAAGCCATTACACGAACTTCTGCTCTTTCATGTTTATTGGGATTATGGCAAGGAATTGGGTCATGAATGGAGGATAATACGTTACGCTTTGGTGCCAGAGAAGGAGGCTTTTTTAAACTGCCAGAATGTTAAACTGTTTCCTGCTCAAATTCTCACATAATATGAAATCTGTCAATATAAATGGAATTAGAATCTCATAAATGTTGCCGGTGTGTCTTTTTCCCCCCTTCAAAAAGAAGCCAATCCTTTCTTTTCCCCAAAAATTTAATTGCCACTTCCCATCAAGGTTTCACATACGTGGTTCTCCAGCTGGAGGTTTTTGTAACAAACATCTGTAGATCGCCAAGAACTTACATTATTATACTCTTTATAAGGAGACATAATCACTTCAATCATTGGGGTGCATGTCTTTCAGGTGAAGAGTGAGGCAAAAATCAGTATGTGTTTCATAAAGCACGTATCACTTCAGAACTTAGGCCAAGATGTGAGAATCATGCAAAGAAAAACAATATTTTTAAATGTTTATAATTTACAGATAGTCCTCGACTTACAACAGTTCATTTAGTGACTGCTCAAAGTTTCAGCGGCACTGAAAAAAGTGACTTATGACCATTTTTTACACATGACACTTATTGCAGCATCCCTTGGGCCACATGATGAAAATTCGGATGCTTGGTAACTGGTTCATATTTATGACAGTTGCAGTGTTCTGAGGTCACGTGATCCCCTTTTGCGACCTTCTGACAAGCAAAGTCAATGGGGAAGCTAGATTCACTTAACAACATTACTAACTTAACATCTGCAATGATTCACTTAACAACTGTGGCACGAAAGGTCGGAAAATGGGGCCAAACTCACTTAACAAATGTTTCATTTTTGTTCACTTTTATTGTATTATTTATTGTATTATTATTTATTTCACTTTTGTTCACTTTTATTGTACACACACACACACACACACACACACACACTAGCTGATAACCCGGCATTGCCCGGGTATTTATTTATCACCGGCTCCCCCCTCTCTGTGTGTATCTCTCTCTCTCTTCTCTCTCTCCCCCTCTCTATTTTCACCCCCCCCTCTCTCCCCCCTCTCTGTATCTCTGTGTGTGTCTCTCTCCCCCCTCTCTGTATCTCTCTCTCTGTGTCTGTCTCTCCCCCCTCTCTCTGTGTGGGTCTCTTCTCTGTATCTCTCTCTCTCCCCCCCCTCTCTCTCTTTCTCTCTCTCTGTATCTCTCTCCCCCACCTCTGATTCTGATATGAGGCATCGGGCAGGCCATGAGGCACTCTCTCAGCGCCTTGCACAGCACAGCAACTTTAGCACGCTTCACAATGGGGGAGATGGGGTCCTCTCCTCCTCCTGGAGCCCATTACGATGCGGCGGCCCTCCTCTCCCCTCCTTCTCCTCTTGCGACCCCTGGTTGGCTGTGGCAGGACCGGGAGGGTGCGCCGTTACCATGGCAACTCCACTGTGCTGTACAGTAGAAGCCATTTTAAGGTACAACAGACTATATCTTAACAGAAGACACACCCCGAGGGGTGTTAGGGGTGTCTTACCCCCACAGTATTTCTTTCCAGGGAGTAAGTCATCTGTGTACCAAGTTTGGTTGAAATTGCTGGAGGCGTTCCAGAGTTATGCTGGTAGAAGCCATTTTCAGGCAGTCCAGTAGAAGCCATTTTAAGGCACAACAGGCTGTATCTTTGCCCGGGTATTTATAGACGTCGAAGCATTTGTCTGACAGGGAGCCATTGGGAGGGGCCTTTCTTCCCCCTACTCCCATGCCCATCATCCCTGCCCTCTCCCTTCCCCCTCCCATGTGCTCCTCTTTCCCGCCCTGTCTACGATCCTGGCACTTTGCCCCAAATCCATCAGGCGCTTCCCCATTGGTCCACTGGAGGGCGAACGTCATGGCTGGCTTTCCAGAGGAAGGTGCAAAGGAACTGACACCACAAACAATTGCCGCTCTAGGACACTGCACTCGCTCTCCTTAATGGCCCAGGCATTCCAGAGTTATGCTGGAACACACACACACAGACACACACACACACACACCAGGGGTGTCTCCCCCCCCCAGTATTTGTTCCCAGAGGGTAAGTCATTTTTATACAAAGTTTGGTTGAAATTGCTGGAGGCGTTCCAGAGTTATGCTGGAACACACACACACACACACACACACACACACACACACACACACACACACACACCTAGGGGTGCTAGGGGTGCTAGGGGTGTCTTACTCCCACAGTATTTGTTTCCAGAGGATGAGTCATATGTGTACCAAGTTTGGTTGAAATTGCTCGAGGCGTTCCAGAGTTATGCTGGAACATACATACATACAGCCTTTTTTATATATATAGATATGTATGTATGTATGTATTATGTATGCATCAGGGGTGGGTTCTAACCTCGCTGCTGGTTCGTGGGCGTGCGCGCATGCGCAGTGCAAAAAAATAAAAAAAACATTCCCCCTCCCCAAAAAAGCCGAAAACAAGATGGTGATGCATGTGCAGTGCTGCACATGCGCAGAAGAAAAAAAACCCGGAAAAAAATTCCCCAAAAAAATTTCAAAAAAGAAAATTCAAAAAAATTCAAAAAAAAATATGGCGGCGTCCAAGGACCGGCACCGACTGAACCGGCTCTGTGACATCATCGTGATGTCACCAGCAGGTTGCTACCGGTTCAGGAGAACCAGTCCGAACTGGGAGGAACCCACCTCTGGTATGCATGTATTAATATCCATAGACATCCCTGTTCTGTCCTCCGCAGGTCATTCTTTGGGAAAAGAGTAGATAGATAACCTTTATTGTCAATCTTTTCTGTGGGCACACTGGCACACATTAAAAATGAAGTTCTGTTGCCTGCTCTCAAAAGTGTAGACATACATAACACACATATAGATATGCTATATACATACATATGTATATACCTACACCCTAACATATAAATATTAATCACTGTCCATCTTGAATACATCGTGGAAAGAGGAAGCTTGAGGGTTCACAAGGTTGCTACTGTATGGAAACAACATTATGGCTGAATCTGGATGTTCTGCTTCGGATGGCACGGAGCCTTCTCCCAGAAGGTAACAAGGAAAACAGGTTGTGAAGAGGATGTGTAGTGTCCCAGACAATCCTGTGGACCCTGCTCAAGCAATGCTTTATGTGCTATGTCCTGGATAGAAGGGAGTGAGCTGCCAAAAAAGAGTATGGAAGGACCATTGTATACTTCCACAGACAGTAAACAAGACCACATGGCTTTCGTCTCCCAAGAACCTTATATTTCAGTGCTGTTGTATATCTATAGCAGCTGATTGAGTAGGACGATTTTTGAGAAGAATGGGAAAGAAGGAGAAATGGAAAAAGAATAATCCAGAGGATAGCCACAGGCGGGCTAGGTCTTATATGGAATTGGTGAACAGGAGGAATTAATGTCTTATATAGCCAAAAAAAAAAGCACCAGAAAGAACAGAAGCAAGAGTTAACTAGGCACAGAGGCTTTCTACTGGGAGAAGTCAGCTAAGGACTATAAGCAGCTAAGGACTATATTTTCTGAGTAAGCTAAATTATTTTTGGCAACTCAAAGGGAATGCAGACCTGCAAAACTCCTTTTGGTTCTGAAAAAAACATCGGTGTGCCATTCAACTAAATTCAACCCCTTTCACATCTCCATCATTATTGTTCCAGTTCCCTGAGGGCAGCAAAAATGGAATGGTGAAGTACTGTATGTCAGGAGATTGAACAATAACAAGGCAGTGATGAAAAAAAATTGCCACAAGTTATTCAAAAATCACCAATGTGGTTGGAAAAAAGGCACAGGGAACCTCGTTTTCAGATGTTGCATCTGGGAATCACCAATCCATGAAGTACAATGCAAGATGGATGAAGATGCTGTTGAGTGGGAACAAGGCAAGATGGAATTAAAACTCAAATGTACAAATACAGCAAGAAACACATCCTCATAACCTCTTTGCTCCTGTGTAAAGATGCCCCACTAGCTGTTATGTAGGTGAACATATAATCCTAAAAATGGTATTCATGATTTCTGCTAGCACAAGTAGTGCTACACAATACAGTCTGTTGTGCCAGACTGTATTGGTTCTGGTGAACAAAATGGCGGGCATGCCTTCTTTCATGTGGTGACTGGTAGCTGCATACCGTTTCATCCTGAAGTGCTAAGCTGTCTTCCCCTCTTCAAACCTTCCCATGTAAAACCTGACCACAATCCATTTTGTGAGATGCATCTCTGACCTTCAGTGGGCTCTAGATATACCCCAAAACACTGGTGTTTTGTAATACCAGTATGGTGGTTCCTGTATGGGCAAGGCACTAAGGCATCACTGAACTGTTTAGCTGGTGGGAGCGGGCAGTGAGAGACTTGTTTTCATCTGCTTGTCCTGTCTGTTGTCCTACCGAGGAATATCCAATCTAACTGTAATGGGCAGTGCCATTGGAATGGTCCATAAGATACTTTGGGTGAAAAGATTCCTCTCAATACTTACTGATTTAGGATTGATAGTAGTTCTACCAATTTCACCTCCTGGGTGAAGTGACCTGAGAATGGTAAAACCATAACCTTAAAGTAACCCAACTGACAGGTTGATAGGGTAAGAGATATCTGGGTGCTTCACTCGAAACCCATCCCTATCCCACTGATCTGTCAGTGGAATTATTTTTGGATCAGGTTATCAGTTGGGCTTTGAGAAGAGAAACTGATAGGCTACCAGATTAGAAAACTTCTCTGCCAAGGTTCGATCACTTGGGCAACTTGAAAAATGGCTCAAGCCTTTGTTGTACCCACTCTCACCCAGGACTCCCCCTCTGCACTCACTGAAACTCACCTGGGCAAGTAGATCTTCTGCTGCAGTAACTGGCACCAAGCACAGGTACGTATCCATACGGGGCTAGCATCTTTGGAGCAGCTCCAAGGATTTCTGCCGGTTGTTGTTGAAGGTACCAGATTCAAAATGGCTGCAATAAATTAAGACTAGTAACCTAATAGCACGTTCTACTGTGGAGGAAATATTAGGCATGAGCTAACAGCTGAACATTTAGAAGTCGAGACTGTTCATTCTCTTTCCAGCAACTACTTTGTGCACTTTGCCAAGAGTGCTTCCTAAAGAGTCCCTTCAGGGTAACAACTCAAGATGCACAAAGAGCCATAATTACAGTAAAATGTCATCTTTTACTATACAGGTCCAGATGTGCTTTTCATTTTGGCACAGAAGAAAGACCGGGTATCCTTGGCTATGACCATTTGGAAAAAAAGGAAGATATTCAGAAAGTGAACACAGCAACAATTCTTACAGATGCTACCTTTTGGAAGGTTACTATTTCAAAGAGTCATATTTTGCCAGGTTTCAAGGCAAGGGAGGTGGAGTGATAAATGTGAAGCAAAGGAAAATAGTAATTGCAAGGATCATTGTTCTACAGGTTGAGTTGAATGAATAAGCTGAGATTGTATTCTATCATTATCATTATTATTGTATTGTATAGTATCATCATCATTACTGAAACCTATCCCCATCTGGATAGCAACATCCCTTCATAAGCTACTTGATCTTATTGTCGGGATTATTATGGATTCAGCTAGGTTATTAGTGCTGGGCAGTAGTGGGTTCTAAATCCCGTTGCTACCAGTTCGCGTGCGCACTCTTGCGTGCGACGCTTCTGCGCATGCGCAGAAGTGTCCCGGGTGGGTGGGCGGAGCCTCCTGCTGCCGCCGCTACCGGTTCACCAAACCGGGCCGAACCGGGAGCAACCCACCACTGGTGCTGGGTAATTTTAATGTCCCCTCTCTGGGTTGGAGGTGGTGTGAGAATTCATTTCAAGAATTTGATTTCTTTGCTATGATTAGTCCTTTGCAATTCTTCTAGTTCTACCTCTCTAAATACTTTATTTCATATTATAAATCAAACCAAACTTTTTTTTATAGTCAAAGATTAGCATAAAGAATTGGGCTAAAAAGAGGTAAAAGCATCAAGAAAGAAACCAGGAGACTGTGAGTTCTAGTCCTGCCTTAGGCATGAAAGTTGGCAACCCTGGGCCACTCATGCTCTCTCAGCCTAACCACTTTACAGGGTTGTTGTTGTTGTGGGGAAAATAAGAAAAGGAAGGAGAATTAGATATGTTTGCTCCTTTGAGTTATTTATAAAAAATAATAAAGGCGGGGGGAGGGGATCTAAAAAAAATTGGAAGGACAAAATCCTCAAAATAATATAATTTATCTGAATAACATATAACGTCACGTCACGTCACGTCACGTCACGTCACGTCATGTCACGTCACGTCACGTCACGTCACGTCACGTCACGTCACGTCACGTCACGTCACGTCACGTCACGTCACGTCACGTCACGTCACGTCACGTCACGTAACAACATAACATCACATCACATCACATCACAACACAACCCAACACAACACAACATAATTCACATAGATTGGGAAATAAATTTCCCTCTGTGCAGTATTCTGAGGAAATGGGCTTAGGACTGCAGCCTCCCCATGTGATGTGCATCTATGTAAAAATTAAAAGAAACAACTTTGTGAGACTGAAATGTTTGCACAAATGAAGCCTACAGCTAAGCGAGCTGTCTAGCGTGTGGAATAAGGCACAAAAGAAAGTGTGAGAACAAAGGCCGTTTAACATAAACTATCCCTGCTCTGCTGGAGAATCAACTCTCTGACTGAGGTAATTGTGCGACAGAAACCCTCAAAAATGAGGACAGAAAAACTAGAATTTCGGTGCTGCCCAGATGTTGAGAAAGACAACGCTCACTCCTTTCCCTGGCTGGCAGAACTGCTATCACTTTCTCTTGCAACATATCCCACTGTTGCAGTGCAGGGTTTAGACCAAGACCTTGTACACAAAAACCATCAGAATCCCAAAGGATGCACAGACACCAAAGCTTGTAGGCTGTGTGACTCTTTGAAACGGTAGAGGAATCCTAGGAACAAATGTTATCTTGCTTGCTGATGAGATTAAAGAGATGTCATTATTTCAGCACACCCAGCAAAGTTTCTCTTACATCAAACTAACATAGCGTTCATTCCCCACCAGTTAAACTCCTAGGAGTCCATCAAATTGTCTACCAAATGATGGTTGGAAAAAATGATAAAGCAACATACAGATTTAAAACCAGAAATATTTCTGTTGGGCATTTTACCGGATAAATATAATAAGGGGAACACATATTTGATTTTACATGTATTAACTGCAGCTAGAATTGTATTTGCACAACAATGGAAAAGTGAAGAGATCCCTACAGATGAAAATGTGATTTAAAAAATACTAGAATGTGCAGAAATGGATAGACTAACACTTACAATTAAGGAAAAGAAAGAAACTGAATACTTTTTGACATGGGACTTATTTTATCAATGGTTAGCTAATAAAAACAGAAGTTAGAAAAATGTAAATATAAGAAAAGGACTAATGATATAAGGGAGGTTTGTTAAAATGGATAAGTTGTTGTTGTTGTTGTTATTATTATCATCATCATCTCTTTTATTCATTAAACATGAAACTCAGTCAACTGAACATTTAAAAAAGTGTCACAAATACCACTGACTGGTGCTAATCGTTGATACAGGTTGCTGCCAGCGTCAACCAAGTATCTTCTTAAAATATATGATGTTCCGAGTAGCGCAGTCTTTTGCAGTTCCACTGGTGTTATTGCAGGAAGCTGCAATTTCTTGATGTGTTTTGTGAAATTCTTGGACATGGTACCAAGTGCCCCGATGACAATGGGTATCACTGTTACATGTTTCATCCATAGCCGTGTAGTTTCAATGGCCAGGTCGCGATATTTCATAATTTTTTCCAGTTCTTTTTCTTCGACTCTGGCATCTCCTGGTACAGCGATATCAATAAACTGTACTCTTCGGCCCTCGACAACCGTGATATCTGGC